>JAMWET010001330.1:137500-737500 GCA_024036415.1 Prochilodus magdalenae | reverse complement strand
AAGTTTCTTCTCTGCTCTTTTCTCTTTCTGACAGGAATAAATGCTGGTGCAGTAACATATTGCACTTTACAATTTGAACATGTGCTTAAATTATGGATGTAATTGGCTGTTCGGGCCCTGTGCCAAATATTCAACTTTCAGGGACATAAAGTGTTGCTGTAAAATAACTTCTTTCCAGTACTGTCAGCATCTCATTACCGTCTGTGGACAAGGGATCTGGTTTACAATTACGTTTTTCTACATGGCTAGAACAACTAAGGGGCAAATCAGCCCCGTGTGTGTGTGTGCGTGTGCGCGTGAGTGTGAAAGAGAGAGAGAGAGAGAGAGAGAGAGAGAGTCAAAACAGTGCACCCATATACCTGTTTGTTCTGCAGTCAGCTGCTGTAAATGTCTTGTGACCAACCATGAGTGTTTGTATCTTGCACATTCTTTCATAGCTTCCACTGGCCAATTGAGTATCATTTATGTATATATCAAATAAATTACTTTTAAATAACATCTCTTTCATTTTTTCTTTTCTTTTTATTTTATTTTAGCACAAGTGTTTAGTTGGACCATGTGCTTGTGTTTACTGCAGCTCGTAAAACAAGAAAACTCGAACTACTAGAAAGAGCCCTCTAGTGGTAAGATGCAGTCCTATGGAAAAGCATTTTATCAGCAAGGGGTTTTTCTTCGCACCTAATGCACATGTATGCAGAGAACACAGCAGGTGTTCAAAATCAAGACTGTATTTCTTAACTTCACTGTCAAAGTTTAGATTCTGGAAAAAAAATAAAAATCACACTACCTGCACTATTACAAGAAAAGTCTACATTCAAATGCACAGTCTGTTTGTTTCTCTGCACACTTTGTTAGCACCCTTTCACCCTGTTCTTCACTGGTCAGGACCCTCACAGAGCAAAGAGCTATACATATATATATCTCAGCACTGCAGTGACACTGACGTGGTGGTGGTGTGTTAGTGTGTGCTTTTCCGGTGTGAGGAGATCAGATGCAGCAGTCCTGCTGGAGTTTTTAAACACCTCAATGTCACTTCGAAACTGAGAATAGCCCACCAACCAAAACTATCCAGCCAGCAGCATCCTCTGACCACTGATGAAGTACTACAGGATGACCAGTACAAACTGTGTGGCAACAGATGAGCCACGGTCTTAACAGAATAGAAACAGAATTGAACACACCACCACATCATGGTTACTGCAGTGCTGAAAATAAACCATTCAAATAATACCTGCTCTGTGGTGGTCCTGTGGGGTTCCTGATCATCAAGCCACAGACTAAAAGGGGGCTGACTTTTTACTGAACGTATGCAGAGAAACAGATCTAGTCACTAACTGTAGAACCACAATGTGCACCTGTATGGTAAAGGGACCTGATAAGATGAGTGTAGAAATTTACATGGGTATAGACATATTGGCATGACCTTATGTGTACATGTTTGAAATCGTCACACAAAAATCACTCCAAAAATTTTATACAACATATTTAATAAGGGCTGTCGTTTATTGGTTTATTCAACAATTGAGAAACCTAAGGACAAAGTTATTGGGTGCTGGAGAATGAACATTACAGCTGGTTAAAACATGGTTTTTATTCTTTTTAAGGTGAAAATAACATAAAAAAACAAAACAAATTAAAACATCCTCATATTTAAACAACACATATAAATATGCCTGCAAATATGAGTGTACGTTTTCTATGTATTTTCTGACTTTAATGCATTAGAAAAGTTTTAAGAGATACAAATACAGAAAGTGCCACAGCCGTTGCAAATAAACAGTAATTGTGCATTTTCAATGTGCAGAACATTTACAAAATCATCACCATACAAATTTGACCATACCTAACCCTTTCTTCTGCATATGGCCATATATTCATAGTTATTTGTGGGCATGCTTTGAAATGTGAGTGTGAGATTCTGTATGTTTTAAATGTTAATGACAATGTTATCACTCCACTCTCAATGCCGTCAAACTTTCTCAGTCAGTGAATCATCAGCAACCACATTCATCATTTTCGACACATCTAAAACATTTCTTTAGCTTTCTAGCTTCATGGTGGTTATTGGAAATCTCCATATGCCAATAAAATCCAATCATGTCAGTCATTTTCTGCTTTTATCTGTAACCAAACTAGTTTTATATCATTAAATTAACTGACGGTTCTTTGGAAACAATGGTATAATTTCAGTGAGAGTGGCTGGAGCTTGTCAAGGGCCTCCACCAGAAGCTCATGGCTGTGTAAGAAACGTGGATTCACTGTGACTAATCTTGTGATGGCTCAGAGCAAAAACAAAACGCTTTAATGAATGAGGAAATCGGGGAGTGGAGGAGCACCTTGGTCTAGGCTGGTTCACCTGCATGCCTTAGATAGTCATGGCTTCTTGTGTGTGTTCTAACTTGGCTCCGCCTACAGACTTAACAGTGTTGAAAGCTGCACAGCTTTAAATAGAGCTTCCTAACTCCAGGCCTGGAGGATTTCTACGGTAACATAAACTGAAGAACTAAGGGTCATTCCTTCATTAGAGAGATCTTATCCAGTTTACTGACAGTTCCTGCTTAATGTAAGCTTTCATATGTGTTCCAGCGGGAAAAACACAAAGCTGCAGTGTTGACAAGCCTACGGTTGTGAAAGACCTGCTTAAATTACATGTGCTACATTCTGCTGCCACCTAGAGCCTGCGAGAAGAACGCCTCAGTAGCTGCCAGGGCACTGGCCCACACATGAAGTGGTTCCATCAACATGAAAAGGTTCCTCCGGGCTCCTCGGTATGACGACACTCCATGAAGCAGTGGTGGAGCTGATCATCCGCTGCGCCCACTACCAGAAACAATGACTGAAATTCAAGTGTCCATTTCAGCCACGGTTCCCAGCGGAGTGCATAGCAGTGTCTGGTGCTTTTGGGATGGGAACGAACCTGTCACACCACCTGCAAGCATGAGGGTCATGAGTTGTTGCATAGGCTTGTATTCATCTCATAGCTACACAGTGCTGAGCAGTCAAGGTTAACCGAAGAAAGAAAGAAATTCCTAGTGCAAAGAGAAACTAGCAGCACTACATTGACGTGCCAAAATCCCACGAGAATTATGTGACCAAGAATTCAGTTCAAATCTATTTCATTCTTAAATCCCATTAATCTGAAATAGTTCCTCAGGGCTCTGTCATGGGCCTAACACATTTTGAAGTTGTTTGGCATTTAGCTAATGAAAATGGCAAAAAGGAAGAAGACAGTCAGTCATCGACATTTTAACTAAGAGCACTTAGACTAGCGTAGTAAGGCCTGCTATTTACCTCTTCATTAAACATGAAAGAATCCGGGATCTACGATCTGGCTACACAAGTCATTTTACAGCAAATGATCTCAGCGGCAGGCATGTAAATAGGAGCGCAATAAAATGGAATCCATGCTGCATGTTATGACAGCACCTGTAACTAGCCACAGCACTTACCTGAGAAAAGGGCACGGCAAGCAGTCAGACGTTAAGCCAGGTTCAGGCTGAAACATGGAGAATCCTCCACACCCATCCGAGTATAGGGAAGAGAACCCTCTCCGAACCGCCTCTGTAGTCGGTCTGTGGAGTGAAGTTTGTCAAAGTGGATCGTGTAGCCTTCGGTTGTCAGAACTCACCTGTGCCTCCGCTGCACTGTAACCTTCACTTTAATTCAGTCTTCTTTTGCTGCTCCCCCATAAGCCTTGGGCACATCTTCAGGAAAAACCGGTAGAGGTGGTCATGAGGGTGTGTCAGCCAGGCCTTTGCTAGTCTACAGAAAGGCTGGGAAACATGGAAATGCCACCTAAGCCACAACTAAAACTGAAATGAAATACAAAGTTAAATGAGAAGTAGCAGTCTTAATGATTTGAGTGAAAAGAGGAATCTTGCCTGAATTTCAGACTTTGTGTTCACCGGTAGGCCTATGTGGGTGTTGTGTTTGTGTAAATGCGTTGTACACTCCAGCTGGCATGAACTCCACAAGTTTGTGCAAAAGCCTCTGATGAGTAGATCTGATCTACCAGAGAGTCGTCTGAACACGAGCTTCCGTGGAAGAGGGAAGACCAAATAATAAAAAAAAATAAAAATCCAATCTGACCTGGTCACACGTGCTTATATTTGAATAATTACAGCTGTCTTAAAATGTGAAAGCTTTTAAACTTTATGTGTCACCATTTCAACATTGCTTAGAAAAGAGGTCCGATGCCACAGACCTGCATTAAAATTCAAGGTTTACATTTACATTTAAGGCATTTAGCAGACGCTCTTATCCAGAGCGACTTACAGCCGTGCTTAGTGTTCCGCTGGATAATGTTTCCCAGCAACTATATATATGGCTTGTAAAGTTGCCTTTTTGGATATACTTGTTTTTCTTTCAACAGAGAATATATATATATATATATATATATATATATATATATATATATATATATATATATATATATATATATGTGTGTGTGTGTGTGTGTGTGTATATATATATATATATATATATATATATATATATATATATATATATATATATATATACATATATATATTATTTATTTTTTGTAAACAAAACAGCATAGTTTCATATTTTGTCATATATCTGCTTTTAATGTAATTTAAAAAAGTCTGTTTCTCTTTTAATGCATTTTTAATTCATATTTATGTTATATTCATATAACAAACTGAAACTTTAGCTTAGTAAAACTGAAATTGTGGTAACAGGTGTGTGTGTGTGTGTGTGTGTGTGTGTGTAAAAATAGGCTGGCCGTTGTGCCTCAGGCTTTCTTCCCGAGGTAGGAATGGCATCAGACAGGTTTGAGATTGGCAGGCCTCAGGCAGAGAAGCAGAGAGTGCTTATGAGAGTGCTGTCACATTATCACGCACAGTTGTGTGAAATGAGGTGACGACCCGCATGTTAAGATTTTCTAGACCTTAAAAACGTAGAGTAAAATTTGCTGAAATACACAACTATGCACAAATTTGAAATCTGAATGTTCAATTCAGCGAACATTTTGGATTTCTGATAAATGTAAAAGTGACAGTGATAGAATATTATTGAACAACAAGTTTCAATATTCATAGAGCAGTAGAAGTTGAAATACAAACACCAGGGTGAAGCTTTGGGGTGGAATATATAAATACTATACAGGATACAGACATCCTGTAGAATCACTGATGTTTGCATTTTTTTTATTGTGTATGTTCAGAGCATTAGTGCTCTATCAGCTTAGAGCTGCATGGATCAGCTGGGAAGTTCCTGAAGTTTGCCGATGACACCAAAATGCTGGGCCTTATAGACAACCAGGATTAGTCTCCCTACGGAGAGGAAACTGAGCAGCTGGTCTCTCAACACACAAAAGCCTACAGAGACTGATGGACTTCAGACGCCTCTCCCAAAGTCAGCAGCTCTGAGGTTTTCATCGTAGAGTCACTGAGGTTCCTGGGCACCATCGTATCCAGTGGTCTTTAGTGGAGGAGGAACACGGTCTCCATAGCTAAGAAAGCACAGCAAAGAATGTTATACCTGAGACAGCTGAAGAAATGTACCTTCCGCAGACCCTGATGATTCAGTTCTACACAGCAATCATCAAGTTGAGCCTCACATCATCCATGACCATCCATTTAGCTCATCCACCACACAAGAATAGCCAAACTTCCAGCACACAATCAGGACAGCAGAGTGACCATTGGAGGTGATCTGCTAATGCTTTAGGGCGCCTACAACAGCAGGGTGATGAGGCTTACTTGCAGAATTATAGCTGACCCTTCTCCACTTTGACTTACCTCTTGTATAGATGCCCATGTATACATAAGTATCCATACATCTACTTATCTCCTTTTCAGCTCTTCATTATTGTCTTATCATTATAGTCTGTGTGCTTGTCTGGTATGTTCAGAATGTTGCATGTCATTCACTCATCATCAAAAAAAAAAAATAATAGTTGCACCCAGAAGGAAGTGTTGGATTGCCAGTCTATTGGGAAGGAAGATAAAGGTTACCAAGAACAATAAGTGGTGAAAACAATAAGTGGTTTCTGCAGACTGAGTGGTAGGGGTGGAGGTGGAGTGACACCTGACGTGTAACAACAAACCCACATCTTAGTGCTGACCACGGTGCCTCCACACATGGATTCGTTGGTCGTCTCCACCAAGACAAAAGCAGGACTTAGTATTATGGGGAACATTGGTGTGGTATTAAGGGAAGGTCTATGTGCATGTAGCCCTGTGTCGTACAGTCGTCTTCCATGGTGCTGCCACTAACAGGATTACTAACAGCATCACTGCTAGCTAAATCTTTGCAATCCGATGGGTCATCTCAGCTCCGGACATGTTGGACAATTTATCGGTTCTCTCTCCATGGATCGTGTAGGTCTCCCAGATCCCTCACGTCGCTGGTGCATGCCTTCTTCTATCCACTGCCACCAACAGCCTGCTATGGCAGTTACAACAGTAACTGTATGCAATACATCTATAAGTCCATCCTGCTTTCCAGAGCCTTATGATGCTACCCTTCTCCAGCTCTTGGTCATGGTGCATATATATTTTTTACCCTGGAAAGTAAAATAATAATGTAAACACCTGGTTCAACTGTGAGGCTTTAAACAGTGTATTTTAATTGCATGAACAATAAAAAGACTTGTATATTCATTTCTGTGTACTTTATTTATTTATTTATTTTTCAAATTTTATTTTAACAGGCAGCTTTAGACACAAAGTCCGGCTTGCTAGCTGTTGGGTTTGCTGGGTTAGCTTTAGCTTGCTAAGTTTCTCTGACTTTGAAACTGTTTGTGTGGGCGGGGCAAGAAACATCAGCTTTGTGATTGGTTAGGAAATGCTTATGGACACGTTACCCAATATTAGGACCCACCAGTTTAAATCAAGAGAAATATGATTACACATGTGGTCAGTCAGCGGTCAGCGGGACCTATTTAAAGAGTGAGCGTAGTACATGTTTACAACTGGCTCCAAGAGTAAGAATAACCTCATTAGAACGAAAACAGATTCAGGGCCTCTGGTGTACCTTGTGGCTGGTTTGTTATCTCCGACTTTTTGTCTGACAAAACGGGGGGGTGGCCAGTCCTGCTGCTTCATGCTCTGCAGCATTTTTCTGCCTGTTCTCTCTATTCTACACACCTGACCCCGACCACGAGGAGTGGCTGAGTTCTTGAGGTGAGGTGGATAGTATTAAGGTTTTCAGGACTGGGATTGAAGCCCTGTACTACACCAAATCTAACACTAGATGGCAGACTCTGAAAAAGGCAGTTGGTAAGTTCCTAAACAGAAAATCAAGCAAATAAATGTGAGCCATTTCTATTGGTCAGTTTACTGTAAAATATAATCTTAATTATGTAGAAAATGAATGATTATTTATTAAATATTATATTAATAATTATTATTGTGATTGATATTGTTATTAATAATTATGATAGTGATAATGTGTAGTTAGAAATTCCTATAAACCTAAAAAATACAAACATATATGATATTAAAGTGATCCATGTCAACTGATATCTTTCTACCACAAAAATATAATTATTTTTAATGAAAAGATTTACAAAAATTTGCAGAACAACACCATATTTAGCTGTGTACTCCGTAGAGGATGTGTTATCTTATTTTTTACCTAGAAACCTTGTTGATTTTTTTTTTTTTGAGTGATTTTAATTATCTTCATAGTTTTAATAGTTATTTCCTCAAAAAGTATTTCAGGTTTTTACATATACTCTTACACCTGGCTAGCCAGACAGGACCAAAATTTATAACAATGAAACTGGAAAGTCTTCAACCTTCTGTAAAGAATGGCAGGTCAAGATGAGAAGTCAAATCTGTGAGCTGCGGGTTGGCACTGTAGTAAGTGCTATTTATTAGTTCATATGAGTTAAATGAATGTAAACACGTGGCTCAGCTGTGAGGCTTATAAAAGTGTACTATCATTGTCTGAAGGAAACATTATTGTATTATTTTCTGTATTATTTATTTTTAGAATTTTATGCTCAATGAACCAAAGAAAATGCTTCAAAATGACCTGTTCCATTAACGTCCATTCTATGCCCATTTAAAACAAATTCTGAGATTTTTAGCCTAACGCTAAAATCCTAACGCTGTATCAATATGAAAAAAAGTAGACTGTATTAACGTCAGCGGTTCTCCAGCTTGTAAGTTACTACATGAGTGGAAGTAACTCAACTACAGTTGGCTGGCTATACCTTTGTCTGACCTAAATAGTAGATAGCACCATAGTTCACCTGACACCAAAATGTTAGTACGCTTTTCTGCAGATTCTGGAAAAAGAAGGGATCTGCATTACACTACATTACACCTCGGCATCAGTTTTAGCTGCTCAGAGCAAACCTAACCTAATTGTATATGCTTGGCTATTTATTATTCATTCAAATTTGATCAAATCTTTCTGTGACTAGCACAGAAACACATATAACTGCTTCACCTGGACTTTATGCTTCTTCTTCATTGTTTCTTTGGAGGTTGGGTCTTTAGGTCAGTGACCTTATGATGACTGATATTGCTAAAAATGATATTGTAAGCTAATAATACATTAGTTTTCAAATAAAAAACGAATTTTATCAGAAATGAAGTTAGATGCAGTCTGTCAGGATGTTTTGGTCGTTAGCTGTGATGTCCTGACTTACAGGAAGAAACTCAGCTTCTGCTAAACTTGGGATTGTTCAGTTGTCTTTACCAGCAAAGGCTTAATGAGGCTTCCTGCCTTTGTATCTTTTCTTCCAGAGAAAGTGCAGTACAGCAGGAGTGGTCATCAACTCGGGTGGAGAAGAGCGTAAATGACCCCAGACAACACATGTGTACAATACTGTATTCTCCTGGCCAGGTCCAGTACTAGAGCTAACCCTAAGTAGGACATCTGGAGCGGCAGGGTGGGGGGGTTTCTGAGTAACAGGATATAATAATAAAGATTCTGAATGGAACCAGAACAGGACAACATTTGCTTCCCTCTCAACGCTATTAACCCTTTAAATATTTCACAAACCTGCACAAAATATGAAGATTTCACAGAAAGCATTTAAAGGATTTTGCTAGAGCCTTGTGTCCAAGCTAGGAAGCTTTTTGGAACCTTTATTTTAAAAGTAAATCTTTTGTTTTTGAGCACGCCGGGCAGAGTTTGGTTCAGAGAAGCCACCATGCTCCAGCGCTCAAGGGGGATGATGGGCATTCATGGCATATTTGATTTCATTGGTAGTTCAGCATAATTTAAATAAATATAATGAGATTTTACTGGATCTTCCCTTAAACAGACACTCTAAATCATACACTCTAAATCAGTTTGAAATAAAATCATATTATTAAAGTCTTTGCTTAAGCGAGGGGAAGTAAACGCTGGGCTTGGTTGGGTTTTTTTCTCACCTATAGCATGCAAATGTAGATCTGACCGTTGTGAATGATCCTGTGGTTGCTGACTTGACTGGATTTACAGAAGGTCATAGGACATGAGATCACTGAATCCATGACTCCCTCTGTTTAGTAACAAATCCTTATTTGGCTTTAGCATAGTCAGCAGTCCTCGAAATAGCTGCGGTATGTAGTGCGATGTATTTCCTTGCCCGAATTTAGAAAGTTAGGGTGTTATTGCCTAAAGGTTAAAACATGGCTAAATAAACAAAAACAAATAAACTGAATATTAAATAATACAATATATACAAAATTTAAATAATTCAATAATAAACACAGCAAAGTGTTTAAAAAAATTATTATAGTAAATTAATACACCCATCAGCCATAACTTAAAATCTCCTTGTATCTACACTGACTGTCCATTTTATCAGCTCCACTGATCACATAGGTGCACTTTGTAGTTCTACAATTACCAACTGTAGTCCATCTGTTTCTCTGCATACTTGGTTAATCTCCTTTTACCCTGTCCTTTAATCGTCAGGACCACCACAGCACCACCACAGAGCAGGTATTATGTGTTATGTTGTTTGTGTGTGTGTTGTGATGATGTGACTAGAGCAGACACAGCCCACTTTGTCCACTCATTGTCCACTCTATTAGTCACTACTACATTGCTGGTCCACTTTGTAGATCAGAGACGGCGACGCATCTGCTACTGCAGAGTTTGTGTTGGTCATCCTCTAGTCCCTCATCAGGGGTCACAGGATGCTGCCTACAAGACGCTGATAGATGGATAGTTTGGGTTGGTGGACTACAGAGTCTAGATACATTGAGGTGGTTTTATGTTATGGCTGATCGGTGTAATGATTAAAAAAATAAATAAATAAATAAGCAAGATAGATAGATAGATAGATAGATAGATAGATAAATAGATAGATAGATAGACAGATAGATAGATAGATAGATAGATAGATAGATAGATAGATAGATAGATAGATAGATAGATAGATAGATAGATAGATAGATAGACAGACAGACAGACTGACAGACAGACAGACAGACAGATAGATAGATAGATAGATAGATAGATAGATAGATAGATAGATAGATAGACAGACAGACAGACAGACAGACAGGTAGACTGACAGACTGACAGACAGACAAATAGATAGATAGATAGATAGATAGATAGATAGATAGATAGATAGATAGATAGATAGACAGACTGACAGACAGACAAATAGATAGATAGATAGATAGATAGATAGATAGATAGATAGATAGATAGATAGATAGATAGATAGATAGACAGACAGACAGACAGACAGACAGGTAGACTGACAGACTGACAGACAGACAAATAGATAGATAGAGAGATAGGTAGATAGATAGATAGATAGATAGATAGATAGATAGATAGATAGATAGATAGATAGATAGATAGATAGATAGATAGATAGAGAGATAGATAGATAGATAGATAGATAGAAATGGTTCTGTTGAAATATTTTGTTATCCTTACACTCTGGGAAAAGATTGTACAATGTTTGTGTAATATTTTGGTGTGAAAGGAAGAAGCCCCACCCTCTCTGAAACACTCCTCCCAATCTCAGCATTTCTGTGAACAAGTGAGATAAGACTTCCCATATACAGTAAATCTACCACCCATGTTTACACCACACCTCCTTCTACAACGGCCCACACATATTGCTCATATATTACCATTTAGGGTTTGAAAATGATTCCTGATTTGAATACACTGTTTCTGAAAACATTTTAGACTCATGCAGGCTAGATTATGCAATATGTACAAAATCCATAAGCCTAAGAAAACATTTATGGTAGCCCAGTGTTTACTTTCCCTTGGTCATGGAAAGACTTTCATAATCCGATTTTATGTGAAATTGAATTAGAATGTATGATTTGTGGCTCAGCGTACACCTGCATGTAGAGGTTCTTTGAAGGTTCTTCACACTTGCACGTCACAATTACAACATCAGTTCATCCACTGAAATGCTTCCAATGATTATTCTGTGGCATCATTTTAAAGAACCTTGTCTTGTATCTATCAAGTTGTGTTACTTGTGTAATTAAATCGATATACTAGGTTTTACACCTCTGTTTAGTTTGTTTTTACAGATTTAAAACTCCACTACTGTATATCCATCTGCTGGTGTATAGCTATGGACTTAGCTGGACATTATGGCTGATAGTCCACTTTCAATCCAGTATTCACACTTACATGTGTCAACTGCAGCTCTGTGGTCAGGAACTGAGCAAAATGAATGTATAAAGTAGAGTGCATGTTATGTCAGAAATAAGATTTTTGAAGACATTGGCCAGTGCTCATTAGACTGGATGAGGTTCCAAAACTATTTCTGAAGAGTCTGGACTTCACCAATACTCAGGCAGGCAGTATACAAATGGAGGAAATACACTATTTTCCAGGATGAACATTTCTGCTGGTTGAAACTTTCCTAAAGACCACCTGGGTGAGCTGAAAGACTTAAAAAGGAAGTTACGTGTTACAAATGGAACTTCATGGTTTAATTGAGAGATGATATGTTTGGAAAACCCCATGCATTCCAGCATACGCACCTTATCTCACCTTTGAAATGTTGGCAGTATTATGGATATTCTACTAGTGCTGGACTGGGAAGCTTGTCATTTTTTTGTATTATTTGTTTTATTGGGTCTTTTGATCTGTTTGTTCTGAGTTAAACGAAGATCTGATCATATTTTAGGTCACATTTAAGTAGAAATTCCCAAAGTTATGCAGCGTTCACAGACTTTCAAGCAGCATGTGTGGGTTTTTCTAATAAAATGGTATTTCAAAGTGGTTTATGAGAAGACCGCCTCTTCTAGCCAACTGTATTACTACTGTTTGCAATAGCTTTGAAAGTAAAGTTTCAACCATGTAACCGTTTGGGCATGTGCAAAAATTCTGTTTTGTCATGATTTGTAATAAATACATAATCAGTTGAATATAATGAGTGGAAATAACATGTGGAAATGCAAATTTGTTGAGTTGAACATGCTGAAAAACAAATAAAACATTGAACACATACCATGACATTTACACATTTCCCCTCAACATGTTAAATTCAGCAGAAGTGTGTTCTTTGTATTTTAAATTAACTCAAAATGTCAAAACTTTCAACTAATACTGTATGTTTTTGTTTAACTATCTGATCCGCTGAACTTTCAGGGTGAAAGCAGGGACCCGATGTGTGGGGGTGAGCAAGGCTGACCTCATGTTACAGTGCAAAGGTACAGTGACGATATAGCCATGTGCTGATCTGTCACGCACACTCACCCATGATGACAGGGTCAGTCAGAGGCCACAGCAGCACCACTGTATTACAAAATACAGAACACAATGCCATGTAACATCCAGCCCTTCAAATCACACAAAGAGGTTAGGCGGGCACAGAACTCTGTTTAAAGACTATGCAGCAAAAAAACGGATCCAAGCAAACCATGCAGAACTGCGGTGATATGTCTTAGTGTATCTAGTGTCTATCAGCACAAGACGTGGAGTTTATTATGGGTTTGGCTCAAGAGTTGGAGAGCAACAGAGTAGTCCAGGAGCTGAACCTGCAGAACAGCCTAAAAACAAACCCCCAAAACAGGAATTAGTGTGTCTAGATGTGAGGGATTTAAAGAAATAGTAGATAAACTCGTACACTGGAGTGTAGCAGTAGTCTGAAACTATCATTTGAAATAAAAAACCAACAGTTACATTTAATATGACAGGGTGGAGATGCCACTGGAGTTGTGTTAACTGGTCTAATCCAGCGTTCACCCACCCTAGTTCAGGAGATCTGACTCCCTATACACTTTAACTTCAGCTCTAACTTTTGCCTTCAGATGTTCTTGATTCGCTGAATAAGGTGTGGTAGGTTTGGATTGGAACTAAGACCTGCAGGAAGGTAGATCTTCAGGAGGTGGGCTGGTCACCACTGGTCTAATCTGATGGAATTTAGCATAGTGGTACCTCAGATGAGCCTAGGTACCTAGACAAACCATTGTTGAAAACCATGTATCTCAGTCGGACATGCTTGCCAAGAGTGGGCGCTGGCAGTGATAATGGTATGATGCTGTCTTTGTGTTTATTCCTCCTTTCATTAGTTATCTGTCCTTAAAAGAGAGGAGTGGGGTTAATACTGAATGACAGTATGATGGACAAGAGGTTTCTGATCTCCCAGTTGTTCCCAGACATCGCAGAGATTTGTTCCCATGACTAGCACTGCTGATTTAATGTCATGAAATAGTGATTAGTCAAAGCGGGTGTTGGATGAAAACTACAGAGGTTTAGTCATCGAAAGGCAGAGTTTTTACTCTCTGTAGCCGGAATTGAAAGCAAAAAAAGTTTTTGTCCTGTAAAATAATAGATTTGTAGATGTAGCAATATATAAATCACTATTTATTCAGTTTTACACACATTAATGATGACAGGCCAAATACACTCATCATATACTCAAATAGTTGCCCACAGTGACAATCAACTGACAGGAATGAAACTTGGTGGGTTAGTTTAACATTGTGAGACATGCAAATGATTTTTTTTAAGTTTCATGTTCGGCAGCACGTGATGTAAGCAAGGTTGGGCCTTAAGTGACATTCAGCAAGCAGCGATGGTATCCTTGATGGCAACCTGGGAAATGGCTGCATGACGCAGAGTCAGTGTCGCCAAAGACTGCAATGGTGTTGTGCCAGACTGTGATGACGTGATTTAGAATAGAAGCGGGTCATCTTCAGTGATGAGTCCCGCATTTGTCTTGGTTTAGACGACCAGTGAATCTATGCGTGGAGGCACCGTGGTCAGCTGAACGGTTTGCTGTCCTGCATTACACGTCCAGAAACAGGTGTCCCTCCACCACCACCCCACCGCACCATCTGCAGTAATTGTGTGAGAATATTTAAGCTGCAGGGGATGGATTATTGCACCATTAGGAACCTTTACAACTCCATCCCGAGATGTCTGGCATGTTACGTTAGCAAACATGCCAGCCCAACACCATACTGAGACACTACTTCTGTGTGTGTAGCTCAATAAATATTGCCCGTATGAGTCTAAATGTGTCATCATTTATTATTCCTGGTAACCTTTATCTTCCCTCCCAATAGCACTGCAATCCCACACTTCCTTCTTTTGATGATGAGCGTATGTGTTTTTTATGGTTTTTAAGGTGTATTTTGCACAGTACTATGTAAGTCATTTTCACATTTTTATTCATATCTGTATTTCTTATTGTTTGTTAAGAGTCAGTTAACGCCGTGTGCCCCAACATTGGCTTACGCCAGTAAATATAAAATACACACAGGGACATTAATGGGTTAAAGAGGAACTCCACAGTTATCATTCATGGAATCAGTTTAATCCATTTATGGTGGAGGGATACCTGAAGGTTGCCCTAAGGCAAAGTAGTCCCCAGTAATGGCTATATTTGCACTGAAGACATGGTGACCACCAGTTCCCATCAGGACCACTGTAAAGAAATCTGAGTGTGTAAGCTTCTCTCCAGTGAACTAGTTCACACCAGCTCCTCTGAATGACGTTTACATCCCAACCACTAAGAGTACTGAAAAGCTCCATATTAGGAAAGTGGAAATGAGTAAGTGGAACAGGCTACTCCCCCCCTCTACAGGGTACAGAGTTGCTCATACTCAGTTTCTCGGCAATTAACTCAATGCATTGCCTGTCGCGCGCATTGCATAACGGCTTGGTGCGCGTCCCCGCGCGGGCTCATAAAAAGCGCACTGGTCAGTGCTACCGCTCATACTGACCCGCTGCACCGGCTCTGCGTAGAACTCCAGATCAGCTCCAACTTTCTTCACGGATTAAACACTCCCTGCTTCATCACTACACCTGCTCTCTCAGGAGGGGCTTTGAAGATGGCGAACACGGCAGTGCAGATTCTCGCTTATGTCCTCTGCTATACTGGACTGTGTGGTCTGATTGCGTCCACCTGCATGACCGAGTGGAAGATCGTGGCGCGCGCTAACGGGGACACGGCGGTGCAGGAGGAGCGCGTGGGCTTGTGGATGAGATGCAGCAAGGGCGCCGGGGCCGAGATCACTTGCACGCCCTTCACCTCCATCCTTCATCAGCCGCGTAAGTCCTGCAACCCTGTAGTCACTAACCCGCTTTACTCAGGGCTGTAACGATACACGTGCTTTCAGGTTCGATACGATGTTTTATTCTCAGGTCCAGATTCGAATCGATATTCGATTTAAATGTGTTACAAGGTCTCGATTCCAGAGAGCTCACAAGTGTGAGGAGTGACGTGCGTCACTCTGAACTATGCTTTTATGAGTTTTCTGTAGTTTTCTATATTTTTTTTGTTTTGTTTTTACATCATTTTGATATTTATATCATAACTACAGACCCTGTTTGGTTCATTTTGCTGTTTCTAGAAACTGTAATATAATATAATATAATATAATATAATATAATATAATATAATATAATATAATATAATATAATATAATATAATATAATATAATATAAGCACTAACAAGTGCAAGTGAGTGTGCATTCAGGACCAGTGTTAGGAAACACTGAACTGTCCCTGTTTTCTTACCAGTAATGGCTTAAGGGGAGTGCATTGGTTTGGTTTATGAATGATTAGGATAGAAACATGTTCATTCAGAGAGGTTTGGTGTGAAATGCTTTGTTCTAGTGTACAGTGGTGATGATGGGATCCAGACCAGTTTAAAGCCTCCTATGAACACTCTTATGAACACAGCCTGATGTCTGAGGCATTGTTTTGTGGCAGTTGAGCGATCACATTTGTGGCTAAATCATATTGTAATCAGGTTATTTTAATGTATTCACAGTGGAGGGGTACAGGAAGGAGGTTTTACGGAAAAAATGGACTCCGCGTTTTTTCAGACTTGCCTTTGGACTATTTTACCATATCCATGCTTTATCAGTGCTGCCTTAAACACACAGAGGATGTGTAGGTAAATAAAATGGCAATATTTGCATTGTAGGCATTAGGATGCTGCTTTCTATCAGTAGCACTGTTAACAAATCTGAGTCAACACTCTGAAAAATCTGTGGAATCCTCTTTAACCTCCTGAGACCCGGACTTGCTTGGTGTGCAATTTTAATTTCTCCTAGCTATTTGTGATTAGTAGGACCTAGCAAGTTTAAAAACTAAACATTGTCTTTGTACAGGAAGTTGTTTTGGCAAAAAACAATGTCCTCATATGAGGCCAAAGGGTCAAGGTTTTAAAAAGTATCGTAGTGCAGAGAAGCAGAAATGTAATGTCCTCATATGAGGACGCTGGGGTTTAATGAGTCATTTAAGTACTTTTGTGCTTTACTCAGAAACTCCTAATATCTAAACCTAAACTTAATGATATCTAACTAAACTTTTTAATGAATAAATAATTATTTATACGTTTTTTAAACTTTCTATATAACACACACCTTATTTTAGACTTTTAAAACATATCCTCATGTTATCTGATGTTTGCTTAAGACTGTGCATGTGTTCCAGTAGCACACTTAATGCTAATCCTATGTAGTTTTTGAGTCCACATTGTGCACTTAGAACCAATAAATATTTGAGTACGGGAAACGGAAAGGGAGGAGCTTCTCTGAAAAACTAAAAAAAAAATAGCATGGGGGAAAAATTGTGGTATAAATGAAATGTTCAGAATCTAAGGTTTTGACAGAAATTCTAGGCTTTTGGCAAAACCTTTATGATTAAAGGGAGGCAAAAACACACTAAAATATGGTGTGTGTGTGTGTGTGTGTGTGTGTGTGTGTGTGTGTGTGTGTGTGTGTGTGTGTGTGTGTGAGTGTGCACTGCTATGAGTCACCCAGTAAAGCCTAAAATGAAAGGCCAGAGCTTTTCTGTCCATATTAACATAAAAAGGTCTGACTCAATGTTTAAAATGCAATCACACACTTCCAGCACAGAACACATAGTGTAGCTTTAACAGCCGCACTCAGAACACTCATACTCTTCTAAATGTGCTTCACTGTTTGTATTAATCCTGCTCCTTGCTTCATTACAGGGGAGATCAACATAAGCAGAGCGCTGATGATAAGCAGCATCGTCCTGTGTGGTCTCGCTTTGCTCTTAACCATACCAGGGCTCAAATGCACCAGGTGTTTAGATGGGAGCAAGCAGATGAAGAGCAAAGTGGCCATAGTCGGAGGTGCCCTGTCCATTCTTGGTGGTGAGTTACCATTGGTGTGCCCTCTCAAGACAATGAAAAAAACCCTCTGGTCATATGGACAGTATAATGTGGAACAAAGCTGCTATTGTATACCCTGCCAATGGCCTCACTGGCATCAGTACAATCATATGTATATGATGTATGCTGGTTTACAGCCTCCTGTATTTAGTGCTATATGTGTATAGTGGAATTGTTCCAGGCATCACTTTCCCCAGAAAAATGACTTTTGTAGTTTAATCATTAACCCTCCTTTAATGCCAGAATCTCCTTTTAGAAGGAATCCGCCAGTTTAGCAGTAGCCACTATCACCCGATGGATGAAAACTGTCCAAATGTATCCAGAGGTGCATCCATTGTAGACAGAGTAATATTAATCATCCAACTATAATATGCGACCTCACTTATGCTCTTACAGCTAAACGCACTCACGCATGACAGGGACTCTGGAGTTGTTAAGGTGCTCTAACATGCTCCTCTCACTGTTCCTCCAGGTGCGTGTGCCTTTGGATTAATTTGTTGGTATGCTAATGAAGTTGCCCAAAAGTTTGCTTCTCACAACACCGGCCTGATCAAGTACGTCTTCTCTGTTTCTGGATTTTTTAAATTCTTGTCTGTTATACTGTATACTGTAGATATGCACTGTTGTGTTGTACCTCAGGTCTCTAACATGCTTTGGCCCTCTGTAGGTACGAGTTTGGACGGGCAATGTTTGTGGGAGGAGCTGCGGCTTTGCTCTCCATCATTGGTGGTGCTCTCCTGTGTGCCAGCAGTAAACCGCAAAAGCAGTTTAGATCACATCCCGAAAAACCATCCGTCTCCCAGAATCAAGCCTCAGAGTACGTCTGAGGAGATCATGTCATTATACAGATCTTCATGTAGAGTTTGATAAACTAAAATGCACAAGTAACAAATGCCTTTTTATTTTTTCAACTACTGATCTTATGGATGTGTTTATTATATAAACTGTCTTGTATTGCTGCTTTTTCTATGTTTAATGTGATTGTAAATAAATTGCTAAACTATTTTCTTAATAATTACTTATTAAAGTAATTTGAATATATGTTGTCTTGTTTTTCTGATTATTTCAAATAACTATTAGATTTTCAATGTGTATGTAAATGCTAAAACTCTGGCCTAATAAAATCACTTAAAAAACAAATATCTAGAACTAAGTTTAAATAGGCTTAAGATATATATCTACTAGATATATAATCATTTTACTTGCTGAAATATAATTTTTTGCAGTCAATAGCATGAGCAAAGAGAGTTAGAGGACTAGGGCTCATCACAGAGAAACTTACTGACTTAAATCCCTTTACAGTGGTGGGGATGGGAACCAGGGGTTTTATTATCCCAAATGATCATAATGGTCAATGACCAGTTAATTTTACCACGATTACCCGAGCAAAGCACTGAATCTGTAGTTTGTCACTGTCCAATGAAAACATGTACCTCTACTTTTATCCATTTTTACTTTTATGCATCATTTGAACACATCAGCTGCTGTTTACACCAAGTGAGAATCTCAGGAGGAATGGACCAACAGAAAAGGCACAAAACTGTTCGGAAAGACGTCTGGTTCCATTGACTTCCATTAAACTTAAACAAGGTTTTTGGCCTCTCCTGTAAAGTTGCTATTTTGGAGAAACTTGTTTTTCTTTGGACAGTTGTACTGTTCGTTGTATTGTTCGTGGCACAAATAGGTGTAATGAAGGCCAAAATACCATATTTGAGATACGAAGACTTGTGATTCATTTTGATAGTAATTTACCCAAATAATTAATTAAATAAACTCTAAACTTAAATACGTGCAAACACATTCTGACTAGCAAGTCTATTTATTTATTTAATGTTATTGTACACACATATGCTCTGTTACAAGTCCACAGCAAGAAGAAGGAAGAAAAATAAAATTATATCGAATAAAGGGGGCGTGGCAATGGGTGAGTGGTCGTGCTCATGTCCAAGCCATCAGGCGCAACTTTAGATAGAATACCAGGCTGCACAGGCGAGGTGCACTGTGGGTTAGGTCCAGTAGGGGGAGACAAAATTCCAATTATGAACTGACAGTTATCCAGCTTTCGTGGGGCATGCAGTGAACTTTGTGCAGTGTGGGCTACATGGTCCAGTAAATGTGTAAATACATTAGAACTAGAGCCGAAACCACAAAACAAGGTCACGGAGGTTCTAGTATATTTCTAACCGGTTCATGTAGTTACTGTATGTAAGGGAGCTTACACACTTCTACGAGTCATCCGACGTCTGGTTCCATTCACCACCACTCTAAACATCTCTGACTAAGCAAGTTTCTACAGTACCGAGCACTTCATGCCAAACCACTCTGATTTCAGTACTCCGAGGTTTCGGACAAGGTGTCCCCTTTAATCGCCTATACTGGATGTGTAGTAGTGTATGTGCACTGTGTTGGTGAGTATGGAGCAGTGTTGGGAGCAGTGTGGGGGGACGGAGCAGGTAGCGGGTGTCAGTGCCTTCACTGTTAGCTACTTATTTCCTACTTGCAGGAGAGGAGGAGGAGTCATTTGTAGGAGGAGGAGGAGGACGGGAGGGGGTCACAGAAATGTCCCCGACTAATCGCTTCTTCACAATGACCTACACCGTCTTTGGAATGGTAGCAGGGTGGCGTGAGTCGCTCTCGGCTTGTCAGATCACCACATTGGACTGTGCCGGGCATTTTAAGGGAGACAGGCTGAGCTGAACTGACCAAAGATGGACCTGAAGCTCTGCTTGAGTCTGGCTCTCATCCTTCAGCTGAGCAGCTCGCTGGAGCCGTACGACCTGCTCTATGATAACGGAGTGGAGGCTTTTTCCACGGGCGACTATGCCGGCGTGGTGCGCTACATGGAGAAAGCGCTGGCAAGTTTCTCCCAAGTGCGTCATACCAAAATCCGCTGCAGGCTGAAATGTGAGGACCAGCATCCCGTCCAGGACGGCTCCATCATCCCCGACCTGTTCTTTGACTCGGTTCTCCGAAGAGCCGCCTGTCTGAACGTCTGCATCGAGGGGCAGATCGGCACCCAGTCCATGCACAAAGTGAGCGAGGATGTTATCCAGGACTTCCACAGAAGAATCCCCTACAACTACCTGCAGCTGGCGTACAGGAAGGTAAGGGGTAACGCAGCCCTGTGCTCACCTGCCTTAGCTGTTCCTCACACTGAATGAGTGGAAGTGATTGAACTGTGGGGCTGATCTTCATAGTTCTGCTGAGAACAAGAGCAGCGCGTGTCTCGGGCTATGACAGAACATTCTAGAAGTTCTAGAGAGTTCTAATGTTCCGTGGAAAACTTTGAAGAGTTCATGGGAAACTAGAAATGGGAGATAGTTATAGACAGGACTGCTCATAGAATGGTTCCTTATTTTTAACCTTAATTCACACTATGAAAATAGCACTTATGGAATAATACAGTCAGAACTGCAGTGATAAGAATATTGTTTGGTCTGTCCATCATGATTATTCACTAACTGAAAAACTTTATATTTTCAAAAAATAAAAGCTCACATTTATGTATATTAGAGGTAGACAATATGGAAAAAGCATTATTTATTTATATTAATACACACACATCGGAGTAAATTGCTCACTTACTACTTCATACATTGCAGTAAATGCAGTGAAATGATCGTACCTGAAAGTAAGACCCCATTTAAACCCGGTCACTTAATTCATCCAGTGTTATGAGGATTATGAGTGGATCAGGCCAAGCCCCAATGCAAGTATAAACGCACCCAAGATGCATTTAAAACCGGTACAAACCTGCTCACTCAGTCCACTTCAGGAGGTGGTCCGAGATGCATTTGAGCCACATGTTTCAGCAGTGTGAATGCATCTGTCTTTCTAAGTTACCTTTGACAAACATAACTCATTGCCACAGAGCAATGGACATGGTACAGGATCTCACAAAAGGGAGTACACCCTTCACATTTTAGTAAATCTTTTTATGGGACAACCCTGAAGATATGATACTTTGATGCAGTGTAAAGTAGTCAGTGTACAGCTTGTTCCCATAAAATAACTCAACACACTCATTCAACATTCATTTCTAAACCGCTGCCGAAGAAAGTGAGTACACCCCTGTGTACACCCCAGTGAAAATAGTCAAATGGTGCCCAAAGTGTGTTGCTACCATTATTTTCCAGAACTGCCTTAACTCTCTTGGTCATGGAGCTCACTAGAGCTTCACAAGTTACCACTGGAACCCTCTTCCACTCCTCCATGACGACGTCACAGACCTGGTGGATGTTAGAGACCTTGTGCTCCTCCACCTTCCGTTCGAGGATGCCCCACAGATGCTCAATAGGGTTTAGGTCTGGAGACATCCGAAGGGAGGGGATCATGCTCTGACTCGGTATGTCACAGTATGTGTTGCCAATTATGGTTCCCTCAATGAACTGTAGCTCCCCACAGCTGACAGCACTCATGCAGTCGCAAACCATGACACTCCCTCCACCATGACTGACTGTAGGCAAGACACACTTGTATTTTTACTCCTCACCTGGTTGCCGCCACACACGCTTGACACCATCTGAACCAAAAAAGGTTATCTGCTTGTCTTCAGCGAACTGTGTGCAGGCTTTCTTGTGCATCGTCTTTAGAAGAGGCTTCCTTCTGGGACGACAGCCATGCAGACCAATATGATACAGTGTGTGGCGTATGGTTTGAGCACTGACAGGCTGACCCGACCCCTTTGACCTCTGCAGCAATGCTGGCAGCACTCCTATGTCTTTTTTTAAAAAGACAACCTCCGGATATGACGCTGACAACGTGCACTCAGCTTCGTTGGTCGACCAGGGTGAGGCCTGTTCTGAGTAGAACCTGTCCTGTTCAAACACTTCTTAAAGTCTTCTTATAGCCGAGGCCGTCTTTATTTAGAGCAACACTTCAGATTCACAGAGAGTTCTTTGCCATGAAGTGCCATGTTCAGCTTTCAGTGATCCATGTGAGAGCACTACCATCAAATTTAACACAGCCGCACCCCATTCACACCTGAGACTTTGTGACACTAACGAGTCACATGACACCAGGGAGGAAAAAATGGCTTATTGGGCACAATTTGGCCATTTTCACCAAGGGGTGTACTCACTTTTGTTGCCAGTGGTTTGGACATTGGAGTTATTTTGAGGACACAGCAAATGTACACTCTTATACAGCTGTACTCTGACTACTTTACATATTTACAAATATGTGAGGGGTGTACTCAAGATTGTGAGATACTGTATATGTATAAGAACCAGATGAAACCAAAGGCTTAATAGTAATATGGTCAGACACTACTGTGGAAAACAAACGATATGATGAGCGCCAATTCCATAGACATAGTTGATCACCAAGTGTAAATGCATATGGCTTAAATGAACAGTCCAGTTATAGTTACATGAAGTGACAAGATGTAAATGGGGTCTAAGTCTGCTATTAAACTATATCTGCAGAACCCGCAAACTGCAAAATGCCAAAGCCCCTAAACTGCCATATTTGATAAACTGGTTGCATGCGATATTGAGCATAACCCAAGGGCTGAACGATATGGGGAAAATACTTAGTAGTGCCAGAAAAAAAAATCCTAAAGTTCCTAATTTGGTCATGACACTCTATGCAGAATGACCATTAAGATTCATTATGCCCTGCTTATTCATCTTTTAGCTATAATGATTGGTTTCTTTGAAAACTCTGACCTGACAAAACATGAAATACACACTCATCGTCAAAGAAGCAGTGTATCTTGGGTTCGTACTCTCTGCAATGCAATAAAAGCTAAAGTAAGAAAGGCTGCATTTTTATTATTTGCATTATTTGATTAGGGACTGTACATAAAAGCACATCATACGACAAAACTGTATAATAGCTAGCCTTTGATTTGTGTTACTTCTCTATTAGTCTAATTGACTATTCTGTGTGAAATTTAACAAAAACTAATTTCAGGATCAGGCTACTTCAGATCTGAGTGTCTAATGTGCAGGCAGACTGTTGGCATATTTAGCTATGGTACTCTGAGTGAAGGCCGTTGTTTCATACTTCACATTATTTAGTCTCTTCAGCTTGACATGCCAGACCAAGCTAGCGGGGGTGTTTTAAAGTTGTTAGCATGTACTATAAAACAATTCTGTTCTCATTTGCTCACTGATGCATGTTAAGTATAGATAGTAAAGTTACCTCTACATGATGTCTTTATGTCTGAGAAGCTTATTGCTTTTACAGAATTTGCCTGGGGCCTGAAAAATACTACTAAATCCTGCCCAGGCCTCTCCTAATGTTTTTTTTTATTACTGAGATCTGGGGGTTGATAGGAGAATCCTGTGTTGGACCACAGTGCAAATCCATGTACACCTTACCAAGTAGTTTAAAGCCTGCAGAGCATTTTTGCAGACAAAAGTGTCTTTTGGCTACATGTAACGTGATCTAGAGTGGCACTCTAGTCTAGCTATAGTGAGTTGACATGTGAAAGGGAAAACCATTAGTACAAACCCGAGGTGTCAGTTTCAGTCCTGTGGGGGCTGGAGTTCAGCATAGATTGGGGATTTTCATGTTCCACCCCACCTTCCAAACCTAGGGGCTGAGTCACTCCAAATGTGCCGGGCTGTCGCCTTCCTGGAGCAGAGCTGGACACCCCTGTAATAAATGGAACGTTTGATACCAACACCTAGAGTAGTTTGGTGATTACAGAGTCACGGCTGTACATAAATTATCGCCCCCGAGAGTAAACACAACCCACACTCGCAACTTTCAGTTTTTAGCTTTCATAGCTGGACTTGATGGCAGTTGATCAAGGGAGCCTAGTCTTCCACTGCTCCTGAAACAGGAGATCAGACGCATTCCTGCCTGCCTTCCTAGTCCAAACTATGTATATTTTGGGAGTAATATTTGTGGAAATAAATAGCACTACTTACATTCCAGCCTTTATAAAGTCCTTCCCCCTACCTTTCCACTGACATAACGGAGCTTTCTGGCCAGGCTTAAGGTCCCCACAGTCGCCAACTGTTCCTCCTATGACAGGTTTGTGTGTCTGTTGGGTTCACTCAGTGTTTATTCAGCCAAATATTTTGTTTTCCCCCCTCGCAGCCTGTTTGCTTTGCTAAGCGGAAAGACGCCTCCTTGTTCTGGAGTATGAATGGCTGATATTTATGCCAGGGATAGTTGGGGTTATTGGTTGGTTCCTTTTTGGGCCTTGGTGCCAAGCCGCAGAAAGATCAAAGATCCTTAAAAGCTTATGTTTTCACCTACCTGCATCAAGTTATGTATCCTCTAGAGCTGTTTTGGCAGTGACCTTGTACAAACCTTGGAAAAAAATGTGCATGAAATTAGTAATCAGTATAAAGCTACAAAATGAAGAACATAATGAGAGGTCTTCTGTGATTGGTTCCGAATAAAGTGAGTAATCATGCTGCAAAGGCTAGACTGTTTTTAATAGTCATTTGCAATATTCATATCCCAAAGAACTGTAATATGCAAACAACACCCCTCACTGATTATAAAAGTGTGTGCTATACAGGGATGGATGATAGTCTTGCAGGGGTTTCCGGGCACATACATCATGGTATGTCACCCAAGCTCTTACCATAGCATGTGATGATAAATAAATGGAAGACAATACCTGGAAAGTGAAACAAAACAGTACTTAATGTTCATGCTACTCATTCATCTGGAGACCAGTTATGTGATCCTCTTCTGGCCTTGTGGTCTGAGACCCCCTGAGGCCTCTGGCAGTTAGAGGCTTCAGCCACTGACCCCACTGGCCCTTCTGTGGTTCTCTGAGCGTCATGAACAATCACAGATGTTCCTGATGAGTTCCTGTGGGTAAATTGAGTCAGTCATGTGATATCAGCAACAACAAAAATATGCTCTGTGGGCTATTGCTGGGAAAATTAGAATGACTCTGAATCCATCCTGTAACAAGTCTATCCGGAAATAGCTCTTATACGATGTTAGCTTGGTTTATTATGCTGCTCAGTAGTCGAGTGTTTGAGTGTGATATCTTAAGTCTATCTTTTCTTCAGTAAAAGGCTTCTTTTAGAAACTAGAAGACAAAAATACAAATATTGTGTCAGTATCAGCCAGTACTGAGGGCTTCAGTGTCATTATATGTACTGGAGGATAAAAGTGATACTGCTCCTTAAGAATATGGTGGTAGAGCTGAAATATGGCATGTTGCCTGCTTTGTGTTGCTCTGTCTAAAATTCAGCTTGAAACTCACAAGCTTTTGGGATCCGGCTGTAACTGTCAGTCTGAATCAGTTTTTTTGGCATGTCCAGGTTGAATCCAAAATCATTTTTTAGCCTGGACGGGTAAAAATCAAATAGAGGCATTCTGTCTGCTCAAATCGGATTTCACTGTGTCTTTTGCACCGCTCGCAGTGACGGATTGCCATGCTATTCTGAAGGAAGGTAAAAGTTATCAGGAATCAGGAATTTAGACTGATATGGACAACATTTATTGAGCTACAAATTGTTTTGATGGATAGCGTAAACAGTCAACTGGATAATGCACAGGTGATAAAAAGAGAGAGACAGAGGGAGAGAGGGAGAATGAGAGCGAGAAAGAGAGTATGAGTATGATCCCTGATTCTTATTCCGGCTCCTGTGGAGATGTAAATAATAAAGCCACTCTGGCTGACTAACGTCTGCATCATTCCCTCAGCAAACACATGTAGATAGATTGGTGATGTGCAGATTCAAACCTGATCTGATCACTAACATATAACAGTGCTCACAGTCATTTTAAAAGATCTGATTTAAAGGGAAATGCTTGCAGTCTAAAAAATAGCCTATGTGTGACCTTCTGAAGACTGGTCCTGACCTAAATACATTACACGGTAAAAACCTCCTTTAAACTACTGGATAAAATTCCATCTTCGGAATTCCTACCGTGAATTATCTTGTCATCCCGTTAATATTTTACCCTGATCTCACTGATACTGAACAGTGATTTCAGGCGTTTTTTTCAGTTTGTAGACGTCTTGTTTTGTACTGTGAAACCCAGTCGTAAGTGCTATACCTGAGAGTGTTCCCTTTCTGCCTGCTCATAAAATCTCTAAAAGCTCGGAGAAAGTGACTTTGCTTGAATATTGAGTTAATGGGCTTAGAGCTGCACCTGCACTGCTTGTGGAGTGTATGTGTGTGTTCTGAGTTTCCTCAGCAAGCGCTTTCCTTGCCATAAAAACCTTCTGCTGCACAGCATGGCACTTCCTCCACAAGGCTCCTTCTGCATGATTGGCACTAAGCGGATAAGTGCAGCAGGAATGTGGGACCACATATTCATGTGTTTCACTTTACATAGCATCACCTGGGAAACAAAAGCGCAGAACTCACCCTACAGGGGGGCTGGTCCTTCACAGTACAGTATATTCACGTCAAAGCATCAAATATCTGGTCCACTGACCATCTCAGAACTGCTTACTACTGTCAGAAAATCGTGTCTCTCAACTAATACTACTAATTCCTAATTCCCCAAACTTTAACCTATTTGACCATGTGTGGGACCTTCTCGGTTGTCGTGTTCGCTCTAGGGATCCTCCCCCACACACCCTCCAGTAGCTGTGGGATGCACTGCAGTCAGCATGGTTCCAGATATCTATGACAACCTACCAGGACCTAACTCAGTCACTGAGATCACTAGATCACTGGGTCACTCCCAGCCCGTCTAGCTGCTGTCCTCAGAGTTACTTTGGATATTAGCTGGTGGTCTAAATAGTGTGACTCACATGTGTATATGTGCATGGTTTCCCAATGTCTATAACATTTTATTTCTGTGATGAATTTTGAGCACATTAGATGCTAACTAGTGTTGGAAAGACTAGGTTCAGAGTGGACAGCAACTTCAGGATAATGCATTTCGAGTTGTTTTTACAGTCTCCAGGACAAGAATGACAATCAGTAAACAGTCAGGAAGTTGCAGTTTGATAAAAGTTCCAGATGACATGATTGATGGACGAGAATTGGCTGCGTGTCTGTTTCACAGATGAAGTTATGGGGCTCATCTAATTGGACGAATACTAGCATATCATTGCTTACATTTTCTAAAAACCCTCCAGCTGCCCTTTAGGTTGTGTGAGAACTTCAATGAGTTGGCCAACAGAATCGGCTAACATTACATACTAACTTTTCTCCTTCTCTCCTTCCAAACGTGCCCATTAGGAGTCTAGTTTTGAACAGACTGCAGTGATCTGGAACCTCCATGAACAGAATCTGAGTAGCCACTCAGTGTGAGTGTCATAGAGCTGCTACAGATGTTTGAACTTTATAAAAATGGTCTATTTTTGTCTAGGTGACTTTAGAGACATGTTATTTATGTGGTATCACTAAACCCCAGTGATGATGCTAAAACTCAAACTGCTACTAGATGTAATGTCATGTCTGTCTGGAAGTCCCTCTGGCTTTCTTGCTGCATCCTGATTTATGCTTTATGACTAGTTGTTGACAAGTTCTCGTGCCACGGTAATGAACAGGAATGAACAGGAGCTGGTAGATCCCTTGTAAAAGTGTATTACTTGTATATATGGATATTGGACGAGCACAGAGGTGGTGTGTGTAACTCATGAGGAGGCTGATTCTTGGGGAATTCTGGCAGGGATTAGGAAGGATCCTGTTTTAGTGGAAAAAGGAGACACAGCAGCCAGGCAGACATCTGTTGGGGCTGACAAATGGCTGATTGGAGTTTGGTACACTGTTTTTATGTCGCTCTTGGCTTGCTGTCTTCTTATTTTGAAGGAAATTGGTTCTTCCTTTTTTTCCCCAGCCAGTGTCTGGAAAACAGTGTTTTCTTCCCCCTCTTTTAACCTGTGCACAGTGTTCCACACCTTCGTTGCACGAAATGGACAGAATACAAAGTAACTACAAAATGTGATCTCTCTCTCTCTCTCACTCTCTCTCTGTATATATATATATATATGCATTGCTGAATCAGTAATATGTCTAATTACAGAGTAGCTCGCCTTGTATTCCAGATTGTAAAAAAGTTAAATGCAGTGTAAATGTATCTATCTAATGTGTTACGTACGTTGTTCTGGTTTACTCATTGTTCCAACCAATAAGTTCAGAATGATTAGTTGATGCAGGGCTACTGTTTTAAAATATTTCATTTAATTAGCTAGATCTAGTTTCATGTTTCACAATTTAAAAATCAATATTTACTTGTATTAGCATTTATGTACATGACAGTATGTATTTTGGGTATCAGGCCACAACTCCCATGTCAGCACAGCTTTACACCACCACAGTTAGTCTCTAATTAATTCTGTTAAATGTCTTATTTTTTATCCATGTAAAGCTAATGTGTGCTTTAGTTTTTACTTCAGTTTTTACTTTAGTTTTTACTTTTGGCGCAGCAGTATCTGGCTGAAATTCTGAACTGGGCAGAGGCTACAAGTAGGCATTTGGCGTGGAAATGTATCATCATCATTGTTGAACAGTAAGCAGTGTCAACTGTTTTTCACAGCAGAGTGAGAATTGTGGAGGTGGGGAGTGTCTGGATAGCCAAATTGTGAAGTGTTAGAGTCCAGTAATAGGTGGGACGGGAGGACCTTTAAGGTCTGTTTTCCTGCCTCAGTTTTAGGTTGATGCTAGACTGAAAGTATTTTTCTGTGGAAGACAGCATTGTGTAATGTAGTCCAAGACTAGGATCATATAATTGCTATAATTTTGCTCATGCTTGTTATCAGTGGAACATCATGAAGTCATGGAGATCTCTGTAATCTCTTCTGAGAAAGTAGATAAAAAGCCTTGCAAAGTTGCTCAGCCCTCCACATTTTCTACATTAACCCTTTGGTGTTGCAGTTACTGGTGATGAGAACAAAAGTGAGGTGTAATCTGTTGTATCTTATTTCCTATTTCTTATTTATGTAGTTTATCAGAATACAAATATACAGAACAAAAATCTGTGGCAGAAGAGAATTAGCTTTCAATCAATGCACTGTTGTATTTGTGGGTAGTACAGCAGTTATTTCATTGTCATTTGATGTAAGGTTTATACATAGGTACAGGACTACTGTGTGTTTTGTACAGAAGAGCTCACTGTAGCCTACTGGCACACAATGTAAATGTATTGTAATTAATTAACTGTGTAATTAACTACATTATTACATACGTACTTTGAAATAGTATATAATAATGATGGCAATAACACTTCATCTCAAATGAGTTCAAGAAGAACTCCACCAGTCTTTCACTGCATCATTTCTGCATAATTCTGTTGCATAGATGTAAACATAGTGACTCAGACTGGTTGCATGTAAATGGTTCTCTTGAGGCGTTTTCACAATAACTGGATTCTTGAACACACCCAGGACCGATTCTGGGCTGTATTGGTAGAAAGGCTTATTAGTCCTGGTTTGCTTTCACACACAAAAATTCCATCAGAACTGTGGATTGGTTGCACAATCCCACTTTTCTGTGTGCAAGGTTGCAAAATGGTAGGTTTGCTGCTTTTAATTATTTTCTTGGGTAGAAATATTCTAGCTGTAAGGAACAGCGCATTTTGTGCACATCTTTCTGCTGCTATTACATCATTAGAAAGGAAAGTAATGTGTCGAAGATGTCACATCACACATTGAGCCAATCGGAATGTCTACAACACATATAGCCTATAGGCATTTTATTTGCTACATAAAGCTACACATCTTCTTATCTTTTATATGTATGGTTGATAATGTATATTATTGTGATTAAGACTGTAGATATGGCTTTTATTGGGGACTCTTGCCTTATAACATCTTATATGTACCTTTCCACCATTAATACTTTAAACACATGTCATCCCAACTATCACAAAACTGTGTCCCTGGGATCAGTATTCCTAACCGGCAGAGGATTCATAACCATTTAATGTACCGTCTTTCTGGGAGGTAGCGATGAACAAACCAAACAGAGCATTTCACATCTCATTTTAAAACATGGGAGGAATTCCGATTTAAACTACAAAGGAAGAAAATGTACTTCTGTTCATTGAGATGAGGGATTTTGCAGGAAATAAAGGGAACAGCTTGGATTTTTCAATTTACGTGTGTGTGAGAGGAGGAGTGGGATGTGCCAGCTGCAGATCATCGTCCCAGTCATAGTATTAGTGCAAAATAAGTTGCTGAAACAGTTACAGCATTTATTGTACACATAATTGCATACAGTGAGGTGGCCACCTTTACTGCAGTAGTGGGAGCCGACACCTCGTCTGTGTCTCTGAGATAAAGAGCATGTGCCTTTGATTACAAGCTGTGATTCTATAGAGACACAGTGGAGAGAGACTGTTTATTATGAAAGTGTCAACACCAGCAGGGGCTTTACATACCAAACTCTGAACACCCTGTTCTGTTCCTCAATGAGATTTCTGCGAAAACTTCATTTGTACTGGAAAACTGATCCTTTTCTAACTTTACCAGTTTGGGATCTCCTGTTTGTAGAGCTAGGAATGTGAAGAAGGGAACCTAGTTATGTTGCATCACAACAGGGATGTTATTTTGAATGCTGCTGTCATTACCTCCAGTACAAACACTGATAAATACAGGTGTTTCCTTAATCTTCTGGATGTTGCGTGTTTGTGCCAGCTGGAAGAAGGACAAAATCGAGTAGAGTACTAGAATATGGCTTTTCCTTTCGGTTCTGCATTGGAGCCTGTCTGTAGCATGATAATACATGGTGTGCTTCAGGTTTTTTTTTTTTCAGGTTTTGAGTAAGAGTTTCTTGTCTTGAAAGAGACTGCAGTTACCATCTGCTAATGTCTTTCACAGCAATGCAGGTGAAAATATCATTTCAGTAAGTGGAGTATAGTTGGAGTATAGTTGGCGAAGTATTCAGTCAATATCAGTTAATAATGCGCCCCATTATTCTTTGCGTCACTATGTTTTTAGCTTTGAGCTGAGTTAGGCTATGTTGTCAGTGGTAAGCTAATGTAGGCTATGTTTTTAGACTCGAGGTAAAAGTGGCTATGTTTCTAGCATTGAGCTAAAAGAGGCTATGTTGCTAGCATTGAGCTAAAAGAGGCAATGTTGCTAGCATTGAGCTAAAAGAGGCTATGTTTTTAGCATTGAGCTAAAAGAGGCTATGTTTTTAGCATTGAGCTAAGATGGCTACGTTTTTAGCCTTGAGCTAAAAGAGGCTATGTTTCTAGCTTTGAGCTAAGATTTTTTCTAAGCTATGTTTTTAGCTAACCTGGTCCTTACCCGTATTTGAGGACACAGTTGTCTCCACCTATATTGGGGAAGTGATTGTGTGTATTTATACACAGGTGATAATCTCACAGTGTATTCCTGGCTGAAAGGAACCTGCCGAGGTAAAACGTTTAAAGTGGCTCACATCTTTTTGACTTTCCCGGTAAATGAGTAAACGAGTGCCTAGTACTCGATGCCTGTATCAGTATCGATACATCCCTCATTTTTCTAGAGCCTGTTGGTTAGCTTTCTGTCGAATCTGCTCAGTATACTGTACTGTGGTGACATATTCCAGTTATAAACAGAAATGTTTAATTGGCAGTTCTTCATCTGGTTGCATTTTATGGAGACAGACTGTGGCCATGTGAAAAATAGAAGAATAATTTAAATATACAATAATGATGATAAAAGTATGAAAATGATGAACATAATAACGAGTTTGCTGTTTTCATTGTTAATTGGAATTTAAGCCCTTTAAAATGAGTTTTGTTTAAGTTGTAATACTGATAACTATCAAGCATCACATCCAGGAAAGCATTCAGTAGAAATATGTTAATAATAAATTAACCTTTGGTCATGTAAGAAAAACCTTGACTAGTACCATAATCAGGAAGCATGAATTCCTTTAACTGCTTTATTAATGTAAACCTAAAATATCATCTCGTACCATCAAATGTTTGAAATGGAATTTGATCATTATCACCTAACACAAAGGGAGAGCATGGGAGTTCTTTCCACGACCCTGCACTGACCCAGCCAAAACTTTATAGCTTACCCACATCTGATTCTAACTAGCACACCTCTTCAGTGCATTGCTGCTCACGTTGATGTCATCTTTAAGTAGCTCTGCTGCCTGACGTCTACACATTAGTGTGCTCTGGAACAGAGGGGGGTTGGAGGGGGTGCAGGAATGTGCCTTAAGGAACAAAAATCTGTTGTTTTCTGGACCATGATGCAATCATGTCTCCCCACTTAAGTCTCTGACTTTACTGTAGTTTGCACTAATAAGGAAGGTAGTTTTGGTCCAGTGGGTTAAAAAATATAGCCTAATCTACTTGAATGTGTACATCTGTTTCAAATACGATTTTGTAATTTGTTGAAGTAATATATTTAGTTCACCTGGAACCAATCTACACTTTAGAATCAAGTAAACTAACATTTTGTTTGGTGTGAAGAACCTCATAAAGAAAAATATGTTACATCAACACTTGTTTTGGCAGTTATTGGGTTTGCGTATCACATTTTATTCATCTGCAACCACTTTCCCTATTTTTTCTAATGTAGTCAAGCAGCCAAGGCATAGCTAAAAACAGAGGTAGCAGAATGTGGTCCATGCTTTTGTCCATCACAGACCTTTAATTCTGTATAATGGTATACTGCCTGAAACACTATGAAAACACACAACTCTGTCTGAAATAGTGAAATAAACTCTGTAAACCAATAAAGCAACACAAATATATCAATAAAAATACAAATTCTGTTTTTAGACTTTTAGTTTTTTTGTTTTTGTCTATATATTCTATTTTAACATTTTGTGCTACATACACTTTTCCTGGTAGACATACAGCCTTGGAATGAGAGCCCAGTCACAAGTCAGGAAACTGGAATGAATTCTAAACAAATGCAAAGTGCTCTTTTAGGAATAATCCCTTTAGTAAGGAAATCAAATGATTTGACTTGACTCGTTTGTTTAAAAGATGGTTGGGCATGGAGGCATACAGGTTCCATATGGAACTTTTCAGCGCATTTGCCCACCGATGTTGCAGCTGGGCCTGTAGATCTTGCACACTTGTAGCTTGCTGAAATTGTAGGTGTCCCAATTGGTCCCATAAATGCTTGATTAGCAAAAAAATCAGAGTAACTGATGTCCAAGGAATTGTTGCAGTCTGCCTGTGACATTCTTGGGAAACCCCTGCTGTATGTGGGCAAGCATTATCTTACTGAAAAATGCCAGTGCCAATGCCAGAGCTGTTAGTGTCACTGTCGTTTGTAATGGCTCCCCAGATTATTACACCAGCAGTTGGGACAGTGTGTCTCTTCACAGCAATGGCAAATCTGAAGCACTTGACATCACCACTGCAAGTGAAGGCAACTATGACTGGCACGTGATGGGCACAGTGACACCAAATCTCCTTTTGCTCAGCACCTGGAAATGATCCGGGCAGAGACAAGGGTGTGTAATGAAGGTGCTACCTGTGTCTGGATGGTGGAGACACCAAACATTTCTTGGCTGACTGACTACATTTGGGCTAAAGAGAAATTTGGTAATATGGTTTTATTTTATGCCAAAACATTTGACAAGAGCAATTTATCTTTGGCCTGTCATGTCTTCTTGGTGTTGTACTTTTGCCCTGTTATGGACTGGCGGCCTGTCCGAGGTGAAATACACACGACTCTGTCTGAAATATAGTGAAATGAACTATGTAAACCAATAAAGCAACACAAATACATCAATAAAAATACAAATTACACAATTAATATGCTACCCGGATAACAAAAACAAAAGAGAATAGAAATAGTCCAGCGGCAGGTGTGTCAGAAAAAACAACAACTTGTAAATGTTATTTTTCAATGTTGATTAAAGTGTAAAATTACATTAATTCAACTGTTGCACAATTTCAACTGGATATTCTATATAATATTGTAACAAACAATAACAACGATTTTAATAATGTAGATTAATATCTGAGATAGTGTATCAGAAACAGTGGCTCTGGGTCAAGCAAAAGTAAAGTAGATGGGCATGCATTTATTCTTAATGGGAAGAAATTATGGAAAAATCTGTTGGTATGCAGATACCATGCATGCTCAATGAGCACTAGGATAGGCTCCAGCACCCTTCATGACTCAGCAGGAGTGCTTTGGAAGATGAATGAATGAATGTATAAATGAATGAACAAATGGGAAGTATTGTGATATTATATTTTTAGCCATAGTGCATTTCCCTGGGATCAATAGTAAAGAATAGTGGTAATCAATATTAGAGGAGCCTACAATGGTATAATTTGTTTGCCCTAGCTGCTACCTGTAATGACTGCTCTGCTTTTAATGTAGACACACTCACAAAAATCTTGATTAAGATGTTCCGTCTATGTTTGTGCAGGTGAGGAAAAACAGGAAATCCATGTCTAGGCTTAGCAGAACCTTTTTTTTGTCAGATTTTTGTCTATGATAATACAGATAAGTCAGCAATGCTAAGTTTATCCACATGTGGCTGTAATACACATGAGGCTTGTGTAGTGCTCTTAAAGGGTCTGCTGATGATAACTGCAGGATGTGACTCATGTAGAATAATAAATATATATCCACTAGAGGCTATGTTTAGGATTATTTGTCCCAGAAAGGAGGAAGCACATGCTAGTTTATTCGCTGTGTTAGATCTCAGTGATGTAAGCCATTCAAGTCAATTAATTCATGATCCGTAGAATCCTTTTTACATATGTGTTCACTCTCACGGTTGAAATCATTGTCCATCTGTTTCCATATGGCAAGCCAAGTGTCATTAGTGTCTTCATTCGCATCACTTATCAACTCACTTATGTTTTTCACAAGCCTATTATGTCAGTAAGCAAGCCGTTTACTTTCATTAAGCTCATTTAGAAGCTGTAGAGGTTTATATGTCTTCCCTGGCACTCTCATGGAAAGTTAAGGAATGCTAGAAGTGCTAGTATGTCCTTACATTAACATGCTAATAGGGACTCAATAGAGAACTAAAATTTCATGTTTTATATGACATTGCATAAAACTAACGTATCATCTTTCTTTTGTGCAGAGCATATGCTTCAATATGTTAGGGGTTACTTATGCTAGTAAGCCCTCTGTGTAGACTAAATGAAATCATGAAGCTGGCATAGACTCGGTTGCGAAGGGAGGATTGCAGTTTTTGTATTCTGTTATGTCTCAGCAGTAGTATTCGATCTCAAAGAAAACCCCAGGCATTTCCTCGGAACATTAACTTGACAATCATTAAGCTATTCTCTCAAGTGCCGTTGCCTGGAAAACTCATATTATAACATTAAACATTTCGGTCATCGCCCACGTGTGCCCTCATTGAAACGTTTCAAAAAGGACATTAAATGAAATCTGATATTACAGAAAATCTGAATAATCTATGAAGTAGTTTCTTAAGGCTGTCTCCTTAAACAGCACCCCAGGTCCTAGTTAAATCTGTTCCCCACCCTATCTCTAACTTGTAAAATGCTATAAGCACTGGAAAGTTTGCAGGTGACGTCTTTGCAACCAACTTTAGCAGTGGAGAGAAGTGCTGACATCACGCCACTGTTCCTCGTGTGCACTAGCAGTCATGCTGTTTTGCTGTTGAAACAAACTTTATCAAATGACAACGAGTCTGGTAGGATACCTTGCCTATTTATGACTTGCTTGATAAAATATTTGAAAAATGGAAAAGCTATTCATATAACTGTCACTAAGCAGTGGGAAAACAAAGCTTTGTTTATCAAGCTCAAATACTAAGTCAGCCTCTTTGGTAGGCAGTTGTCACCTCTGGACTCGAAACACAAATGTCCTTTAAGTATCTGGTATTATTTACATTAGATTAGTAGAGTTGAGAGTAGATTTTTTAATATGTTAAAGGTGCTGATTTATTATTATAATTAGCTTTTTCTTTTTTCTATGTAATGAGAAGTGAATCAGCCAGTCTTGGGTTTTGTTATAGCATCAAAAAGCTTTGATTTTTAAATGTCTTGTAATGCAGCCAGTGCATGCAGTGCAGTTCATCGTTTTAGTAACTGCATTAGCTCCATTATGTTCATATCATGTACAACATGTTTGTTAAGGATTTATGTCCCTTGTTTGAGAACAGGGTAGCAGATTTCAGTGACGTATGTTTTGTTTAATATTCAAATTGCCATTGTTTTTTTATGAATAACACGTCTAAGGTTGGTAATAATGCATTATAAAGCTTTGAAAGACACATATGATTTTTAAACATGATATTTTGGTAGACAGACCCATCGCTTTTCCCAAGAAAACTGTGGTTAAAGCTAAAGATTAATGTGTTAGCTCTGCCAATAATAATTTCAGCTCCCCATTTGGAATGCAGTGTGGTCAGTTCAGATGCCTGGGCTTATAACACACTGTCAGATGTATTTCGTGACATGTAGCGAAGCCCTCACAGACCTTTGAAGGCCGACTTATCTTCAGTCCTACAGTCAGACTTCAAATAACTTTAATAATATGTTCAGGAAAGCCAATCAGTAGTCAGCTCACTGCATCCTGCTACCAGATTGCCTTTGGGAAACTGTAGGCCGCATGAGATTGGCTACAAAGCCGTGGAAAAGCTAGGAACTTCCCAAGTGTCCTCTGGGAGGTCTTTCGATATTCTATTAATAATCAACAGTTTCCAGCTCTGTGGGGAGGCACCAGCATCCTGAAACTCTGTACTGTCTAGACATAAGAGAGAGCATGTTTGATATTCATTAGCTGCCTTTGGCTGCTCTCTATCCTGATTTGACTCTGGGCAGAGTTGTATTTGCCATACTAATTAGTTTACATATGACATGACCAGTGATCCTGGACTTTACGCTACAGTGGCTGCTGAGTCTTTAAATTTCTGTGATATGTAGAGTAGAGCCTGACTGATATATTGGTTGACTGATCAAATTGGCTGATATTAAGGTTACATATTGTATATAGTTGTTGGTATAGGGATAACTCTACTAATATGTGACTAATATTTCTAAGAATCTTGTTTTGTGTTGTACTGATACAAATACAAGAAATACAACAAAATAATTTTTTTAAATAATCATTATTAGTATATCAGTTAGATCCTATATTGGATGTACATCAACTGAAACATTAAAGCCGAGTTAAAAAGAGCTGGAGCACAGCCAAAAAGTTGTAGGAAGAGGTACTGAAATGCATGTGTCAAAAATCTAACGAGTGGGGTGATGGAATATTTGATATATTTTATAGTTTTGATAAGATGCAGAAGCTACTGCTCCCTGCCTATACGGGTTCCCTTTAGCTTTGCAATGCTATTCAGAAGTAAGATAAAGGAACTAAGAATTTAGACTGATATGGGCAATATTTATTGAGCTACACATACAGATGTAGCGTCTCTCAGTATGATATCGGGCCATCGTGTTTGCTAATGCAACACACCAGACTTATCGGCACCCCATGCAACTTATTCTCACTGCAGATTTTGCAGTAGTGGTGGAGGTGGAATGACACTAGATCTTCCGGACATGTGGTACATGACAACAAACCATTCATCTTGGCGCTAACCACGATGCCTCCACACACGGATTTGTTGGTCGTTTCCACCAAGACAAAAGCTGGACTTGTGAATGAAAATGAGCTGCTGCCATTCTGAGTCACTCTATGACAGTCTGGAACAGCAGTAATGCAGTCTTTGGCGACATTCACATGGTGTTAGAGGTATTTGTCGTAAAATATGCATGTAGTCCTGCGTCGTGCAGCCGTCTGCCAATGGTGCTGGCAGTAACAGGATGACTCATGGAGGACTTCACTGCTCGCTGAATGTCCGCAATCATGGATGTTGGGTAGCTCAGGTTCAGTGATAAGACCTGTCTTTGTTTATGTCACATGCACACCGGACTGTGAAAGTTGAATCTTGAATCATTCTCATATCTCACAATTTCAAACCTACCCACCAAATTACAGTCATGTCAGTTGATTTGTTTTGGTTACAACTATTTGTGCAACTATTTTTTTGATGATGAGTTTATTCATTGTTTAGATATATTTTTTAGTTTTATATCTCAGTTCTGCCTCTGTTGATGAAGCAGAACCCCAGGTCACTATGTTTGAGTTTCCTGGCCTCCTACAGTTATACAATCTCTTCTCACACTCCAACCACATTTTTATTATGGAACCATTATTAAATTTATGACCAATAGTCATAAAAAATAACTTGGGGCCATGTTTTTGTTTACACATGCGGTAACAAACATACAGTTGCGCTTGTTTATCTGTACAGTGGAGGTACGGCATGATTTTCCTAGTTTTAAACTGTTTCATCTTATGCTGACTGTGTAAAATATACTTTAGCATAACTTCATGTAAAATTGTTGAAGATTTTGTTGCTGGTATTGGTATAAGGCAAAGTTTCAGTGCATCCCTAGTGAAAAGGGTGTGAGACTCTAAGTGGTTTTTCCATTTAGCTTTATCTCTTACATCTGAACATGGATCTTGATTTGCCCCAGAGGGTAAGCACAGAAGCCATATATTATGTTAGCCTGTAACTACAGTTCACTTTTAACTACTTTGTGTCCTCAGTGAAAGTAACAGGGGAGAAACAAACTGCTAGGTATCAACTGCTCTGTAATTAGGCATATTCGGGGGAATTTTCCTCTCTACAAACATTAGCAGTGTTTCCTGCGGTTTTCAGGGTTGAAGAATTTAGAGAATAACATTCCTGAGCTTCTCACACAACCAGTATTTGGACCTCATGATGGGCTTCAAACTTGTGACCTGTATGATGAGGGATCAGTTGTAGCTATTAGAATATAAAAATAAGCTTTTATGCTGTAAGATTTAATGTCTAGTTGCTGTGTTTTTTGTATGTGTGAGGTACGCAGTGTGTTCTAAATAAAAAGTTCCTTGGACCAGGAAGTCAGACTACATAAGGTTTATGAATCATTATTACAACCTTCTAATACTTATCATACACTTTTGTACTGGCATCTTGTAAATATTTACATGATGTAAATATTTTCGTACACCAAAATATATATATATATTTTTCATATGTGTGTGTGTGTAGTTTTGTTCTCTTAACCATCATAAAGTTTGACTGAATTGACCAGTTTAGTCTGCATTGCTGTAGTATAGGTAAACGGGGCATCAGTCTGGGGCATGGGGAAGTTGTATAACCGTCTTAATTTTGCTCTGTCATTGTGAAAATCATTAGTTTGAGTGCCAGCGATGCCAAAAACACGAATAAAGTGTGATTATTGGCAAATTAATGGCAATGAATTAGATCATACCAATAAAACAACATGTTTTCTATATTATGGGCCAATTCAATAAAGTGTTTATAGACTGTTGCGCAATAAATTACAGTCACATTATGTAGCATTTTAATGGGAGGGTGTTTTCTATATCATGCAGTCCTCCAGTAAAAAACGTCAGTCTGTGGTTTAAGTTTGCCATTTCTGATTTCATTAATACCGTGTCAGTCTACCTTCAGTACATTGACACATTCTCTTTAGCCTAGTACTCAGCACTATGCTTCCCACAAACTTATATCCCTAGATGCTAAACAAGATTAGAATGCATTCTGTGCTTGCTTTTGGCAATTGATTTAATGTTGTTTGTTCGAATGGTAATAAACATATCACATGACCCCTAGCATAAGGATATTTGGTGAATGTATTTCAAAATAGATAATTAAATGCATGCTTGAGAAACAACCCTAATCACAGAGTGTCAGTGAAAAATGTGTCCTGTTTCATGTTATGGAACAATGAACATTATGTGGAACTGTAGGAACAAAGTATTGTGCAATAGATACAGCATCAGAAAACAGATGGCTTTGTTGAAGAATCGCAAGGAAAATCTCAGTTCTAAGCTTAACTAGAACTGAAAGTGGAAAGAGAAGCCAAACTGGGAAAAAACATCCCTACATCTGCATACTTGATTTCAGTCGTGGTGCTAACTGAAGAGAGGATGTCTGGTTAGCAACTAGAATCGACTCTTCTGATGCATCTTAAAGGGGTGTAAACTACAAGCACTTTGGAGTGGATACTTGAAGGCAGGATATTTGAACTATGCATATTTATTTCCACCAGATGGCTAAAGCAGAAGCAATCTGGGTAATCTGCTGAGAAGCTGAATATCATGCCTTTATTTATTAGTGCCTGCATCAGGAGCAAGGCTGTCAGTCAGGAAGTCAAGGAGACTTGTTAATTTGCAGTAAATACAGGATATTTGACCAGCACAAATACAACATAACATAACGCTGAAATGTGGCTTTAAAGAAATATGATTTTGATGTAATGAAGAATCCATAACCAGGTTCAGTGTTGTTTAGGCTGTTGATGTTCTCTATAGCATTGCTCCGAGGAGACCTTAACTTCAGAGATTCCTGGAGCATATAGCGTTTTATACTGATGTAAGGAACTTCGGTTTGGGTCTTTTCTTGCTGAGAATTTGTATTTATACCCCCAGCAATCACCGTCGGATTATTTGAAAGGCTTAGTGGCCCATGAGCTTGTTGGACAATAGGCGCTTCATGGGTGGTCATTTTGGGTGATTTTTACCTCCCTGTGAGCCAAAATAAAGCCACATCGCGTACAAACAAAGAAGTATGAACAAATCACTTAGGCTTTAAAATGTAAATCTTTGTCACAAACCGGATCTTGTGTTTACAGCACCCTTCCTCAAGCCACTTCCTTAGAAATAAATAGCAACTGGGCTGCAACCAAGGGTCTGGAATTCTCCACTGTGGCCTCAAGGGAATTTCTTCACACTTGGTGTTTTTCATGTGCCCTTGTGTTGTTGTTTATGTTTAGCGGGCAACATGAATTATTTCTTAGCGATCACGTCTTATACATAAAAAGGTCATTAAACACTGAAGAGATTTATGTTAACAGTGTTGTCAGACCACATCTAAAGTCTTTTTGATTTAACTGCTGTATACAGTTCTCACGAATTGATGTTTTTAACGTGGAAAGGGAAACCACCACCCGCCATACCCCATTTCATTAACTGAGTAGCAGGACCATCGTTTGAATTCATGGGGCTGAATTCACCACCCAGACCGCACCTTCCGATTATTAATTGTTGGGCATTGCACATACATTTCAAAACACTGTAGTATAGTTTAAAACATAATATCGTACCATATGAGTCTGAACTCCGTGGTAGTTAAATCCCCATGTGATATAAACATGCAAATGATTGTAAACATGCCTACTGGCATTGTATGGTGGTGCCACAGTAGTCTCTATACTGCTAAAAGGACCTCTGTGATGGTAAATAAACAGCGTAGTCCATGAGGTCCAAATGTGTGCTTTAAATAATGAGCTTTAAAGGTAAACGACATTTATTTAATTGAATGTAAAAAGCCTGGATTCAAGGCAAGATAGATGGGGACATGGCAAACTAAAAATATGACTGCGGTGGATCATGGTACACTTATGTTCTCTAACCTTGAGGGTTCTACCACAGTGACCTTTTTTTTTTGAGAGCGTAGAGTGCCATTGTCCAGCTTATAGTCTAGGATGAGGTATCGTAAAGGAAGGAGAAAAGTTGGTTGCTTGGCCTCGCTATCTTCAGTAGATATCGCTGCGAAACAATATGTACCGTCAAATCTGTTGTTTATTTCCTCACATTATGTTAATAACTTTATTTCATTTTGGAATGTTTAAAACTAAAAATCGTACAAATCGCATCATCAAGTTTTTTAGTCCTGGCCTGCTTGTGATTTTAGAGAGTGTTTGTCTTTAATATGCATTACTTTTGCTTTTTGAGTAAGTAACGTCATTGTCCATGCAAGTTGCTTTCCAGCTGCTGTGTGGTTCCACAGTTCAGACTTTGCACCTAAAGGCTTATGTTTATTAAAGTGCTTGAATTCAATGTTGTCATCAGATCCCCCTTTTTGGGCACAGTGGTCTACCTCTATCTACATGCGTCTTCCTGTGTAGTCTAGTCAGTCATTAACCAAATAATTTTAGAAATATATGACCGCATGGAAATAGACATGGTTATACCCTTTGCTACATGTGGTACTCCAATTACGTGCGCCGGGCTATGAATTTTTAAAAGGCCCACAGAGTTCAGAAGAGTTGACGGTGATACTTTTAAATGTAGCTCATTTATTGCAGAGGGCAACCCCCAGAGCGAGTATCAGCAGGGGGTGAGGGATAATTCCCCTCTATTATGGTAGCTGAGGATTGAGTCTTCCTGTTCTGAAGCCAGCACATGGCTGGAAAGCCTCCTGCCTGACCAGAGAGGAAGTCTCATCCAGATCGCACATTGCAGTCGTGATTAGACTGTGGATAATGTAAACACATGTTCGTCTGTTCTATTAAGCACATACGTGTTCTATCAATCTACGGCTGCCTGTGCAAGCAAGACTCATATGTTTCATGTTGTATTGCTTAATAAGGGGATGCAAAGCCTAAGAATTGCTTCATTGTCTGGAAGGAGTTACGGTGGTACATGTGGAACCTCCTTATAAATGTGTTCCGTGTGTATCATGAGCATGTGAAATAGCTACAGTTCCTGGTAGGGATCTTGAGGTGCAGTGTAAAGCTGGTGTCATCAAATAGTGTTCTGAAAAATCATGTTAAATCTATTAAAAAGAATTTTGTATCTGCAGTCTTTACTGAAATGAGTATAATCTACCACTACTGAATATAGAAAGGTGGGGTAGAGCCTGTCAAAGAATCCACATGAGTTATTTGAACACAGTAACTGTCAGATTGGAGAGATACAGTGGAATAGCAAAGACATATTTGTTTTATGAATTCTCTCTAATTTTTTGCTAGCCTGTCACATCATGTTTTTTAGCTGACAGCTAAGTCTTTGTTTTTTTGTTAATTGTATGCAACTATTGAAACAGGAGCCAAAGGCGGCCCCACTGCCTGATTAGTGAACTGGCTTATTATTTATTGATACTTTGGAGCTTCCAGTTGACGACAGACACAGCTCAAACTCAAATAGACAAACATTACTCACCGCTGCCCTCTACAGATGTTATAGCACCAACATTTCAGTTTTGTTTGTAAGAAAACCTGGGACAAAAAATAAATGTGATTATGTAAAATAACTGTAATAATGTGATTTTGTGATAACTGTGAATTCTTGCCATTGAGTTTTCTCATTTTGACCAGGGACATTTTTTGCTATTGTGCCTATAGCAGTTTTCCATCCACCATTTTTGGGGGAATTTAAAAATGTTCAGAACTAATTGGAGCCCAAACATATTTAGAACGAGTTTTTAATGTTAGGATGAAATGGAAAGGTTAGAATTTTGCCTAGGCTTAAAGTTCTCTTATCAGTTGCCACGGGTGGCCATGACTGGAAAGATTGGCCCTACAGATGGTCCAATCATGGCGCATAGCTTTCCCAAGGCTGCTGTCTACATTCGAAAATGCTGAATCCAAAGCTTGTTTGAAATATGGCTCTACGCAAGGTATTCCAAGAATTCCTATGTGGACCCAAGGTGGGATGTGGTCATAGCTCTCATCAATTGGGCCATTGCACTTCTTGACTGGTGTATCTGAGCTGCACAAAATATGGCCATAAAAGAATGGCCTTAAAAATGTCATGCCTAAAGACAATTCTACTTAAAGCAAAAACTCAGTTATGTCTTTCCATCTTGCTCGTTTTAATTCAGGTCCTAATTATGGTATGCTAAAATTTCTTTGCGGAACTGTAGTGAATGAAAACACAATTCACATTTGTTCTGCCAAAACTGCATAACATTTGTGAAACATTTGAATGGAAACCTGACCTCCAGGAAACAGAGCTTTAACGATAGATTGCACTCAATGGTGCATTTACTTTACTAAAGACTGATTCTGATCTTGAAAGCCAACCTTTCACTTGTGTTTACGCCTGCTGGGCTGGCATGGCCATACTCTCCTAAATGACCTTATGAATAGTTTCTGGCAGCACTTGTTGAATTCTTCAGGAATCAAGATGTGTATTTGAACTTTTATAGAAACTTTGGATGTTTTATTTGATAGTTGTGGTCAGGTGAAAAAGGCTCAGGCAGAAAGCTTTATGGATACAGCATGAAGAAGCCGGGCACTCTGAAATCCAGTGGCATGTAACTTATTATGGACCTGGTTTCACACTAGAGATGCCAGTGTTGACACTCCAGAGCCACTTGCAGTTCAAAATTCAACATTTGATGGCTGGGAAGAGGTCCACTTTGGCATTTGAACAGTTAGGGTTGTTGTTCACTACTGCCATGCCCATGAGAAGGAGAGACTTTTAAGGTGAGAGCGTTCAAGTATTTATGGAGCATAAGTGTTCTGTGCAAGGGTCAGAGCCTGCGTCATTTACTCTGCTTGCTCAATTAATCCAAGGAGTCTGTAACCTTTCAAGCAGGCTTTTTTTGTCTGAACAGGCTTTTCCTTAAACAGCTGAACCACACACACACACACACACACACACACACACACGTGTGGCTCAGCTATTTAAGCAGTCTCTCTGGAAATGAATGTGGTATTGTGCCAGGACCAGTAGCAGTAGACTGTTTTCATAGGCCTCTTGCTGTTTCATCAGACTTTTAAGAAGCTACATTGTAAGTGTATAAGCTTTAAAGCCAAGGAGAATTCTGAAAATTCCCTCATGCCATGCTGGGCTTTGTGGTAGATGGACAACAGCAAACCATGTATTCCATTGTTTTTCAAGGAACCGCAATGGAAAATTCTGTTTTGTTACTGTAAACCTGTGCCATCGACTGCAGAGATGAAATACACTGGATGTTGATTTCTCCGGGAGACACAGATACCAAACGTCTTACAGTATTGTCCCAGTATTATAGAACAAAAAGAAAAGAGAACAGAGCTCCTCCTGCTTTTCTCCACCGTAATCTATCTACACTGATAAAGAGAAAATGACACTTTGTCGCCAGTAACACTGTGACCAAAGTTTGCATGGCTTCAAACATGTGAAAGCAACATAACATGTATGTCATACAGCTGTAAGTCTAGATATAAGTAGAAGTTGGTTTGTTGAAACTCATATGAGTGGAATATGGAAATACCTGCCCGACGGTTCAGGCAAATTCTTTATATTCACTATCACAGTTTTCCCAATTAATGTCAGTCGACCCAAGAGGTCTTAGGTCTACGTTTTGCACTGGAGCTATAAGGCCAATGTAGCTAGCAATTTATAGAAGTTGTGCATGTAATAGTATCTTAGTAATTGAAATTTTTATTTGTAATATGATCATTTTCAACCTGCAATTTTTGCAAAAGCGTTTTTTGTTACTGTGTCTCTAATATAATATAAGTTATCTAAATGTCCTCTGTTTTGATTGGGTGATCTGCTGTACATTATCATGCCACACTGAAAAGCAATCCAGGCTGAAACAGTCCTTATAATTTAACATTAAGTGGGTGTGGCTAAACTGCTATAAGCTGAATATGTAGATGTTTGTAAATATGTTGTTTATTGATTAGTTTATGGAATAGGTAAAACTGAGATTAAATGTGATGTTTTGAATATTTAACATTTTACAGGAATACTTTATAGATATCTAGAACCAAAAAAAATATATTTAATGAAAGTCCTATGCATGAACGATAATACTGAACTAATGTTGTTATTACTGAATAATCATTCCAGAAAAATGACACCCAGATGTTTAGACTTGACAGATACTACTAAACTCAAACTATTGTTTAATGGTGTGTGGTAGACAATTGTAGACTGTTCTGGACATCTATATATCTAAATTTAATTACTTAACTGTGATTACCAACCTACAGAAATAAATCATAAATCATTTTGCCTCCTAGTTTCTAGTGCTAGTTTTAAAAATACTTTGCTGTTGGCATTGGCATTTGGCATTGGTATTTGGCACTTGCAGATGTACATGAAAATTATTGGCTTCAGCTCAATTCTTCTATGGGTACATTGATTTTCAGTGATATGGACCCTCCAAATAGCGAGCATGCGAATGCTTGTCTGTGTAAAGTGAAACCTTTGCTGTCTTCGAACATGCCCAGAGCTGTCAATCTCACCATGAGGCTTCCACTCACAAAGTGCGTATAGGAAACCATTGCCAGATGCAGGAATTCTGTACAGCTCTGCTGAGAACATAATCTGCTAAGATGGATATCTCTCACACAAGCCTTTGTGCCCATTCTGAGGGGACAGTGCCAGCTCAGTTACAGTACACGTTCTGTACAGCACATCCTGTCAAAATGTCAATCACTCACAAACACGCACTGAAAAAACGAACATTGTCCAGTTCCACCGATGTACACGTCATCATAAAGCTCCTAATTGGAGCATAACCTAGAAAATGATCTCTCATAAAGTGCAAGCATGCAGTTGCAGTCCTACAGATACACAACACAGTTGCTTTCGACATGAGCAGATGAAAAGGCATAAAGGAGCCTTGTAGATATCAATCAAAGTGGGCCCCGTGGAAGGCTGACGACACATACTGTAACTATGTCCTCAGGCTGTGTTTTTTTTTTTTTGGTCTTCGTGCTGCATTGGCTGTAGGCTAGCTGAGCTCCAGTGTGGCTTTCAGCCTAAGTAAAGCTAGCAGCCGCGAACATCTGTAAGAAATCTTCTATTTATGCGACTGTAGCTAGAGGCCTTCTACATGGTCACTGTTTGGCTTTGCACTCATGGAAAACGCTGCTTTTGAGGAACCTTTTTGTCTCTGTCAGTGAGCCTTTCTCGAGGCATTTTCACTTTTGCCTGTTTACATGCAAGGGACGGGCACATGTCCGTACAAGCTTTAAGAAAACACCAAGACGGATAAAAAAGCAGACTCTCTGATTGAAGCATATGTTTTTGCTTCATCTTCATAACTTTGTGGCTGATGTTGCTTGTTAAAAAGCTGGTTTTGGCCTTAAGTACTCAATTTCCCCCCTGAAATGAGCTTAATTACTGCAGAAAACTCGTGGATTCTGGTCCCCGCTAAAGCTACAATGAAAACCAAATGCACGGTCCAGACCATGGCCAATTGGCTTCTATTGGGACAAGGCACCAGTGCCCTTGGTCATACGCCACCTCTGACAGTGGGTTCCTCACAAGTCTTTGCCCTTCTGAAAGTCTACCAGAGTAGGCTTATTGAATTTGAGTGAAAGATCATATGGCAAATTAGACAAATTAGAACCAGCCCTTTGCAACGAGAAGCTTAAGCCAAAGTAATTATTCTTCCGCCGTTTGGCAGCTTGCTGTGACAGGCATACCAGCCAGTGCAATGTTGAGACATGACAACAGCTAATTCTGAACATGGAGCGCAAACCTGAAAGATATGAAAGAATGTCCCGTCAATACAGTGAGCTGAAGAGGTAAACAATTTAATTGTTGCTGGAGTTGATCTTGGGTCAACACCTCTCTGAGGGTAGAAGACCAAACAGAACGACTTTGTTTCTGTTTTTCATCTTAAATCTTTGGAATCACACCATTCCATTTGCGTGTGCCTGCAGACGCAGACATTTCTGAATTCTTCTAGAGTCATTCCATGCCTTCAGGACACAAATGAGTTGACATGTGCAAAAGACATTAACTGATGACTCGATGATGTGTTGTCCTGTGGTTAGGGTTGACTGCAGAATGTGATACCTGTGCTTGTCTTAAAAGAAAATAAACACTGTAGAATTAGGAATGAATGTACTACACACTACCCGTATTACACAGATATAAAAAAACTTGATCTCTGTTATACAACCAGAAGGTCTTTCATCTTATATAAATTTCCTGTTGAACATGCTCTGCTCTGCCTACACTATGTACAGCAAGCCAGGAAACCTGCCACATTACCAACAGAAGCAGTAATGTGCTACAATCAAGCAAAATATAATCCAAACATTACATTCCTCTTATACAATGTGACTACTAAGAAAGCAAATTAGGAACTGTCCGATATATCAATTGACCACTAATATTAATTGCATTGGTATGAGTAAAAAATATTGCTGATAGTGCACCAATTTTTTTTATTGTTGACGCCAAGTTTGAGCTCTTCTAATGATAGGGCAATATGTTCTTTGATTAAAAGGCCTTTGCAGAATCTTCTTATTTAGGTGTGGGAAACAACTGTGGTAAACCAGTATCAGGGTAACTTATTACTGCTGGTGCTTCCAGGAACATCACTGATTCTACTGTTACTACTTACTACAAATCTAAAATGTCATTTTTAGACGGTTCCTAACTTTGAAGTAGCCTAGCAAAAAATTTACAGAATTGCAAACCAATTCTGTGATCTATGTAGGCTCTTAGCTTAGCCTGCTGTAAAAGGCACAGCGAAACATAGACACCATGTTGTAGACATGATATCTTATTGTGTGAGTGTGTCCAACCAGTGCAGCTCAACAGCTGCAGCAGTTTGATCTATGTGGTTTTGTTCACATGTAGGGAACGTTGTGTCATGCTGCGGTTCAAGCGGCTCTTTAGTAATTAAACTGACAGTGAACGAGTATAACGATATTTCTAGGCTGTTATTGAGGTTACTTATCGCTTCAGTTCTTAGGGCGGTATATTGTATTGTATTGGTATTGGCCACAAAATGTTGACCCCCAGTATAAACCCATGACCTCACAGCAGCATAGTTTGATTTTGATTCTTTCTAAAACATCCATTCATCATTCATTCAACATCTGAACCGCTTTCCTCCTGGGTCGCGGAATACAGGCCCTAAACACAATTAACAGTGACCATTTCTTTTCACTATTGATCTTTGAGTTGTAGAACTCTGGTGCACTCTGGGTGGCCTAGGAAACCTCAGCTCTCAAGTTGTTTTTGTAAGAGATGCGCAACAGATCCCAATAGACATGACCTTTGACCTCACTGCTGTTTTTGATCACTACTGCACGACTCATGGAAAGGGCCTGCCCGCTGAATGAGGTCATCTACAGGCATCTTCAGCTGCTGTAATTTGAGACGATCACACTTTACTGCCCAAATAACTCTCCTGTGCTCATGACGTTGTTTTAAACAGAAACACACTCCAAAACTGAGCTGGATATAATTATTCAAGGCACATGCCGCTTGCTTGGACTCATTTCCTGTAGTGCAGAAGCAATTGGAGGATGTTTTTTATTATTTTGTTATTGCACGGGGCATCTGCATCTCCGTCTACCCTTAGCTTGCATTTCCATAATCTGTTTTGTTATTTCCCAGGTGGGTTTGCCAGGCCTGCTCGATGGATTAGTCTCCTATTCTCACAGTTGACTCAGTGCAGAGGTGAACTGAGAGTGAGGTTTAAATCATGAGCCAGCAGGCCGCATGCTGGCTGCCTTTGAAGCTGCTTGCTGAGCAGTCAGGAGCGCCTGCCCAGTGTAACATGACAAAGGAGGGGGCTTTAGATACAGAAGTGAATCGTTTTAAAGGGGAATAAAGCAAAAATAGTCTATAAGGTGTGTATATACATGGATCAGCCATAACATCCTTGTATCTACACTTATTGCCCATTACATTAGCTCCACTTACCATACAGGATACACAATTTACAGACTGTGGTTCATCTGTTTCTCCTCTTACTTACTTACTCCCCTTTTACATTGTTCCTGTGTTGTGCTGGTGTGAGTGGATCAGACACAGCAGTGCTGCTGGAGTGTTTAAACACCTCAGTCTCACGTCTGGACTGAGAATAGTCCACCAACCGAAACTATCCAGCCAACAGTGACCTGTGGGGAGCATCCTGGAGGACTAGAGGATGACCAACACAAACTGTGCTGCAACTGATGAGGTATAATATCGGATGTTACATTTACAAGGTGGGCCAACAATGTAGGAGTGTCTAATAGAGTAAACAGTGAGTCAACACTGTGTTTAAACACTTCAGCATTACTACTGTGTGTACAACGCATACTAACACACCATGTCTGGAGGTCGTTGGTCCTCTGTCGGTGGACTATTGAAGAACAGGGTGAAAGGAGGATAATAAAGTATGCAGTAAAACAGCCTGACTAGGTCCTGATAGGTGTGTATATCAGGCATAAAAACTCAAGCGGAGTGAAAACATAACCTGTTTTTGTACTCTACATACAGGCATCCAGACTTGTTCTCTGATGTTTTCAGGGCTCTTGTAAACTGCACTCTGGATTGGTACACTTGGAATGGCCATTATAGTGTGCACATTTTCTGTGTACTTCTGTCTGACAAGTAGACAAAAGGCATGCAAGCTCGTACTGTTACTTACTGTTACTTTAGAACAGAAAGAACTGTGCTGGATTCCCTTCACCCCAGCTTCAGTAAGCACACGCAGCTGCTCCTCTCATCTCTCATCACGCCTAGATAGCCCGAAACTATAGCTAACATTACCATACCCAGTAAAAAATGCCAACATTGCAGACCTATGCATTGACACATACAGGAATATGCTGAATTATCCAACAGCTTGTTACTAATTAAAGCAGGACTTGTAATTACATAGTTGTAATTACAACTATGTCATATTTCTGTGTTTTTTGTTAACAAAATGAAATTATATAAATATAGCTCTTTTCTAAAACCTCTGACTTCGTTATGTGCTATCTGCTAGAAGTTTGCTAGGGCTCATGAGTCCCAATTTTAATATAATAAATAAAGGATGTCATTTGTAATCAGGCTCTCACACGGGTGATAGCAGCCTGTATAACTCCATGTATTGTTGTTTTTTAACACTCAACATTTCCAGAGTAACAGAAGTTGTAGCTGCTTGTCTTGGATGTCAAGAATGATAGTTGGCAGGTATTAACTAGTTTGCATGCATCGTTTGAGCTGCTGAAGAAAGAAATCCGAAAATATAATATACAATATGAAAGCGGCTTCAGCCCAGCAGTGCAGCTTACTTCTAATTCCTCCTGTTTCACCTTAAATCCCCTTGTTCTCATTCTACAATTTAAGGTGACTACAAGTCAACTTTAGCTTCATAAATGGAGCATTATGTTTGTTTTAAACTGTACAAAAACTGAAATATGATCCATGTTTGAAAGCGGAGCGCTGTTCTGACAGGCTGAGTGTACTGTGCGCTCGGCTGATGATGTTAGCTGTTATGGTGCTGCCTCCTTTGTTTGTTTTAGACTGTTGTCTCGGCTCAACCTGGTACAGGTTTCACAGGCCTGGGAGAGTTTATGGAAAAGTGAAAATAAGCCTGTGTACTTTCTTAGACTATTGTCTAAACTGTAGAATCGCATAGAGCAAAAGGAAGAATGAAAGATACGTTCGACCCTGTTCACTGCTGTAGCATTCAACAACGTACAATAGATAACAGCTTCAACTATGCTGAGGATGACAGCGATGCTATCTTACTTCTGTTCAGATGAATATCTCTCACAAGGCTTTTGAGCCTACTCTGACAGGACACTGCCAGTCACGCAACATATTCTGTCTTGTATTGTCAATGTATCAATCTCTCACATATTATATTATATTATATACACATATAGATTAACCTCTTAGCAATGATTAGCTCCATGTTGCACGTTCATTGCCGATTTGTTGGAGAGTTATGAATGTGTTGTTTTCACAGCAGGAGGTTTTCATCACTCCTCAAAGGTCAACAGTATTCTAGTTTATTATTTACAGGGAAAAAATATTAAATTAGATAAAAAAATAGCCAACAGATGAAAGACAGACGTTAAAAAGCCGCTTCACGGCTGGATGCTTGTAGCAAAAAAGGCTGTACATGATTTTCATGTTTAGTAAAGTCAATTTTTATGGCTTTAAAAATACAAAAATTAGTTTTAAGTAGTATCAGTGACTACAACCATACCAGCTTGTACTGTGTTGAATAAATGAATGACACTTTCTCTTTAAAGAGTTATAGAGAATGTGTCATTCATTTATTCATTTATTTTTTAACTTGTGCAGGCCATAAATCAGAGTGCAAGGCAAGTGGGTATGAAAACGTTACACATGCTGACCTTCTGGTTCCGGGCATTCATCATGAGCAGGCTGGCGTAGGACTGAGAGGCACTTAGGAGACGCAGTTCTTTGTGCAACTAAAAAAAAGTCTGAGCTGGTGTCTTTCCAGGACAGTCCAAGCCTTACTGTATGTGCTGCAGCCGTGTTGGCTGAGGATGTTTCTCAACTGGTCTTGTGTTATTAACACCAGCTGCCTGATGACAGCTTCGCTCATGCATCTGTTGCAGTGTTTGAGCTGGATTATATACAGTACAATTCACATTATACAGAGCTGTATTTAACTTGGAACACATTTACATTTGCATTTCAGTGTCCTTTCTCCTCAAAACCTGAAAAGAACTTTGCAGTGCAGATTCAGGGCTGTAAAACTAGCTATTCTATCAGTGAATGTCCAGATGTCAGTGTGAACATTTCATTACATCAATTCAACCATGTCATTGAAGGTCTCATGTCATTTATTATTCTTGTATGTTTCTTTGCTCTTTGGGGTTCACTCATGTGGTTGTGTGGTGTATGTTCCAAAAACAGTCGTAATTCGTTTTTGGCTGGCCGTTTTCCAGCCTCACGGGTTGTATTGGGACTGATATATGTTAATGACCTCTGTTCCTGTTTGCTGCCCTGATTTATAACCTATTTAATAATTATGCAAATTTTTCTTTGCTTTTTTCAGTGAGAGTTTGGTCTAGCATGTAAACACTGCTTAAGTGTTAAACATACACTTTCTGCTCCATACGGCCTATGTATGAAAACTGCCTTTTTTGAATTCATTGTTTCTGTGATGTCGTGAAAGCCAGTGCATTTACACATATCCCTCTAGTTGGCCTACAGTAGTTTAACCCCACTCAATTTTAGTTTAGGACTGTTTTAGCCTGGAATGCTATTTGAATGAGGCACAATACAGGGCAACCAATCAGAACAGAGTTCATTTACATAACAGTCTAAAAGATACAGTCAGATGCAGTTGGCTGTATAATACAGTTAAAGAAAGGAAAATGGAAAATGGTCATATGAAGATGAATTACGTCTGTTTTGGGTACCTGGATATACGGTTTACTGCTGGTGTCAGTGTAATTATCTAAATGCATTGTTTTTTGTGACATCATAAAGTCATTGAATTTAAAATGGTCTGTGTTTAAGATTAGATCTTTTATTAGAAGGACTTTTATTACCCACATTGAGACATTTGCATCGTTATAGCAGAATGTACAGTAGCAACACAGAGCAAGCTGTAGGTTTTTGTACCTATGTTTCCATGTATGGACTTAGGAGTAAATGAAAAGCTTTATGTTAACATATTACATCATAAAAGGGAAAATTTCCATGCTACACGCCCTTTAACTCTTCACCTCCTCACTTTCCTAGCTACTGTAAAGTAGTAGTCACTGAAAAATAAGCCTTCAAATTAGGCGAACAAGCCTCTACTTTAAGGAGTTAACTCCGCTCTCAATAACTATTTACCGTTCTCTGGTGTCTGCTGAGCTTCTAAAGAGCAAACAAGTCTTTTCAGTTCTGCAGCCCCCTGCCACCCCCACCTCCTCCCCAGAAAGAAAACAATAGCAAATTAAACAAAAACAAAACAGAACAAAACTAAATATCAACCCTAATAAATCATTCTGCACTCTCGGAGGGGTTTCACCTCCCTCTGAGTTCTTTAGGGGCTCCGTTCCTCATTAGAGCCATGTTATCAGGCTCCACACTGGGAGGGATGCCTAAGGAGCCTTAGCGCTTCCCCCAGAGAAGCTGCCTGGCAACCTGCCGTCTGTACACGGTGGTTGCACTCATCCAAAGCTAACACCCTCCAACACTGCCTAGCCCCCCTCCACGTAAATAGCCGCCTCTCCCTGTGACCTGAAATGAGAGATGCATATCAGCATGAGATCAGTGCAGAACTATGAATTCATTGTGGGTTGACTGGCCCCTAAAAACTGCACCTTAAAAAGGTACTAATCTAAGCTTTTTTTCTGCAGAAACCCAGTTCAAATGTTTGTGTTTTTAATGTAGCAGAACCATTTTACTAGCTGGTATGTGCAGATACTGTCTGTGCCCTGTGTTGTGCCTCATTCAAAAACTGTGTGACATCACAGCCATGAGGGCTGTTTTTGTAGCTTTACTTTCATGTAATTTCTGTCCAAATAAACACATGTATCTCCATTTTTGTTAATTTTGCGCACCACTTGACCTCAGTTAAATAAAACCCTCTCCTGTAAAGTTGCCATACTTCTTTTTTGGGGGTAGAGTATGCGCAGTATGTACAGCAAACGGTACATCGTGAAATAGTTTTAGCCTGTTTGCACCAAGCTCTCTTAAAAATGTGAGTTTTCTGTAATGTGACCCTGTAATACATACAAGCATCACATTAGGTCTCTGTCTATGATGCCTCTGCCATGTGGTATTGAAACATTAGTATCTTGGGATTGTACATATTCATCAGGTCATTATACATTAATGAAAACATCATTGTAAGGCTGAGCAATTGATTGGCTTTATATTGAAATTGCAGTTTACAAGAGTGTAATTTATTCATTTATTTATTTTTAGTCTACACTGTGAAAAGTTATCCTAACTTTTAATTCAGGATTTTAGAGCTTTTAGAAATTTATTTTTTTGAGATTTTAGAAATTTAGAGATTTTTTTTTTCCAGTTTGCAACAGCTGCAATTGTTTATTAAAACCTATATTATTAACTTACTTACTATAAATATTTTGAGGTGGGAAAACTGAAGTTAATATGACAGAAATCTTGAGAAGCACCTGTAGATTGGTTAGACCAATCAGAAACTACCGCTGCATGACGTGACAACAACCATAGTTAACTGGCAGCCTGGTGTGTTAACTGGCAATGTTCAAGCCAAAATAAGGACATCAGTTGAGATCTGGACCTCAATTTACTTAAGGTTTTAGCAATTTAAGTCGTAGTAGCAATGTTGGATCAGAAAAGCACAAATGAGATACCAAACCAAATAGTTCATTAATCGTTAACCCAAATCACAATATTGTATACTATGTATATTCAATTTCTGCTAGGAACCTCCTGTTCCTTTTCCCTGTATCTAAATTTAGCTTAACATACAGTATAATTCATGTTTAATAAACATTTTTACACAATGAGATCATGACCAATTCATCCCTGACCAAAGCTCTGTGATAGACAAAGCCTCTTTCCTCCAGTGTACCTCAATGGAATATCTCTTTATGTGTCATGCATGGTTTTGTGGAGTTTTCCATTCATGTTAGTTCCTTGCATATCCATTTCCACTGATTCAGCTGAACGATACAAAGGAACAGATGCTGATTTAATCAGCTTTGCGCATCCAGCCTTGACTTGCTTCTTCTGGTTCCGGAAAAAAAGAAGTTGCTGAACCTAAACCAGATCACACTGACCTTAAAGTTTTGACAGCAGATGAATTTGGGCCTTAACTACACAAAAATATGAACCACTGAAAGCTCTTTGCCTTCTGTCCTTAAGGGAAAATAGAAAGAGAAGTCTTTGGTTGTTTATGCTGTCAAATATTTAAAAATTATTTCCACATCTGATGTGACATTAGTGTAGAGAAGCTGTAAGCCTCATCAAAGCTGATGAAGGCACTATGTGTCTTTTGCACGTATGTGACGTTCTTTGCAGAAAAGCAAATGAAATTGAGGAAATGTTAAGAATGCCAAGTAAAACTCTTCTTGTCTAATCTCCTAGTGTTATTTATGATGCTTTTTTCCACTCCAGAGCATCTCTGGCCAGGGTCAGAGGTGGAAGACTGTGGCAGCTGCTATAGATCATTCAAAGCTCACAGATAAAAACTCAAAAGAAGATGGATTGTTCCTGACTATGCAAGATTAGTCCAACAATGAGTGTCTTTGGTTTGAGACCAAGATGCTATTTGAGGCAGTGGGCAATGTTGCGTAATCACGAAATGTTCTGGAGTATCCCATGCTTTTGTTCCAGCTAACCTTGCTTGAGTTTTCCAGCCTTGCAGATGGATTTCAGCATGAACAAATGCGTTTCACAGACCTTGTGGGAGGAGAGCTGAAGGGAACGCGTCTTGGCTGGTTTTGGAAGAGGATGAATGGTAGCATTGTCTGGGCACAGAGATACCATTGACCCCTTTGTGTCTGCCATAAGAGCTCGCCGTGTGTGAACAAAGTGCATGCCTGCTTAATATCTGACACTCCCAGCACCGCTGGGAAGCCAAGCCCTCCTTCTTTTTCCACTCTTACACCGTATGGATACAGCGGTGGAACTGATCTCGCCTACTTGGACAAGTGCTGTTCAGTGACACCTAGGAGACTGCCTACTCATGTAAGCCGTCTTAAAGTGCTTTGTGACCAGGACTCAGTGGGAGAGATCCTTTCAAGCATAACCCGAGTTTAACCTAAGTAAACTACCCTTGATTTCATCGGACATTCGACCTTTCAATACAGCTCCCTAGAGGAATGCAGAAATGTTGCAGGTTTGGTTGGTTTGTTCCCAGCTGCCCTGTGGGGTGCTGGTCATTAAGGGGTATTAGGGTAAACCAGTCCAAGGGAGGTTGACCTCTGAGGCCCAGGGCCTTGGAAAAATGCGAGATGGGACTTGAAGGCAGCAGAACATTTGCTATGTATAGCCTTGGAGTACTCCTTGGAGCTAGACCAAGAAACCGCACAGTGTGAAAGTAGAAGAGCAAAACGAGGAGGATAAACAGAACCATCGAACACATTTACACTCAGTACATAATTGGGAACGTTTTAGTCCCTCAGAAAAGGCTCTTTGTACTGCTCCTGTTCAAAACGCAGGGAGATCCCCAAGACAGAGGCACAGAGCATGCTTTCAGAAGCTCCTCAGAGATCAAGTGGTTTGAAGTGAGTGAATTTAACAACCATCCTCAAGGAGAGTCTCTTCCCAACCAGGGCATATATTCATACACATGTCTTTTGGATGCTGGCGTGGTGCCCAAGTCCATCGTTTGCTGTTTAGTACATACAGTTCTTCACACAATTATTGGCACCCCTGATAAACATTCTTTTGGTGAATTAGCTTAATCTCAAACTGACATATTAAAATTATGAACACATTTTTTTCCTGTGATAATTTGATGAAATGATCAGAATTCAAATAGGAGCTTTTGCCCAATGGCTTTCATATGTGTAATAGCGGAGGTGCATAGTTTGAGTCGTAGATCATTTATGGGCATCGCTGATGCGGATTTATCTCCAGTTTGCTTTAGTCCTGTGGTCATGTACTCTGAAGTTAACGAGAGTCAACATGCCTAATTCAAACAAGAACCAACCAAAAGAATCCCATCAAGACCCAGACCACACGTATGCCACAGAACCTTCCATTCAGGAGTGGCTTGAAGTCCAGCGGTGTACAGTAGGAGGATTATTCCATGCCTCTTTTACCTCTGAGCTTTTTCCAGCCGTCTCATGTCTCCACGTGCTGACCCTAATGAAAGAGGCTGTGTGTGACATTAGCCTTAAAGGCATTCCTCAGACATTACCTTACGGGATCAGTGTGTCTAGAGCTGTAAACGGCAGGGTGAGGCAGAAAGGGGCTAGTGTGTCTAACTGCCGACAAGGAGGGAGGTGCAAGGAAGCCACAAGCAGACGCATGACATCATAGGGAGGCTTCCCACAAGCGTGGGCCATGTCATACGTGCTTTACGGCACATTGCCCTTCTTGGTTAAACAAACTGTGCATTAGTGGTGGTAAAAATGAATGAATAAGTAGTGGGCTGCACACTAAACGGTCATGGAGTCCGGATCTAACTCTCTTTCTCACATAGTAAAGTGACGTTAGAACAAGATGAAAGTTTGTTTTATAGATAAGTGAAGGGTAAATATTTGGAGCGGAGCGAATGGGTACAGTGTATGTTTTCTGATTTCTTATTTATTATTAAGGAATAAGATTACGGGCCTTATAAAAATGAATCAACAAATAAATAAATGCTGAAAGAAGGAATGAATGAATGTTGGGGCTTAACAGCACATTGGTGGTGTGAAAGAAATGCTTTTGCTGAGCTGTTTTAGGTTTATTCCTGAAATGCTTTTATTTTGAAGAGCCTGAATACAGGTGGATTGGTGGGTTTTCTGGAGTAGAGCACCATGGTCATTTTTAGCTCTTCTTGTTGTGTCTGCAGCTGCTTTCAGCAAAGTAAAAATAAAGCTGCATTATGGACCATCACCCCATCACCTCAGTATTGTCCCTTTCCCAGTAGTTCCCCTTTATTGATTGGCTACATGAACATAAAAAAAATAATATCCATATCCCAAAATATATAACGGAATACCTACCTAATGAGTGGATATCGGAAATGGTTGAATATTTGAATATTTGTATTCGGCCCCACTAAAAATAAACAATACCAGCTGTATGTCACAACAGCAGATATTGCTTTGGGGGTGCATTTAGGTTGTTATGGCAGAACTATTGTCATATTTTTGTACCTTGTAATATTTATTTTATGTAATATCACATGCTTAGTAGACTATACAGTCATATGCGAACATCTACAATCAGATAACATGGTGTTTTATTTATTTATTTTTATTTATTTATTTTAAGTTAATAAATATTATAACACAAGTAAAATCTATATTTTACATATAGTAAAAATAATAATATTTAATTTTGTATATTAATTGATGATTTTTTTTCCCCATTATGTTGGATTCAGCAAATAAACAGTGTATTAAAATGTGCAGAGGTGTTCTCTGTATAGGATGTGTAATTTGGCCAGGGTTGAAGTTCTAGTCTAGCCTAAAGTGGTCTAGTTCTCAATTACACAGCGCACATTGTATATACGGTGGAATTACCAAGCGGGCCAGTGACACAGACAGTCTATCTGCTACCCTTCATTAGCTTGAAAGTATCTCCGGCTGTATTGCCATTCTGCTTACATTCTTCATTGGGCGTCAGCTGAGAAAAACATGGACAGAGGACTTTAGCTTGGCCTTGGTTAAACCCCACATCAAGGTGGACTTTTTCCTTTTTACAGCCAGAAGGTTAATAGTTTGTGTGTTCTGGCAGTGGGCAGCAGTATTCCTGAGTATTCCGCAGGACTACAGGTGCTTTTTCTGAACTATTCAGTGGAGCATAATATTTACTCGAAAGGGCGTTTCTGGCTTCTGTATTGCAGTGTCAGAATCTGAAGTAAATATTTGGTAGTAATTATCTTCTGTTTAATGTCTTTGTATTACATTGTTCTGCATGTTGAAAGAGAAGCTGTTTAGGATTATAAAGGAGTAAAAGAAAAGGACAAAAGTGTGTAAGTGTGTTGCATAGCAAAAAAGTAGCTGAGTAGTCTTAATTTTGTACATACTTTAAACCAAAGCTATAAGCTACAATATGCAGGCATGTGTATAAACCCCACACTGTAAACTGAGAAGTGCAGAAAAAGTGCAGAAGTTGATTAGAATGTGTTTCGGCTTTGTTCTTTGTTAACACCTCTTTCTGTATTATTCTAGATCTCTTTTTTACAGGTTGGGTTTAGAAAGCTGCAGAATCGTAGAGCCTGTATGGGAACAGTGAACTTGTAGCTTTTCGCACATTATTCATTCAGTGTTAGTTCAGATGGTGAAACGTTCAGATCTGACGTCTAACACTGCCCCTCATAGACATCACATTCTGACGCATGCTATACATACCTGCTATACACACATAGCAGCCACCTGGCATACCAAGACCACAGTCTAGCAACACTTTGGTAGCAGTCTAGCAGGAGCTTAACAACTTCCTGGGATACCATGGTGACACCTTAGTAACTGCTTGGGATATCTTAGCATCATCTTAGCATCCACCTGGGATAGCAGAGCAACACCTTAGCGACCACATGGGAAAACAATACAACACCCTACAACCACATGGGATAGCATAGCAACACCTTACAACCACCTGGGAAAGCATAGCGATACCTTAGCAATCTCCTAGGATAGCATAGCAACACCTTAGCCACCACCTAGGATTTCATAACAAAAGCATAGCAACACCATAGCAGCCGCCTGGGATAGTGTAGCAGCCAGGCATCGCTACCTCTTTTAGGGCAGTGGTGTTATTCATTAGTCTGACTGCTGTTAAAAAGTGACAAGCTGAGTTAAACTCTGCTCATGAATGATATTTTACACCTATATTGGATACTAATCGCGCTTAGTGGATGATGGGTAGACCCCAACAAGATTGCAGCCTGCTAATAAAAGGATTTTGTCTATGTTTAATATTAATAAAGTATTTTTCTTGGTTATATATAACATATCTGATGAACATGTTCACCATGTTGGGGCTTATATGATGGTTGGTGTAGCTCAGCAGATAACGCCATTACCTCCCATGGAGCTACCACCATATGTCGGAGACTGGGGTTCAAATCCCCGGTAGTGCTACACCACCAGTCCTTGGGCAAGACTCCTAACACTACATTAGCCTACCTGGAATATAATTAACCTTGTAAGTCGCTCTGGATAAGAGTGTCAGCTAAATGCCATAAATAAAAATATATATATATGAGAGTCAGGGCTCCCTCAAAACTGGTTCACAGGCTTTCCCCCTTATAGACTAAACTAAACATTTTCTTTCATTGTGTTATTCAGACTACTAAATCAAGATATTCTTTTTTAGGAGTGATGTACCATTTGTTCAGTGCAGAAGAGGCTTGAGCTCCTGCCTTTTGCCCTCAGACTTTACCCGCCTGGTCAGCATGTATATTACACTGTGTTCTGCATTTTTTAAGATACATTTGGCAAGGCTCAGTTCAACCTCGACCCAGGAATCCAGCTAGGGGGTCGGCTCGAATTTCATGAGTTTCATCATTGCTCTTGATTTCCCGCTTTGGTGCAGAGGCAGCTGCATATGAAGGCTTCATGGATGCAATACATCAGCTCTGGCAATCCTGCCAATCAAGCACAAATACTCTGTTACTTTGAACAAACAACCATAATATGGACAGTAAAGGTAACATAATGTGGACAGTAAAGGTAACATAATGTGCACAGTAAAGGTAACATAATGTGGACAGTAAAGGTAACATAATGTGGACAGTAAAGGTAACATAATGTGGACAGTAAAGGTAACATAATGTGGACAGTAAAGGTAACAATGTGGACAGTAAGTTTTTGGTGTTTTTGGTGTGAAACCCTGGATTTATGCATGGTTTTGTGGAGCTCTTAAAGAGGCCACCTGCTTGAGGAGAGTTTAACTCAGCTTGTCACTTTTTAACAGCAGTCAGACTAATGAATAACACAACTGCTCTAAAAGAGGTTGCGCTGCCTGGCTGTGACAGGAAGTTGTTCTCTCAGTGTGTAACTGTGCTATTTGACTGAACAAGAGAGTCGATCTCATTCACATTCAGGCTGTCCTATTTATTTTGAGGCCTTCTGCCCTGCACACTGTCTGTGCTTGGGCTTAAAAATGTACGTCCTAAGTATCAGGAACCACTTGGCTTGCTCGATTTCTTTAGTCTTACAGTTAATGCAGCACTAACTGGTAGCTGTAAGTGTCTTTGAGAAGTTGTAGAAGATCAATTTTAGATCAGTATTGCAACCCGACATTTGCTGAATTATCACAATCACAACTGGCTGGCAGGCTGGGGCATATATATATACTGCTGCCTTGAACCCAATGGCAGTGGTATGAGTGCGTGTGACAGACAAAGCGAATGCAGGAATGCGGTCAACTCCAGCTCAATCTTTGGCCTTTCAGAGGAAGCCAAGCATGCCCCTCCAGCCTTTCAGCTCTTTTTGCCTGCAGATGAAAGAGCCAAACTTTGGCAGTGTAGCAAAAATAGAGAGGGAAAAAAGGAAACAGCAGGATGATTTGTCCCATGCATTTTGTCTCACACTCCTTTTTGTGTGTGAAGGTGAGAATGGCCATTTGCATACATCAGCCTTACAGTAAGAGTAACAATCAATAGACAGACACGTAGACAGAAACTCAGGGAACACCTTCGTATGTTGGAAAAAGGTAATGTAATATATCATAGCGTTGGTATAGGGTAAGACGGGAGGGGGAGTACGGCTCTTTTATTAAACATCAAAAGCAAATGCGCATACGGCACACTGAATTCACTGCGGAGGTCAACACTAGCTACAGGCTTCACCCTCGTGGTGACCTCCCCTTACACCCAAAACGACCTTTACCCCAAACATAAAATAGCACATACACACCTTTAAGCTAACAAATAACACCATCATGTATTCACGCAGCATTTGGACAGAATGTTTGAGGAACAGTCTGGAGTAAAATATACAGAGTAAATTAACAGCTGTGAATTAAAGTTATTGAATGATTTCTTTAACAACAAGGGACACTTGTTCAAAGTTTGACAGCTCCAGTGATCCACCAACTTGAGCGATGTTCCTGGACGCAAAAATATATACACACACATTCACATACAAAAAAATAAAATAAAATCTATATAATATATATTATATAATGCCATGTAAATATAAATCTGTGATCATGTGCTTGACAAGTGAACTGTACCTGAGAACCCCTGCTGAACCCAGCATGCCAAACCAGAACATACAGGTTGAATTAATGATGTACTTAAATGTAGTTAAAATGTGCTTAACACCAGTGAAACTGAGTCAGTTGTGTTGTGTAGTGAAATACACTTAGCATATTTTACATTATCAGATTTAAGTGGTAAGTGTTTGTTGGGTCAATGCAACCTGGAGTAACAAGAGTAGAGTAAAACTTAACTACATGTCTAGAAGAAGCTTGTGCTAGCTTTCATGCTTTCAGCTAGAGGGTCCTAGCTGGCAGCTAGAATTAGTCATAACTAAACCAAGAAAGTAAATTGGGAAACATTTGTAATGCTTGTGTAGGATCCCAAAGTAATTAACAATTAGTAATTAAAATTTAAACCAGTAATTACAGTAAACTGTTAAATTCATCAATATTGTAGTTGTAATTACTGTTGTATTACTGTAGGTCTACTCCTGTAGTTTCCTAACCTTAGACTTGCAACATGAGCCCAGATGTGTCATGTGGGTTCGACCTGAGGAGGTTGGGTTCCGCCCTTGAGCCTGGTTCCTCTCGAGGTTTCTTCCTTGCCAAGAGAGTTTTTCCTCGCCACTGTTGCCTCTGGCTTGCTCAAGGGGGGCTTGAACCTGGTTTTCCACTCCCCCCTCAAATGTCTGTACATTAACTTTGTGGGTTTTTTTTTCCTTTACTTTTATATAAAAATTGATTTTTGTTCTGTGAAGCTGCTTTGAGACAACGTTGGTTGTAAAAAGCGCTATACAAATAAACATTGATTGATTGATGTGAATGATAATAAGAGACATATCTTATTAAGCACAGAAAAAACAATTTTGACATATGCATACAAGTTCTGCTCAATGGCTCCAATTACAGAGTATGGAAAACAGGCTAATGTCAGTTACGAATTTCCATTAGGTGAGCTTTTAACTGAGGGAGGGTCCTGGCTAACCGCTTAACCTGGTGCATTTTTTCAGCACCAGGCTAAAGATTTGTGGTTTGTGGCTCAGCAAGTGAATTTGATTGCTGTTCTGTAATTCCTTTAAAGTGTATGCTGGTATGGGAGGGAGGATGAGCTCTAGGGGGTGAGTTGGCAATTGGGGAGTCCTAGCATATTTTGAATTCCAAAAATGAGGGGTTGTAACCCCCGTTATCTCAGTTCCTTCCTAAAACATTACAGCTCAGTTCAGTTTGGTCTTGTGTTTTTTGTGTTTTTCCTCAGAAATTCGCTTGACAAATGCAGCTCATTTGGATTAGTACTATAAAATAGGCAGTCAAATTAGTGTGTTTTCATAAGAAGAAAGTTTACAGAAAGAGTAGAGGATTCCAAGATCTGGAGCAGATTTAAAGTCTGTGCTTCATCAAGACTGGAAAATATCAGCTAACGGCCCCCCGATTTACACCATGAACTTGTTTTGACATTTTTCTCCAGTACGGAGCAGTTTCGTATGAACTCCCCTCAGAGTGGGTGAAGTATCCGTAATTCAGGCCATACACTGGAGGTTGTCGGCGAGCTGAGATTGTGCTCCTTCAATCTTTCAAATATGGGAAAAGTAGCTTTGACTATTGCCATGCAGTGGCACGTAGAGACTTCTGCACATCCATATTTTCTGAAGCTGGAACCATAACTGCACTTACAGCCAGAGCATTTTCTCTTATAAACATAACCTTTAAAACAGCGTTGTTAGAAATGTTTGATATGTGTATATATATGTGCAAAGTCATCTTAAACACTTTAAACTTTAAAGACCCAATTAGATGTCTTTTCCTAGCTCTCATAGATACATACCCAATTAGTTTCATAGTAGTTATTAAATAATTCATAACAGTTACTGGATAGTGAGCCTTAAGATTGACAGATTAATGAGCAAACGGCAAAGCAACATGGACAGACGGACTGTGACGTGCGCTGAGCTAAAAGCAAAGCTAGGTTTATTACACAGGCTCGTAGCACAACACAGCAGCAACAAGGTATTAACGTACACAACCAGGAGGGCAAGGACAGAGTCAGAGTGAGGAAACAAGCAGAAGTCAGAACCAGGCAAAACAATCAGACCAGCAACAGTATCCGAAGGGGAAAGACCAAAGAGTAAACCAGACAGTCAAAATAGAGTCAAACCAGGTAAGCAAACGAGAACAACAGGGAGAAAACGCTCAGTACACACACAGTGTGGCAATACTTCACAACGGGTCAGTAGGAGACAGGAGTATTTGTACAAACAGACTAAATCAGCTACAGGTGAAGTCAATATTCTGGAGACTTGGATCTGAAAAACAGAACGGGATTGGGAGATGGTGGAGATGTGACAGAGATATCCTTGGGTGGGGGGTTATGGGAAATCTGGGAGATTGTGGATGAGAGGAGAGCCAGGAGGCATGACAAGACCATGATATTACCTTTTTAAATTGCGCTGTATTTGTACAGATATAAGTGACTGATAATGACTATATCCCAGATATAATGGCGATAAAATCAGAAGGTTCCTCTTGCAAGGCGAGCATCGCTGGAGAGTGGTTTGTGCTGCTTGCTAAGATCACCAAAGCCATGTACTAAATCATGGTTTCTTTACCTATGGGCTGCAGACCACCAGTGGGCCATGAAAACCCATCTCTTGTGGTCCGTGGGCCTGTACTCAGCTGAAGGCACTAGTTTGCAGTGGGAACAAACATCAGTTATGACCATTAATGTCATATGCAGTGTATACATATATTAACATTAGTACACCAGTACAAATACAAAACACTGCAATAGCAGCAGGCCAATTAAACATCTTCAGTTTCTGCAAAATAGATAGTGGCAAGCCACAGATAAAAGGATTTCTTGAGGAGCTTGTACAGTTCCCATGCCATTTGGACATTTCATAGTTTTCCTTTAGCCAGAATTATCAGGTTATTATCAGGTGGGCCTTTGGGTGGAAAAGGCTGAGAATGGCACTCATGCAGTGTTTCTCACATTCTTATTGCGATCAGTCAAGAACTAACCATTTATAAAATTAATGAACCAGGTAACAAATAAATAAAATGAATTGGAATTACATATTAATGTGACACCTACAGACCATGTTGAAACCTTGTATATAAAACTGATCCAGAATAGTCTACCAACCAAAAATATCTTCAAATCTCTTCGTTTCATAGCTGGCCACTGGTGACGAACTAGGCGACAGCAGAACTACAGAAAGACCATTTAAGTATAGTGGAGTCTCGAACTTCTATATAGATGTGGTTTTAAGGGCTCTGAAATAATTGGACAGGTAATTGCTCAACTGGTCAATGGCCAGATGTGCCTCATTCCTTCCATTATTTTACTGATAAGTAAGCTTAAATAAGGACTAGAGTTGATTTCAAGTGTGGCACTTGCATTTGGAATTTGTTGCTGTCCATATGAATAGCTGTATAGCTAATGTAGCAAGTCATCACTAGGCAGAAACGTTTAAACAAACCCCTCAGAGAGATAGCTAAAACTTTAGGTGTGGCCAAGCAACTATATGGTTCATTCTTCAAAAGAAAGAATGCACTGCTCAGCTCAGAAACAAGACCCAGCAGATGATAGTGAACCACTGGGGTGGATGACAAAAGAATTCCGTTCCTAGTGAAGAAGCCACAACAGTTGCCCAAATCGCCTTCCGTGGGGATGGAATATCTGTGTTGACTTTAACAGTCAGATAAGATAATAAATAAAAACGAAATAAAAGTAACTACAGAGGGTTCACAAGATTCAGCCCAGTTCTAGAACTATCTTATGGGGAGATGAGATGAAGCTCATAACACCAGAATGATGGGAAGAAAAGAAGACGGAGAAGGGAAAGAATTGCTCATGAACACAGCACCTCATCTGGAGATAGTGTTAAGGGCATATATTGCTGCCAGTGGAGCTGTTCCTTGTTCCCCGTTGATGATGTAATGGTTGACAAAAGCAGCAGGACAAATTCTGAAGTGTGTACGCCTATATCATTTTCCTAAATTCAGTCGAGTGCTTCAACAGAACTTCACAGTGCAGATGGACAATGGTCCAAGGCATACTGCTCAAGCAGCCCAAGACTTTTGCAAGGCATAGAAAAGGAATGTTCTCCAGTGACCAAGACAATCACCTGACCCCAGGTCAATAGAGCATGTATTTTACATACTGGAGGCAGGACTGAAAGTAAAACAAGGACGAGCAGGAGACAGCTGCAGGTCTAACAGACATCACCATAGAGGAAGCCCAGCATCTTGTGATGTCTATGGTTTCCAGACATCTTAGAGGCACTGACTGCAAAGACTTTGCTAAAATGACAGCTAACATAACAATAGCTTTGTCAACATCCAAATATTTATGGACATATCTGTATAAGGGTGTATGCTGGTATGCAGTGGAAACATTAAGAGAGCAGTATGTGTAGCTCCATATGTGGGTCAGGGTTCAGTGTCCACTGGGCTTTCTTTCTGCCAGCAATCTTGTCCTCCTGGAGGAAGAGTTACTAATCTAACAGCTTCATCATCCCCTTTTCTCTCTCTCCCTCCCATGCTATTCAGACCGGACCTCAGGAGAGCTTAGCTTGTGTTTCATTGTATAGATCAAGCAGATGGTCACAAGCTCCATGTTTTCTTTAGACACCCACTGGCATTGTTTCAAGGCTTCATCTGCCTTTGGAAAAAGTCTTCTTGGCTTGTGAAAGGCTGACTGTTATCAACAAAGCATGGGTCCACCACAGTCCAGTACCCGTGAAGTTAAGTGTCATCTTTACTAACCTCTGTGTCTCTCTCTCTCCCTTTTTGTCTCACTTACAGCTGAATCAGCTGGACAAAGCAGCAGCTGCAGCTCACACGTATTTCCAGGCAAACCCTGAACACGTAGAGATGGACCAGAACTTGGAGCAGTATAAGGCCCTGGAGGGGGTGAAACAGAAACACTTCATCGACCGAGAGGCCCGGCCACACCAGGCAAGTGAATACTGACCTGCAACTGAATACTGAACTGCAGCTATTGAAAACTTGTTCTATACTGTTCACTATTGTTGCCATTTTGCTACACTGTTTACATAATGGCGTCATTTAACATACTTCTATCCTTTTTTATTTGCTTCAGTTTTAAAGGAAAACAAAAACATGGCAAAATATGCAGCAACAGCTTTTCAGAAATCCCTTGTCTTCTACCTGCAAACACACACGTGAAATCGATTGAAAATTCAGAATCAGCAATGTTTTTTTTTTGAGCTGTCAGTGAAGCTAATATAAAACACACTCTTTTGTAAGCAGGGTTCCTGAATTCCTTTGAGGAAGAATAATTTAGGAATATGTTTTTAAGAAGTTAAGGTCATAAAAAGGTCTTTCTATGTACTATTTAATGTACCCAACATTTTAGAGGAAGCTTTAATGTGTTCCAGCACATTCACTGTGTTTAAATTACCCACATTACATTTCATGGGCAGGAGAAATGTGAACAAATGGATAGAGAACAACATCCCTTCACCAAAACCATCAAACCCTTTTAGCCATTCACCCGCGACCAGTTACATATTAAAATACAGCTGGAACCTGTAAAGCTCTCCTTTAAAGCTGTTAGCAGAGTCCATGTTCATGGACACGTTAGAGCAATATTCATATTCAGCATATTCATGACCCTATAAAGTGGGGTCTCTCTCTTTCTCTGTCTTTCTCTTTCTATACACACACATATATATATATATATATATATATATATGTATATATATATATATATATATATATATATATATATATATATATATATATATATATATATATATATATACCGATAGATAGATAAATAGATAGATAGACAGTCCAACACACTAAATACAGCTGTAAGGACGATTGTGAAATTTCAGAGTATATATATTCATGCTGGTTTTTAGTGATTTTGGAACTTGCATCATCCCTGTTTACTGTATTAAAGAAGTTTTAATAGCTCTCAAGTTAGAAGTGTCAACACAGCACAACATTGTAACGTTGAGGTGGAGGCGGGATGCAAGTGCATAGTGGATTTATTAGAATGAGTCCGGGTAACAGGGGTCAACACACAAGTTGGTATTATCAACAACATGTCCATAAATTGGAAGCAGAAACAAAACTATGATAAAGAACAGAAGGCGAAGACAAACGAAACAGACAACAGCTCAGACTTAACACAGGGGACAAAACAGACCAGAAATACCAAGGAGACAGAAGATCGAAACAAACACAGGGAAAGAACAGAGACTTCACAAACAGACAGGGCAAACAAAGGGGTCTTAATACACGTCCTAATGGTAACAGATAGGTCTCAGGTGTGGGAGTGGGCGGAGCTAGGGGAAGCAGGAAGAGCTGTGCTAAGACAAAGTAACCAGAGGGGGCGTAGTGAGACACAAACAGGGACAGGCAGACAGATAGACATACAGAGATGTAACAAACATATTCTTTGAGATGAGAATCCAGCAGCAACAAGCCTTTTCTTTAGGAGCGAGGGTGAGACATCCTGGCATCAGACATTTTGTCTGAGGGCTACTGAAGATGGACACTCCCAAAACATGCACGCTCATGCCAGCTGTGCCATTTTACCTTATCCTATTTAGTCTACACTGAGTTGCCAAGCGCTCCAAGTCAGAGTGTTTGCAAGGACATTTGGTATCACCCAGAAACGCATTAATGTTGGTGAATGCTGGCGGTTTTCACTGCATTTCTGTACTGGCTGGACGAAATGACAAAATCTTGCGAATGCATACACTCTTTTGTTTAGCTAGAAATGTTTGGAGCACATGAACATTGCAGCACATAGCACAAAGTCACAGCCTGAAGCATCAGCTATCACTTACAAACCTGCAGTGTTCAATAGGGCTTCATTTTAGCAAGACACTGTATCTAGCTATAGTAGCTATAGTGCAGTAGTGGGCTTGTTTCATTGGTTTCCAAGATGCGTATTGTGCACTGCTTTTGCATGCAGTTTTAGTTGCCCTTGTCTTTTGTGGAGACAAAGCCAGTTAGTAATTAGTTCAGTAAATGTCATATGGATTTTTATTCCCTCCTGACCAAACTGACCGAAAGACAGGCTGATGTTGAATGATAAATTACATCACACTGTGCTTCTCTAAGCCCTTATATAGCTTTGACTAAAGAGAGCACAATTAGGCCTGTTTAATTAAATTTAGTGCAGTGCCGTCCATAAAACACATACAAAAATCATTGTGATTACTGATTTTGATAGTACTTAATTGAATGTGGCATTGCAGGTGCTTTTTTTTTTGCAAACTTATTAAGCCTCAGAAAAACTTGTGATGCATATAGTCAGTCCCACATGTAATTAGTCCCTAATAACTCTGTAGTTACAGATCAGCGATACACGCAACAGCCATGTAAATAGTATTTACTGCTGCTATATAGATATGTTACACATAGAAATAGAAGTGAGACCACTGGTCTGGAAATTCAGCCCGTTAGGACCCAGAATCCATAGAAAGGCTAACTGCTGCTAGTGTTAGAGATTATTTAAGAAGAAGTGCTGTTGTAACTACTTGGCTGTGAAGTTGCTAAGTTGTTCCGCTGTACTGACAGTAATTATTCCCTGTGCTTGCAGAGAGCCTTCTCAGCGGGGGCAAAGCTGTATGATAAAGGGGACTACGAGGGGGCCGCAGCTCTGTTTGAGGAGGCTCTGACCGAATACTATAAAGCAGATGTGGAGTGTCGAGTCCTGTGTGAGGGACCTCATCGCTTCCAGGAACAGAACCATGTGCTGTACCGGTACAGCCTCTACGAACTAATTTCAGGTACCAGCACTTATGTTACTAAAATACATATATATATACACTAATGCAAACCATATGGAGCCACTAACAAAGACAGTAAACACACTGGATGTTGTTTTACAGAATATTCAATAGAAAGGTATACAGATTTTAAACTAGACACCAAACTGTATTATTACATGTTATATTCAAAGTTCTTTTCTTTAGACAAGGATATTTAAAACCACACTTTTAATTATTATACTAATAATTAGAATAATTTATAATATTTTCATAATTAGAATAATTTACAATATTAGAATTATTTTATACACATGTGCAATAGTAAGTGTAAGTTAGGATTCAAAACCAGGAAAAAGGCCTGCCATGATCATGAACTGATACACAGGCTCCTAATACAAAGGGGGTGTTCAAGGGAACAAACTGAGAAAGCATGGTCTGTACAAAATGTGGGCATACAGTAAGAAGACATGGCAAACACTGTGCTTTTAAAGTAGGGCTCCTTATTGAAGACAGCAGCAGTGGAGACCACCACCTAGCGCTACTGAAGAGCTTGGACTGCAGGCAGATCATTAACAGCCACGCATTCCACAGTGACAGTAGGCACTAATATTGCACTACTGTCCCACTGACAGCCCCCAAGCCCAGCACAGCACAATACCACAAGCAGCTGTATACAGCTTTAGGCTCTCCTTTTAAGTCTCTCTTACTATGTGTCCAGCCTTATCCCAAGGGGCTCCACACCGCATGGCTGGACGAGCCGACAGCTGACAGCTGTTTGTGTGTGTGTGTATATATATATATTTATATGTCCTTATGTAATGGCTTCCTGACAGCTCGTTTTCTCCTCTCTCTCAAAGATGAAGGTTTAGGTACTGTTTATCTGATGGTGACAATTTTGGTGGTTTATCGGGTTATGTTGACTGGACATTATGGACATTGTGGACATTATGACGGATAGTTGTATATGGATCTAGATTTTGTTTTTCACAGTCTGAAAGGGTGATTCCAAACTTTTGAATAGCAGTATATGTTCAGCTACACACCACATGGAGCCACTTATGAACAAAGTAGAGATTTTTCAGAGAGGTGGTCTGTGTGCTGGCGAGGACTGTTGGGCAAATACCAAAAGAGTCTGCTTACAATGAACAGAGCAATGCTGTCAATATTTTCCTACATTGTCATGTGCCTGCATGCGAAAGGAGATCACAGGTCCAAGAAAACGATCAAATTCCCTTAGGAGAAGATTATGAGCCCAGGTCTATATAAACAATGGACATCCTGTTTCCTAACTGGGTCCATTGTAAGGGTCATCGTTTTTTCTTCTGACCATTGTTCGTTTATTTTCACTTCCTTGTGTGTAATATAAATCTCTTGTCTCATCTCCTTTACTGTTGTTATCAAAGGCAGCCTTGTGCTATATATGATCTTTAATTAAAGCAAAGCAAAGCCTTGTGGGATGACGCCCCGCCACATAAAACAGGGGAGCCAGCTCAGCTGGTCATTAGCGACATGCTTAGCTCATGAAGCTTGTCCTGCAGACTCCAGCCCCGCCCCCTACTTGACCCCACCCACAACAGAGGTCTGTAGTAGTGCTATAGCTGCATAGTTAAAGCGAGCATCAGTACTTACAGTATAAATAGATTTAATGAGCCATCAGCTCCCACAGAACTAGCTGAGCTGATGGAGACTGATATGCTGTGTTTCAAAGGCCTAATTACAAGAACAGACAAGCACACTCTGACACGTTCGTTGCCAGTAGTCTAACGTGATTAACGGCACCTCACTGAAGAACCAGCAATGTGTAAAACCTTCGGCTTAGCCAGGATTTAGCCTGATGGCACTTGGCTTGAATTAGTTTGCCTTGTTCCAACTGGAATTGTGTGCTAAGAAGCCATTAAACATTGGGTAGTGTCAGTCATGTCTCTTTCTTATGCCAGGAACACTTTGTGTAGAAAGCCCCTTAGGCCTTAGAAATATTTGTTGGCTCAGTCCTAATAGCTGTTGATTTGCATCTTCCAGATCACTACACTCAGGTGCTGCACTGCAAGCATGAGTGTGTGAGGGATTTGGCCACGCGCCCCGGTCGACTCTCACCAATGGAAAACTACCTGCCCCTGCACTACGATTACCTGCAGTTCGCCTATTTCCAAGGTAAACCACTTAAACTCCAGGCTCATTATTCCTCTTTAAAGTCCTTCAACTCCAGCCTCATTATTCACCTTTAACCCCTAATACTCCAGCCTTATTATTAAAATGGATTTCTGCTGATTTTCTGCATTTCTGTAGATCCTTATAATGTAAATACAACCATTCCGAGGTCTGAGGTAAAATGTACCATTCCACAGAAACAAACGCATTTGCAGTGGTGACAATAGGAAGCTGGCATTTGAAGAGTTTGATGCCTCCAAAAGTTTCCTCTCAGAAAGTTATTACATGAAATGCTGACAGATATGCCTCCTGATGCTCGAAACACCCCTTATGATGGTTCGAAGCAGGTTGTTGTCCTAAAATTGGGACCTAAAGAAAACTAAACAGTGAATCAGTTGTGCTGTGAGAGAATGAGTGAAGTTCCTAATCGCTAACTTTAACAGCAAAGAGCTCTTCCTAAAACAAACTGGTGTCTGTTCACATAAATCTGCAAACCTGCACCATTCATGTTATATAAACCATGTCTAATATCAGCCTACTTTCGTTTTTATGGTACGGAAAAAGTGTGTAGAGGAAGAAAAGCTGGCAAGACAAGCTTTCTTTTCATGCTGTCTACAGTGTCCCACTGAACAGCAGATGTACAGTAGTGGAACGTCTGTAAGTCTGTAACTTGTTTAAGATCTATTTAAAATGCAAAGAATTTTCAATATGTAAAAGTTAGCAAAGTTAAGGCAGACATGGTGACATTTCCTATTTATAAAGAATCTTCCTGAAGGATCCTTCCACCTTTGTCTGTTTTATCTTGAGATGTCGTATATACATATTTGAAACATAGATGTACAGTCATAGAAGTACAGCCATAAGCCAAAGTAAAATTAGATGTTTTGTTAATTTTTCAAAAACAAAAGGAGACTTAACGGGATACACTGACCTTTACACAATTTGAGATATTTCTATGTGTCTATTCATCTTGGTTGAGAAAAAATATCAAATAAACAATAAATGTGTGTTAAAATGTGCAGAAATGTTCTCTGCTATTCAAACAAATCCTCATCTCCAAAATAGTAACTTTTAAAAAGCATACTTTCCTTCTAATGTAAATGTAACCAGATCTTTTTACATGTAGTCTTGTGTTGTTTCTTTTGATCAATTTATCATGAAATTTAACCACAATGTAAAGGACAAAAGGGATTTTTAAATGACAAAAAAAACAGAAAATCGACTAAAACATGAGCTTGATGTTTTGTTACGACAGCGGTGATTATTAAAAGAGTTATTTTAAAGGACTTTACTGCTAATTTAGAGCGTTTTTCACTGTGTTTCATGGCCAATAAAGCGCGTGAGTGTGAGTGAGTTGTATTCACGTTGAGGAGTAATGGGCTCTGAAATGAGCTGTTTTACTCATAAGTCATTTAGAGAGCCGTGCCAAAGTGTGTGTGTGTTTGTGTGCTGGACGTGTCTCTGTTGAGCGTCTTGGAGCTGCTTGTTGTTTCCACTATCTCAGTGCAGTGTCTGCTCTGCTGTGGTCACTGAGCTGGAATGTGTGTGTTTTAGTGTAGCATCTGTGTGATACGTTTCCAGAGCCCCCGCACACCCCTGAAGGAGGGATATCTAACTGCCCTTAAGGGGAAGACCCTGCACACACTCAGAGCATACACACAGTAATCAGTAATTCAACTGCTGAGCTAACTCACTGTTATTCACCTCTCTCCCTCTCTCAATCTCATTTTCTCTCTGTATGTCCCTCTTTCTCACTCTATTTCAATATTTTTAACAACCTATCCCTTTCTCTCTGTCTTACTCTTTTTTCCTCTCATACTCTCTCTTTCTTTTTCTCTCTTACTGTCTTTTATATTGTTGCTCTTCTGTTGCCTCACTCATTCCTCATTCTCTCTCGTACCCTCTTGCTCCATCTCTAACACTCCCTATCTCACTTTTCTCTTTCTCTATTTCTCTCTCTCTATCTGTCCATCTCTCTACCTTCTCTTTGTTTTCATTCTGTCATTCTTTCTCTCTCTCACGTGCACATGCTCTCTCTCTCTCTCTTTCTCTCTCGTTCTCTCTCTCTCTCTCTCTCTCTCTCTCTCTCTCTCTCTCTCTCTCTCTCTCTCTCTCTCTCTCTCTCTCTCTCTCTCTCTCTCTCTCTCTCTCTCTCTCTCTTTCTCTCTCTCCCTCAGCTAATAAATTAAAGGAGGCTCTATCCTGTGCGCTGACGTACCTACTGTTTCACGAAGAAGCAGAGTTCATGATTGAAAATGTGGAGCACTACACAGCGATGTTGGGTCAGGATGGTCAGCCTCGCCAGGTAAGAAACTTACAGATTGCAGGTGTGAGATTAATGTAATCTGTACTGCTATGATTAAATTAAGAGAACACACAAATGAAGAGACACAGAGCATCATCTAGTAGATTCAGATGAACTGAATTATTTATACATGATACATGATACATAATATATGTTTTAAATGACTGAACTATTTTTTCATAACTCCTGAAACTACTGTGCCTAATATAGCCATGTGTCTGACCCATGTCTCTAGGTTTTGAGTCCAAAATTATTACAAACTGATGGGATAGCTGTGGTTAAATGACAACGTAGCAACAATAATGATTCAGCTTTAACAACAGTTAAATTCCGCTTTTTGTTTTATCACTTTTTGTTTTAACATATTGGTGATAAAAATAGAAGCAGGTAAAAAAAAATAAAACACAGGCATGGGGCCTTTAAAAGGTTAGGGTTCATTTATTTTTATATTTATATGTTAGTTTCAGCAATTCACTCATAAAGACACATTTTCCAAACAGCTTGAATACTGTGCTTCCCTTGTACCATAAAGTTTAAGTGCAGCTCTACTGAGCAGTAAAGAGACAAATCACTCTTCACAAATTGTAATGATTATTAACCAGTATTTTATCTTCACTAGCAGAATATTTATTCAGCACTTAATCTGCACTCACCACTTAATCAGTCTTAATCTGCTGACCTGGGTGAAATATTCATATTGAGAGTCAGAATGTCAGAAAGTAGAGCACACATTTTCATCAAATCCCTGGAAACAGAAAGCCTATTATGCACTTTCCTCATGCCACTTTCCTCGTGTTCATTATTAGAGCAAGTGGCTTGGCTGAGCTTCCAGCTCAAAACCCAGCAGCACTTAGCTCATTCTGGAGTGGCCGACTTGCATTTTTCATTCATGCTCAGCGATTCTTTCCATTTCTTCAGCTCTCAGAGGGCAACTGCCTGTTTTACAGCAGCTCTTTTTTGACCAAGTGTGGGAGGGACGCCTGCCAGTGAGCTCTGCGTTTCAGGAACAGAAGGAAGGAGGGAAAGTGCATGTGGAAATATCATAGAAACCGTTTCAGAGCTGTTTACATTAGTATCACGAGAGGGGAAAATCTCGCCAAAGCCACAAACGCTACCGGCTCCTCTGGTTTCATTACATTCACAATAGCAGCCTTTACACCCTTTACCGCCAAAGGAGGGTCTAATTTAGTCTCCTCCACACTTAAAGAAGCATATGGCTCTGCTCTGCTCTGCTTAGCTCGTAAGCTCTCTTTTTTGGAAAGTTCCAAAAAAGAAGGATCAAAGAACTCTGTGACCTTCTTACTAAGAGTAGTAATGGAGATAGATCAGTAACACCTTTTCTCACCTGATTTTGATGGCTCAATGCAGGGCAACAAGTACAGCTCTGTCCATCGCACCTAAAATACATCTAAAGTATAAAGCTCCTACTTTTATTTGACTGGCATTCTTAATTCATTTTATACATTAATTTAAAAGCAAATTCCTTTGAAAATTGAGTAGCAGTGTGTGTTTCAAAAATCTTGAAAATCTTGAGAATCCAACATTTAAAATATTTTGTCTTGTTAATGAGATTTGAGGTTTTTTATTAAAAAATAACAAAAACGTTTGAAAAGTACACAAACATATTTAAAATGTGTGTATGATTTTAAATGTAAGTGTAAAACAACCAGAAAAGCTTTTAAATTTAAAAGGATAAATTTATGATAGAACAGAACAGTAGAACTGGGTAGGTGTGGTAATAAGCAGTCTGTTCCACACTTATACAATACTAAAATCACTGTCCAGCGTTTATGTGACTGTAACTGGAAGAAATTGACACAGACAAACAGGCGGGTGTCTGGCTATAATGGGTTAGCATGAGCTAAGTTTCTCAGGCTCTCAAACTGTGTGGGCGGGCCAAGACACAGCCTTGTTATTGGTTAGGATGTGCTTAAGGAAGAATTGCTCAAGGACTACCCAGTTTACAGGGAGAGGAGAGAAATATGGTGAAATATATCAGCATTATATCAGACATCGCTTTATTTAAAGGGTTTACCTATTTACATGTTCAGTGTTTGGCTGTAAGAAACAGATTAACCTAATTAGAAATAAAACACAGATTTAAAAACCAGGGCTTTAAATGATGCCTTGGAAGCATTGTTCTTGGATTTGTGATTATGAAGAACCTTGGTTTTAAAAACTAATGCGCCTTCTCATAAAGTAAAGATTCTGGAGTCATTCATAATACAATATATAGAGGTCCTGACAATAATATTGAGGGTGCAACACTAGGGTTCTTTGCACAGTGTTACAGAAGAACCATTTTGGTTCCCTAAAGAGTCTTTCAATAGATCATTTGAAAAAGAGATCCCAAATGGTTCTGCTATGACGTAGTGTAAGGAACCTTTAATATTGTTAAACCCTCTATGTTATTGTCAGGTTTAGGTATTTCTCTAAATTATTTCCTATTATTTCTCGCCATTTGTGCTAATGCCAGAGGGTCTAAGAAAAAGTGCTTTTCCGTGATCAGGTTAGCGGGTAACAGTTAGACAGGATAGCACTGAGGTAATGCTCTTTCTCTTTTCCCTACATGTCTGTAGGAGGCAGTGCACTATTTGCAGAGGCACAAGCAAGAGCTGGAGCTGCTCCTAATTGGCACAGAAAACTTGGGAGTACCCTACACTGAAGGGGTGAGTGCATTTCTCAACCGCCGAGGGTGAAAACCTAGACTGTGTTTCATTTTCATGCCAAGGAGTTGTTGGAGACCCCACTAAACATTAAGCTGTGGATACTAACAAACAAAAAAAGGTCTTTAAAACAGATCAGATTGAATGTTTTGACAATGAAGGTTAAAACCTTTGCTGTTTTTACAAATACCGTACTGTAGTAATTACACTGGAAGGGCTGCCAAGTGATACAAATTGTAATGATAAAATGGAGTCACAGTAACATGAACTAAATATCTTCATGTGCTTAATTTGTCACTTGTCACTCAATTTGTCCCTGCCTTGTGATGAGCAAGTTATACAGCTGTGAGAGGTTGTCCATGTCTGTAAACCAGGTCGTGTTTTATATTTAACTCGTCTGAGCACAGAGACAGCAGGTGCTTCATTCAGTTGAACAAACTTAAACCTTGCTTACAGCGCCCCCTGGTGTGGAGACAGTTTGACCTTGCAGCTGCAGTACCAACACAAAACCTAAGACCTGTTAATGTTTTACACTATGCGTCTATGTGGCCTGATGTACAATATGTGTGCATCTTTACAATACATATTCTTTCATTGTTCTGTTTTCTTTCTGTATTAGAACTACTGGAACAGCCTTGGAGGAAGAGAAGATGCACACGGGTATATCTCTCTGTTCAGTACATACAACACCCGTTACTTGTTGCATTTGTGGTCAGAACAGTCATGAAGTACAATTTTAGGAGATATTTCTAGAGAGAATAGATGTTAATGAACCCACTCGAACATTAAAGGAACAACGTGAACAAACACTTTTCCAAAACTGGAGTAATTTAAAAGCTTAGCTCCAACTAAAGGGTCCAGTAGGTGACTAAAATGATCACCATCTCGTAAACAAAATTAGAAGCTCTCATCTTTGAGAGGGAGGAGAAAATCAAACTGCCAGCTGGTTTAGATCTGAAAACACAGGTGTTTATCATTTGTGAAAAGACAACTCATCTCTATGGGTCTGAAGGATGTGTAGTTGTCCAGAGGCCCTTACTGAGAAAAGAGTGTAGAAATTAAAAAGAAAAAGAAAAGAAACTGCTGCTGTCCTCACAACAATGGACTGACCACTGACCAGTGAACTGACTCCAGTCCCCAGCATCATTAAATGCTGAGTACTTCAATTGTGAGAAGTAAAAAGGACAACACACTTCTAAGATTGAACTTTGAAAGTGTGGAACAATATCCCTTTAGAACCCTATGAAAGCTGAACACAAGTCTCCTGAAAAGAACAGAATGGATCTGCCAGTTAAATGCTGTTTTGATTGGAAATGGACGGTCTTGGACTTGTACATAGTACTGTATTTGTTCTTGACAAGATCATAGGTAGAATAGCAGAATATATCGGTTTTCTTGTTAAAGAGTTTAGATTGCCATAAAGAAATAGTTCTAATCTGTTGCTCTTTCTAGCAGTGTTTGAATAGTGGTGGTTCTCATGTTCTTATCTATATCTTCCCTGTTGCCTTCAGGATCCCCTCTGGAACAGATGGCTGGATGGAGTATGTTCCTATCTCTGAGAAAAAGAACACCACATTGGTTGTGGTGAAGGAGCTTAGGGAAGGTTAGTTGATTCGTAACAGTGTTAAAATGATGTGCATAGCAGTATGTGGGAGTCATCCACTGTAAATCTGACTCAGAGGAGTCATGTCTCAGAAAGCAATACACAACCTCAGCCTGGAACAGGGTTCCCGAAGCTGGTGCTGGAGGGCTGGGTTGGTGATTTTCCTTCACAAGCACACCCAAACTAAACCTGCCAATTAACAGACAAGTTAAAACCTTTATGTGTGTAAATGAAGCAATGATATATGTGAGTGATTGCAGCATTAGACTGAAATGATATTTTATTGGGGAAAACTGTGCAGTTAAAAGAAGGCTGCAGTGCCCTGTTGGGCAGCCCTTTAGCCTGAATACAAGATGAGATATATTTGAGCATGGAGGCATACAGGTTGCTGAAGCTGGTTCCCCAGCTGGTCCTATAAATGTTCGAAAGACAATAAATCTGGCAACTGGGCAGGCCAAGGAGGTGTTGCAATCTGGCAGAGCCATTCCTGGGAAACCCTTGCTGTGTGTGGGCAGCGTCTCTCTCAACAGCAAAGGCAGGACTAAAGCACTTAGCATGAGGCCTCCATACTCAAACCCAACTGTAGTCGGATCCCAAACAGAGCCTGGATTCTATCCAGCATGGTTCCAATCCGTAGCAGTCCAGGTTTCCTCTTCACGACACCACTGCAAACGAGGGCGACGGTGGCTGCCTGTCAATGGCAGGACACGTAATGTGTGATACAAAATTTCCTTCTGCTCAGCAGCCTGGCAACGGCCCAAGCAAAGATGGGTGTGTGTAATGAAGGTGCCACCTGTGTCTGGATGGTGGACAAGGGAATTGTGGGAGCTGCTCATGCTTGTCGGGGGAATTAAACAATATTCTCTTCTGGTGTTCTGTCTGGGCCATCCAGAGCCTGTAGTCTGTGTGTGTGCGTGCCCTCATGTAACCACACCTGTAATTATTTACATATCTGCCTGAGACATAACTACCTGCTGAGTTTTACAGCAGTCTGACATGTCTATCTGGATGTGGTTTTATTTGTCGTGAGTGTATTTCGGTGCTCTCTGCTTACACTCCAGTACATTTAATTGGAATATTGTGTGTGTGTGTGTGTGTGTGTGTGTGTGTGTGTGTGTGTGTGCGTGTGTGTGTGTGTGTGTGTGTGTGTGCGTGTCTACAGGAGGTCCGTTGTTGTACGACAGTGTTCGTGTGGTACACAATTCAGTGGCTCTTAATGGTTCACAGAGAGTTGTCTTTGATGATGTCATTTCTGAAGATGAGTGTTCTGAGCTGAAGCATCTGGCACATGTGAGTATTTATTGGCTGTATTCACACACTTTTAGACACGTGTTTCTTTGGCTTGTTACAGTGTCACAGTCTGTGCATTCGTTTTCCAATATATTTCTGGAACCAGGTCCTTAACTTATTTGCGCTTTGATTCCCTAAATGCTGGGAAATCACTGATATGAGATATTTTATGAAAAAGTCATTCCTGACTTTGAATAAATACAAATAACATTAATACAGTAAGTAGCAGTTTATGTGTATGTATAAAACTGTTTCCAACTCTCACTGATGGTGACCTGGTATTAATGGCCATTATAATCCATGTTTTTGGATAATTAGTACTTCATTATGCCAGATCAAATGTGCTGGTAATGAAATGTAACAAGTCTACAGAATCTACAATAATCTGGAACTAAACCCTGGAACAAAACTCACATTTACTGCTTAAGTAAAGGTTTAAACAAAGTACCTAAGACTTCACCCAAAGACTTGTCATGTTTCTCTGCACTCACCACACGACCCTCCGAAGCAATAAGCGAGAAAATGTTTACCACAGTTTTGAGGCAAGTAACAGGAAGGAAACAAGCGAGTTGCTTAGAACATGGACGCTTACCAAAGATTGGTCCACCTGAAAAGAGCAGAATCTCATACTCAACAGAAACTACCGCTCACAGACCACAAAAACAGATGCATTTAGCCCACTTACTGCCTGCTTCTCCATCATACTATGAGCAGTACGACTGTGCTTTCTGAGCATTGCAGAAAAAAGTGAGCAAAAACATCAGAAAACACCTGTTGTACTTTTCATAAGTATTCTACATAGCTTTATTAAAATTTGGTCATGATCATGCCGTATCATAAAGTACTGTTTTAGTTTAGATTACTCAGATTTAAATAAATAAGTCATTTTATAATACACATTAGAATACATAAAAGGTTATGTTTTATAAGTACTGTAGTTTATTATATGTTATTAATTAAGTCATACATACCTTACAATGTGTTAAATCAGAAGCAGTTGTAACACATGCAAAAAAAGGCAACTTCCTAATGTATATGAACATATGATGAAGCACAGTTTTAATGCTGACTGGTGGAGAACAGCATAAAATCAACGAGCAACAAGAACTGAAGATTAACAGTCATAAGATAAATCAGATGAATAGAATATCATTCTAAATATGAGATACCAAATGTCCTAGATTTCGATGAATTTGATTGGTTATCCGATGAGTAGCACCTGCAATGATTAACTGATGCAGACAGAATATTATGACACCAACTAAAATGCTATTTACTTTTATTTTTTTTAAACACAGAGTGTACGGTGCTTGTGTTTTTTGATTTATCACAGTAACAACAACTGTAACTCCACAGTTAGCACTTATATATGCTATTGCTATTACTGTTTGGCAAGCAACAGGTCGCTGTGGGCTTATAATAAAATAACAAGTAATAAACTACTATTCATAAACCACTAACCCCTTTATAAAGGTAGTCTTGCTGCAAAGTGGTACTCATATGTTATCACAGGGTTTATTGTCCATGTGTTATTTAGACTGGGGACTCTGGGAACATGTCCTCACCACTTTCTGACGTACTCAGTTCTGTCCCCATCACGTTTTTTGTAGGCTATTTTACATAATAGCTTTTACATAATATTTGTGGTTGGTGTGACTCAGTGGTTAACATCACTACATACCAGAGAGCTAGCACCCCATGTGTGAGGCTAGGGTTCGAATCCCAGTCTAGGTAGAAAATCCTGAGCTACACCAATAAGGGTCCTTGGGCAAGACTCCTAACACTGCACTGGCCTACCTGTAATACGAATAACCTCTGGATAAGAGCGTCAGCTAAAATGCCTAAATGTAAACTATGTCTTTTACATATTAACTTCTCTGTAGAAACCTGTTCAAACAATTTCCAAAGACCATGCAGAAAAGTGTCTTTGGTCATTGCTCAGCAAAACGTTGACATGTGAAACACTGGTCATATACTGTATAATAATAGATCTGTTGCTGTGTGTTCTGGGATAATGGAAATAGAAGCTCATTCCTGTCTCTGTTTAGCACTTCCAGAGATCCTGTGTATGTGCAATCAGTTGCATCTGATATATATTACTGTCATTACCCTATTGGCTTCTCAGACTCCTAAGCTTGTCAGGCATTACAACAGTAACCAAAGCAAAAATGTATTGTGTGTGGTTTAGTTAACAAAGTAATGTGAACAGCCAGGTATCAGCATATAAGAGAAAAATCTATTACTGAAATAAAAAAAATAACACCAGATAAGAATTTTCAAATGTACATAAATACCAAATTCAGCTCTCATATATGTGTGCATTTGTACAGACATATGTGATAGATGTAATGTTTATCAGTACTGTTGTAATGATTGATCCTGTTTATCTTAGACCACAACCATGGCTGGAGATGGCTATAGAGGAAAGATGTCCCCTCACACACCAAATGAAAAATTTGAAGGAGCAACCGTGCTTAAAACCTTGCAGGTGAACTGAGAATGTTCTTTCAGATCGGATATGTTCTTCGTTATCTGTATATCTAGTGACTCAGTGATATCAGCAATATTTTTTTTCCCCTTCACCATCCAATGTGCTAATCTCTCAATTCTGATTTGCAGTATGGTTATGAGGGGCGTGTCCCTTTAAAAAGTGCCCGCCTCTTCTATGACATCAGTGAGAAGGCCAGGAGGATAATTGAGTCTTACTTCATGCTGAATTCCACCCTGCACTTCTCATACACTCATCTAGTGTGCAGGACAGCCATCACAGGTATCTTATATACATATAGTAGCCTTAACCACCATCACAGAATGGGAGAAAGTCCTTCTAATATCACTGTCATAAATTTAATGAGGTACTGACAACATTACTGCAGTATTAAGACTGTGTCTGTCATAGTGACTGTGTAATGGCCTGATTTAAGCAATTACACAGTCAAGTCACACTAATATGATTTTGACGGCGACAGCACATAGCTCCTAAAAGGAAGGGTCATTTATCCATGTGGAAGACACTCTCAGCCAATCTGAGTATGAATCCATCCTTGCAGATCACATACACCCATAGATGCTGATTGTCTTCCCTGGGGAGGATATGATCTTCCAGCAAGACAAGTCACATGGCTAGAAGGTCTAACATTGGTTGGAAGAGCATGACCAAGACTTCAAAGTACTACCCTGACCCCCTAATTCCTCAAACTTGAACTCAGTTGAGAATCTGTAGGACCACCTTAAGTCCTGCATTAAGTCCATCCTGCAACTGTGGGAAGCACTGCAGTCAGTATTGCTTCAGACACCTGTGACAACCTACCAGGACCTTACTGAATCGCTCCCAGTCATTGGTGGACAAAGTACACAAATCATGTACTTGAGTTAAAAGTAAAAATACCCAAGGTAAAATATTACTGCAGTAAAAGTAGAAGTCTTCCTTTAGACCTCCACTTGAGTAAAAGTATAAAAGCATTTGGCTTTAAATGTACTTAAGTATTGAAAGTAAAAGTATCATGATTTATTGTGGCTTCATTTTAGGTGAAGAGACTCTATCTTAGTCCCCCAGTCTTTTAATAGAAGGTCATTAATTAGTCTGACACTGGCGTCTATTCAAATGAACATAAGCACAAAACACTAAAGCCAAGCCATTTCTGTTTGGGAGAACTATAAAAGAAGTTTGTGCACACAAGCAAGGTTTCAGTTTCAGATTTAATTGCAACTGAGTTACAAGTTTAAGTTAATCAAAACGTAAAAACTTTAAACTCAGGTTCACAAAAGAGATTTCCAATATTGCATCTGTTTCATGCACACAAGGAACGACTAATTTCACATAATGTAGTGGAGTAAGATATTTGACTTGACACAAAAACTACTTAAGTACAGAATTACATTTATTTTGTTACTGTCCACCACTGCTCCCAGCCCATCTAGTTGCTGTCCATGCTGGATATTAGTTATTAGGTCATAATAATGCATATAAAAAACAATGTATGTAAAAAAAAAAAAAAAAAAAGCAGATTTATTGAGTCCCATTATACTTTAACCTGCTAATGGGTCCTGGCTCTACATTAGGTCCTATGGGTCCATGTGAATGCAGCATCCAAAACTTCAAAACTTTTGTTTAGAATGAAGGTAGACACACTGCGACTGCCATTCAGTGTTTCCAGCACTGGCCTACCTTTATGCACAAACTTAAACCCAGAACCAAACCATTAAAAACCAAATTTAGTCATGGTTGGAAATTTGCACTGAAAAGGCAAGTTTACTTCACCACATTCTCTTTTGAATTTTCCAAACAACCTTAAATGGTGCGCCATTTATATTTCTGACTGCGGCACTATTTAAGGTGGAAAGGAAAATTTGAATACGAAGCTGGCAAACAGGAAGCCAGTTTCAGCCTCACATGTTTCAGTTAGCTCCAAGGCAGTGCGTTTGGAAAGTTTGTTAGCTGATACTCAAAGTGATGAATCCACTAAATGAATCAAAACTGATGAAGAAGCAACACTGCAGCACCTTTCATTATGAAGCATGTCTGTACACCACAAACACAAACGCAGGTGAACACAACAAATGGAAAAACTGTTAAACCTATTCATCAAAGCAAAAACATGCCACCGCAGGCATAATAATGATCGTGGTCCGCTTATGCCCTACCCTTTAATGTAGCTACTGAAGTAACATGTGCTTTTTGCTTTGACGTTTTCAAAAGCCTCCTTCAGCCTTTGTAGTACAGGAACATTCTACACATGTGACTCTATGGGCAAAAGTAATTTTTAAATACAGGGATTTTATACAGACCCATTGCCAGAGGCGTATAAAATCAAGCACCTACCCTTTATTTTGTTCCCATGCAGACATTTCTAAAAATAATAATAATAATAATAATGATAAAAATAAATGTTTATTTATAGAGCACCTTTAATACCGTTGGCAGCTCAGAGTGCTTTACAGACAGTTGACATCAGTAATGAAATAATGGGTCATTCTAAAGAACTCGAGCCACAAAATGACAGACCACATAAAGTTACAGCGTGGGGTCGCAAAGTGCTGAGGTGCACAGTGCAAAACCGTCATCAGTGCTCTGCTGTCCCAATAACTGTGCATATGCAAACCTCCTCTAGCGTTATTTAAGGGGCCTAGGCCCAATCCCAGCTAATGCAAGTCTTAATGCCTCAGCATACCAAGAAATTGTGGACAATTTCATCCTTCTAACATGTGTACAAAACCAAGTGCACGAAGCTAGGCACATAAAGGCACGGTGGTAAAGGAAAACTTAACTGGTTGAATTGCTCAGGCGCTGAATCAACAAATGTTTTATCTTCTAGGGCTGTAACACCATTAGAGGGCAGGACTAAGCGATTTTTACATCAACGTCTAGTTGGGATAGCTAGACAGCCTCTGGCCACATTACACTTGTAATGTAATATTTCCAAACACAGAGCTAAAGAAGTCAATAAATTATTTTATAATGTTTTAAATGACAATCAGTTATCAGCAAGCATGTCTTGATCGTGACAGTCTTAGCTAAATCTGCCTCTTCTTTTCTCAAACAAGGTCAGCAGGACCACAGGAATGACCTCAGTCACCCAATCCATGCTGATAACTGTCTGCTGGACCCAGAAGCCAACGAGTGCTGGAAAGAGCCCCCAGCTTACACCTACAGAGACTACAGGTTGTTTGGTTGTATTTTATAACAATAGCCTATATACAAAACCTTATATCTCCAAAATAGTAACTTCACAAGAGAAGGAAACAAAAAGTATAACATTCAATGCAGGTTCATTTAGAGAGCTTTAATTCCAAGCTGTTTTGACAATTTTTGTCATTTTTTTTCTGTCATCTGTTTTGTCATTTTCAGTGCCCTGCTGTATCTGAATGGAGATTTTGATGGTGGAGAGTTCATATTCACTGAAATGGATGCCAAAACTATTACGGTATGAAAGTTACTGTCAAAGTAATAAAGAGTAGCCTTTCTCTTGATATGTCTGAGAAAATTTTGTTCTCATGTATAACAGTCTTGTCCTTGTTCCAGGCGTCAGTGAAACCACGGTGTGGGAGGATGGTTGGTTTTTCTTCTGGCGGTGAGAACCCACATGGTGTACGTGCTGTCACCAGAGGGCACAGATGTGCAGTAGCTCTCTGGTTCACTCTCGATCCTCTCTACAGAGAATTGGTGAGTTTTCTACTGCTGCACTATTCTGAATGCTTGAATGAACCCTTTATGTGATGTATACTGTTTAAAGCTGCTGATTATTTTAAAACAACAATCTGAAGTACATTTAACTAAGTAAGTAGTAAGTTGTTGTTTTTATGTCTTCTTAACATTTAAAATAGCCATACATATAGTACCATATAGTATTCTGAATTCTAACTTTAAAGTGGAATTTCACTGATTTGATCCACCATCCTGGAGAAAGTTCCTGAATCATAGCAGTGGTGATAAGAACCAGGCTTCTGAAGGGTTTACAGAATTGGAAATGAGAATTAAAATATAAAATCAAGTTTGAATTGTGTTTGCACAGAGTTTGTCTACTGTGTTTAAGCCATCCATGACGTGAAACCCCCACATACAGACACATTACTGAACACACACACACTAGGGGGCAGTGGGCTTACTTGCCCAAAGCAATGGGCAGCCCTTTCCACAGAACCCAAGGACCAGTTGGGAGTTTGATGCTTTCCCCAAAGGTAATTTGGTATGTCCTGTCAGTTCAGGGAATCAAACTGGCAACCCTCTGGTCGTTGCCTAACTGCAAGCACTCAACTGCCCCTACATCACAGAAATTCTTAAAAGAAAATGATGGCTATGAATATGCTGTCTGATGTCCGAAACGTCGTTTTGTGATAGTTTTGGATGGGATACAATGTATACTAAATGGCCAGTCAGTGGCAGAAGGTACTGTAAAGCAAAATGGCTTCCAAAATAACAAAAATTGTTTGAATTTGGCATTGTTTTATCATACACAACACAGCATATTTGTATACACATACACAACACAGCATTAACACAACATACATGTATACACAACACAGCATACATGTATACACATACACAACACAGCATCAACACAGCATACATGTATACACATACACAACACAGCATTAACACAGCATACATGTATACACAACACAGCGTTAGCACAGCATACATGTATACACATACACAACAAAGCATTAACACAGCATACATGTATACACATACACAACACAGCATTAACACAGCATACATGTATACACAACACAGCGTTAGCACAGCATACATGTATACACATACACAACACAGCATTAACACAGCATACATGTAAACACATACACAACACAGCATACGTGTATACACACACACACACACACACACACACACACACACACACACACCACATGTACGAACACAGTATATATACACATTCATAACACAGTATCAGCATGGCATACATGTATACACATAGATAACACTGCATTAACACAGCATACATGGCCTACTGTAAAACAAATAACTTTAAAAGTCACTCTGGATAAGAGCATCAACTAAATGCTTAAAAAAGTAAATGCTTGTCTGACATAAGCCTATAGAGGCATTTCAATATCATTCCTCTTTGTAACTCCAATAATTCTTTTCACCTTACCATGAGCACGCTGGCCATTGTTCAACGTCACTCACAAGATAACACAAGACAACAGGTGTGGGCAGTTCATAACAATTGACAAGCATGTGAGGGCAGTGCTATGATCTGGGGTTGCTGCAATTGGTCAGGTCTAGGTTCAGCAACGTTATGTGCCCAAAGAATGAGGTCAGCTGACTACCTGAATATACTGAACGACCTGGTTATTCCATCCATGGATTTTTCTTCCCAGATGGCATGTTTATATTTAAAAAATGACAATGCCAGGATTCATCGAGCTCAAATTATGGAAGAGTGGTTCCGAGAGCATGAGACATCATTTTCACACACACAGAAGCTTGTGAAAACAATACTACAGCAAATGTGTGCTGTTAGGTGTCAGACACAAGACTTCAAAACCGACGTGTGCAGAGCTAAAAACCAGGAATTATTTAATACAATACAATACAGGCAATCACAGCGAGTAACAGTACAAGCAACAACAATGGGAGAAGCGGAATCAGAGTCAGGGACAGGCGGAGGTCAGAACCAGGTAGATCTAGCAGCGAGGGCGAACAAGTTGAAAGGGAAAAACCGAAGGGAAAAGCCAAGGAGAGAAAACAGAGGTACAAACCGTAAAGTCAGGACACGAGCAAAAGGGACGAGGCGAGAGAATAGTCAAGAAACGAAGTAAGTCGGAAACCAGAGTAATACCGCATGAAGAAAGAAACGCTCAGAATTGCTAACCGGGGATTGGCAAAGCTTCGCAAAGAGTGACTGTTTGCGAGTGGCTAAATACAGGAAGTAATTGGTTACAGCTGGGGTCAAAACTCGGGCGATCTAGAGCGAGTCGCAGAGTCCGACCGTGGGCGCCTAGACATGACGTCATCGAGCGTGGCCCTCTGGGAAGTGGAGTCCTGAAGAGCGGAGAGGCCGGGGAGAGGCGGAGGCGTGACATTAGGTTAAAGGTTAAAGGTTAAAGCAGTCAAACGAAATATTAGAGTGTGTGACCTTTTTTTTTGCCAGACAGTATATATATATATATATATCAAACGTTGAGATTAATATAACTGTGTTGGATTAAATTACAGGAGAGGCTTCAAGCTGATGAAGTGATTCAAGCCCTTGAAAACCAGCATCTCTGGGCTCACATCAACCCCAAAGACGAGTTATAGTCTGAGAGCCAGTTTTGTTCAAAACAGCTTCTATTTATTTCATCTTTTGTGATCAGAACAGTTTTATTTTTGTACTGTTTGATGTTAAAGTGGGTTGTGTTGTTTCAGTTCCTAAAAATATTAAGTATTGTGTGCAGACACTTTCTGTTTCATTTTTTTGCAGACATGATTTAATAGTTATTAATAACTGACTGTTCAATGTAATCTACAATGCAGAATATGGGCTTATTTGTGGATTTTAGTATTACAGATTACATGAAAATTTTATGATGACTTTCATAGGATTTTGTGCTTACTGTACATGCTTTGAAATGACACTACTTGTGAGTTTTTCAACCCCTGACCCTCATTATATAAAGCACTGTAACTGTGGGGTTTTTGTCTTTCTGTTTTTTCAGGATGGTATCGGTTTATTTGCCCTACGCGAGTAGATAACTGTTTACAGAACTGACTCAACACTATGGTCTGCTCTGATCACAAATATCCACCATAGCTTGTGTCAGCATTTAATGTTGAAGACGTTTTTATTAAAAGAAGCTATTTATTCCTGTTTCAAGGAATTTTAAGTTAAGTGTGGCATATAGCAGTCCTTTCTTTTCAAATAAAAACACTTTTAATTACATCCTAAACCTCTGTGGGCAATCTGTGTGTGTGCTGTATGCACTCTTCTTTTAATACGCTGTTTCAAATGGTTTACAGTTGAGCTAATGTGTTTGATAAGGAGGATGGCCACTTTTTCTCATTGATATTTAATGTTACAGGTATTAATGCTGTACCTAAAGATATTTGTAACTTGTTTTTTAAATTAAAGATTTAAATATGCATCTATGTGTTTAGTTATTTCTTTTTTTGTGTGTGATTTTTGAGCTTGATAATTTCAGATCATTTCTAGAAAATACAATAGCATATTTTATTATTATATACTATTACATTAGTAGTTGTAGTAAAATTAGTAATAGTAGTAGTTAGTGTACCCTGGTCAACTACTTGAGTCTCACAAAGTGATTGGATAGTTGAAGTCTGCACTCTTGGCTTTGGCTTAAAGTGTTAAAATGTTTAAATAAATAAAGCAAAATTAGAAAAGCGGACCCACTTGTAGGCTATGCCTGGCCTAGTTCTATTGTTCTACTCCTCTTTCACGTGAGCTGAACAGAAAATGTTATGCAGCACAAAATAGATGTTTTAGATTAGATTAGATTAGATTAGATTCAACTTTATTGTCATTGTGCAGAGTACAGGTACAGAGCCAATAAAATGCAGTTAGCATCTAACCAGAAGTGCAAGTACAGTATTATTTACATAAAGAGCCATAATAATAAATATATACATATATAAGCATATCTATATACATATATATGAATGTATAAGAGCAGCATTACAAATGAATGTTCGAACTGTAAGAGTAGTGCAAGTCTCATTTATTATATTATTTGATTAATAGCTATAATAGGTATTAATAGCTATAAAATACTGTTTGGAAAATGTGAAAATTTGTGAAAACAAATGCAAGATAACCCATATAGGTTTACACATACACAGGAAAGGGCAGCTTAACTGAGGCCCACATACAACTCTTCAAGTGTGGGAATCTAGAGTGTGGTGATAACTCAAAGCTGCAAGAGGTTGGGTGTGCCTTTACCACCACCCATTAGCTCTTTCCCCTCAGGGTCTTCAGTATGACCACACAGGAACATGCTTAGCTAACTGACTGCAAAGAGACAAAAACCCACAAATTAGCACGTAGCAGACTAGTATCCTTTCGTGTGGTATAGTTAGAGGAATTTGTAATATAATTGGGTCACCTATTTTTAGCCTCTGAAGACCTGTACACTGCGTCGTGTGGATCTTTATTGCTCTTTAATAATTGGTCAGAATGGACCGGTTCTACAACAGGACCTTTCTGCTGGTGTTTGCAGGTCAGACATGGTCATCATTCAGCTCTAAAAAGAAATGTGATTAATGGTGTAGTTTACACTAGTTAGACAGGGTGCGTCATAATGTTGTGCTTGAATGGTTAACTCTAATAATCAGCATTTCTCACAATGTCTAAAAATGTTAGATAGAGATCAAATGTTTTCTCTCTTTCAGATGATACTTTAGTTAGTTAGTTAGTTTAGTTAGTTCGTATGTTTATGTAGTACTGTCTTGTAACTCTGCAGTAGTTTGAATTAAAACAACATTTAAAAACATTTACTAAATATATATATATATATATATATATATATATATGACATTGTGGTACATGCTAGTCAATATTATTATCATTATTATTAATAACCTTTTTGTAATTGACTATTATTGACCTTTTCCCTTGCCACAGTGGGAGCCATAATTCAGAGCACAAACCCAGCCTCAGAAATTGAACTTACAGTACCTGCAACAGTTGAAGTGTGTTTAGGATCCCCTGCAACCATCAACTGCACTTTCCAGACAGATATCGAACATCTCAAAGTGAGATGGTTATTCAAATCTAAGTTGTCCAGCAAGCCTGAGATTGTAATCCACGCTAAAGATTATCACCAGGAAAATGGAGAGGCTTGGTCAAGCCTGACTGTTAAGAAGGTTATGTTCAATAACAGTGGATGGTATTTTTGTGAGGTTACACAGAATATTCCAGTACTTGCGCAATACCGCAGTAAAGCGTCTCAATTAATCATCAGTGGTAAGTACTGTTCCAGTATGGAAAGAATTCAGTATGGATTTAGAAAATACATGGTGTGAAACACCTCATAGGACCTCAAAGCACCTCGTAGGACATCACAGGTTTTCTCATATCACAGGAATACAAATGCTAATCATCACAGGCTATATATAATATTGTCATTAATTGCCAAATAACTAAAATGTCATACTGTCAACATTGTCAGAAATCATTACAAACAAAGTAACTCTAAAAATTAACAGACAGCGGTCTTAGCATAAAATATTTTAAATTACACATTATTTACAAAACTCTTAACATTAAATGTGTCATGTTCACTTTGAGGTAAAGCTAGTAATCCATGTTCTGACATCACTACTGATACTTTAAAAATTAAAATAAATGTAAATTAAAGGCTGCACAGCCAGCATCAATAAAAAATTAGTAAGGTTTTAATCCAAAGCAATTAAAGCAATAACACACAAGATGCAAACATTAACCGCCTACTTGTATCATGTACATCAACCCTATATCCAGTTATACAGTCCATTTTATCACCTCCAGTTAATAAATATGTGCACTTTGTGCTTATCCAATTACAAACTGTAGTCCATCTTTGTGTTCCCTCTTACCCTGTTTTTCAATGGTCAAGACCCCCACAGGATCACCACAGAGCAGGTATTATTTGGTGTTTCAGCACTGCAGTGACACTGGTGGGGGTGTGTTGGTGTGTATTGTGCTGGTGTGAGTGGATCAGACACAGCAACCGTGTCACTGCAGTGCTGAGAATGATCCACCACCCATATAATACCTGCTCGGTGGTGGTCCTGTGGGGGTCCTGACCATTGAAAAAAAGGTGATGGGGGATGACAAAGTATGTAGAGAAACAGATGGACTATGGTTTGTAATCACAGGACTATAAAATGCTCCTATGTGGTAAGTAGAGCTGAAAAAATGGATAATGTGTGGAGAAACTAGAAGGTTTATTTAATGAAGTGGTCGGATCCACAGTAGTTTAATGTTACCACCAAGAAAAAGGGAAGACTTGGTCAAACCTGCCTTATGTCTAATAACGGGATAATATTTTTGTGAGGTTGCACACGATGCTCCCCATCTTCATGAGTACCACAGTAATGGATCTCAATTGATCAGGAGTTCAGGAATTGTGCAGAGAACCTATTACCTTAAAGTCAACATACTAACATGATGTAATCTGGTTGCAGCTTTACATTGACACAAAATAATAGTGTAATTCATTTACATCAGTTTTTACATGAATATAATAAAATTCTCAAATAATCTTCAAAACCTGCTCTTAAGCAGCCTTTGCACTGGACTACATTCATCGCCTTGCAATTTCAAACATTAATCTGCTTAAACAAATCAGAATTTAAGGAGTTTTTAGCAAACATCTGTAATCATGCTGTGTGACAGTTACCTACAGTACCTTTCTGATTCATGTTTTCTAATAAGGGTTTTAATATTCCCTCATCCACATGGTCTCACTAGTCTGTAGTCCACTAGTACGAAGCCATTTTATAGATCGCTCCACCACTTTACTAACTCAAATTAAGTTTGTTAGATGAGCCCTCTGAGTGGTAAGAAATCGAGTCAACACAGCTGTTGATTTCAGCAGCAGAACATGCCCAGAAATTGCTGCTGCTACTATTTCATTACTTTACTCTGCTAGCTTGTTTTTACACAGTTAGAAACAACAAAAGGCATTACGTAAATTAGCCTGATGAAGCAGAGATTCACAGAATGTATGTATATTATGATCAAAAGCATTTTACATCACAAAGTTTGCATGACTGGCTAAACATCTAACCATCAGATTTAATAACCTGCTCCTTAATCCCTTCCCCTCCACTTGTGCTGACAGTAGCAACTTTTGTAACATAACAAGTTGGTGAGCACCTGTTAAATATAAAAATGAATCAAGGCCATGAAGCAGCAGCATGATGCACTGACTGTGTTTCTTCCAAATATTTAACATCTCCTTTTTTTCTTATTTCTTTTGGTTTTCAGTGGATTTCGATTCTTCTCAACGCTCAGCAGTTAAACCTCTAGTACCAGCGACAATTAAAGCATGTGTAGGATTCTCTGCAACCATTAACTGCACTTTCCAGAAAAACTGTGCTCCTTCCTTATGGGTCAGCTGGTATTTCAGCAAAACACCTGACTTCAGTGGATCTAAGGGGATAGATGATGAACGTTATCACTGTAAAAAAGAAAAGACTTGGTCAAGCCTGACTATTAAAGAGGTTGCATCTAATGACAGTGGATATTATTTTTGCATGATTACTCAGGAAATTCCTACACTCATCCAGCACCTCAGTTATGGATCTCAATTATTCACCAGTAAGTACTGTTCCAGACAATCCATAGATTTTAAGAAAATTATACATGTAAGTTATGATCCCATGAATGGACATTCTACACAGCACTAAATTATTATTTTATTGCCATTATTAAAACACAACCAAGCACTCACTTGGATAATGTAAGTATAAGGAAATAGAGTAAATGTATATGCACATATTTATCCAAATTCTTAGTCTGAAGAGGCAGTTGGTACCAAAAGAAATCTTATTAAAAGGGTTGTGATGTGCATTTTTTAATTAAGAAAATGTAAAAACATTATCAGCAGCGTGATACACTGACTGTGTTTCTTCCAAGTATTCAACATCTCCTTTTTTGATAATTTATTTTGGTTTTCAGTGGATTTCGATTCTTCTCAACGCTCAGCAGTTAAACCTCTAGTACCAGCGACAATTAAAGCATGTGTAGGATTCTCTGCAACCATTAACTGCACTTTCCAGATAAACTGTGCTCCTTATTTATGGGTCAACTGGTATTTCAGTAAAACACCTGACTTCAGTGGATCTAAGAGGATAGATGATGAACGTTATCACTGCGAAAAGGAAAAGACTTGGTCAAGCCTGACTATTAAAGAGGTTACATCTAATGACAGTGGATATTATTTTTGCGTGATTACTCAGGAAATTCCTACACTCATCCAGCACCTCAGTTATGGATCTCAATTATTCACCAGTAAGTACTGTTCCAGACAATCCATAGATTTTAAGAAAATTATACATGTAAGTTATGATTCCATGAATGGACATTCTACACAGCACTAGATTATTATTTTATTGCCATTATTAAAATACAACAAGCACTCAGATCATAAAAATATAATGAAATAGAGTAAATGTATATGCACATATTTATTCAAATTCTTAGTACGAAAAGTCAGTTGGCACCAAAAGAAATCTTATTAAAAGGGTTGTGATGTGCATTTTTCAATTTAAAAAATGTAAAAACATTATCAGCAGCATGGTACACTGACTGTGTTTCTTCCAAATATTTAACATCTCCTTTTTTTCTTATTTCTTTTGGTTTTCAGTGGATTTCGATTCTTCTCAACGCTCAACAGTTAAACCTCTAGTACCAGCGACAATTAAAGCATGTGTAGGATTCTCTGCAACCATCAACTGCACTTTCAAGATAAAATGTGCTCCTTATTTATTGGTCAGCTGGTATTTCAGCAAAACACCTGACTTCAGTGGATCTAAGGGGATAGATGATGAACGTTATCACTGTAAAAAAGAAAAGACTTGGTCAAGCCTGACTATTAAAGAGGTTGCATCTAATGACAGTGGATATTATTTTTGCATGATTACTCAGGACATTCCTACACTCATCCAGCACCTCAGTTATGGATCTCAATTATTCACCAGTAAGTACTGTTCCAGACAATCCATAGATTTTAAGAAAATTAGACATGTAAGTTATGATCCCATGAATGGACATTCTACACAGCACTAGATTATTATTTTATTGCCATTATTAAAATACAACCAAGCACTCACTTGGATGATGTAAATATAAGGAGAGTTTCTCTAGTTTAACGGTTTCTGGGTTTGTGATTGACCATAATGAGCAGTTGTGTTTTATTCTATACACTACTGGAATCATGTCTCCCAAATTCCAGATAACATACTGTATTTAAGAAGCCTCCAGAAGCCTGTTTTGAACCATGCTCTCTGTGCATTTCACCCCAGCCACCGCTCGCCAGTCTTTCTGTAGGTTGCTTGAGGTCATCTTACGGTGGTTAAGTGACATTCGAGGTGGTGCTCATTAATTACAAGTGGAATAAAGCCATTCCATCCTAAATGCTGTGATGTGTTATGCTGTGATGGATTATTGAAATGCCAGTGATACCTGACAAATGCTACACAGGCAATGGTGGAGAAAATCTTCAATCGCGTCTGTTAATTTCTTCTGATTTCCAGTAGATTCCAATTCATCTCAAGGCTCAGAAGTTCCTCTTGTACCAACGACGATGAAAGTATGTGCAGGCTCCCCTGCCATCATCAACTGCACTTTCCCGATAAACTGTGCTACGCATTTCAAGATCAGCTGGTATTTCAGCAAAACACCTGACCTCAGGGCATCTAAGAAGATAGAAGTTAGTGATGAACGTTATCATGAAGAAATTGGAGAGACTTGGTCAAGCCTGACTATTGAAGATATTATGTTTGATGACAGTGGATGGTATTTTTGTGAGGTTACACATGATGTTCCTATATTTATCCAGCACCACAGTAATGGATGTGAATTAATCATTATTGGTAAGTACAATTATATATGTACAATAAGTAATTACATATTATTTTGATTATTAAAATAGGAGAACAACGTATCCAGTAATACCACATAAAGAAATAGAACCAATAGTAAGTAAAACTAGTGCATTTTCTGAAAGAACCATGGAACGGTTCTTTCAACACTTCCTGTTGCAGTTGCTAAGGTGTGGTTTCTATGGTCTTGCAGGTTAGTTGCTATGGTATTGGTAAGTGGTATCCAGTTGGTTGCTGTAGTGTTACAATGCTATTTCAAGTGCTTGCTATGATGTTGCTAAGTGGTTGCTATGTGGTATCCAAGGAGGTTGCTAAGGTGTTACTAGGCAGTTGCTATGGTGTTATAGGTTTTTGGTGGTTGCTATGGTGTTGTTAAATGGTTCCATGAAGTTTTTATGGCATTGGTAGATGGTTTCTAGGGTGTTGCTAAGGCATCCCAACTGGTTGCTATGGAGTTGTAAGAGGTTGCTAAGTGGTTGCTGAGCTGATGCCAAGTGGTATTAGGTGGTTGCACTGGATTCATAGATGTGATAGCGTTAGTCATGTGGATTTAAGGTATTTGTGTATTTAAGGTAGCAGGGAATTAAGGTAGCAGTAAGTTTTTGGCACCATTGGATTTATTTGGTCTTAATTGTGCAATGCCAAGGATCTTTGGAATTAAAGTAATAATGTTTATTAACCTAAAAATATAACCTGACGTTTAAGGATGGAGGCTTCTACGGATGTCCGAGACCATGTCTGATCTTTTAGACTATGTTCAGACTGCAGGCAAATTAGATTTGTTTTTCAAATCCAATCTTTTAAGGCAACTGTCTGTAATGCTATTTGCAAGTGATCAGATTAGATTTGTGTATCTAGATATCACCATCTACAAAGGTGGATAAAACACAGACATCAGCAACTGTATAGCCACACTGGTGAAATGGCTTTAAAATGTGAAAGCAAGAGAGACAGAGCAGTTCACCCTCTGAACTATTTTATCACTTTGTCAACTCACAGTTCACAACACTTTTGAAAAGTATGAATTAGTGGCCTGGTAGGATAAACATGTGATAAGACAGAGCTTAGACCCGCATGTAATTAGCTCTCCTAATTCAATATAGACTCATCTTAATATCTTTACTTTCCACCTGATAAGCTGATGTAGACTTTCCAACTTAAACAGTGCCACGGATATCCTCTGGTGCCTACAAACTGCTAAAGCAGGTGGAACAGGAAAGTTCCAACAAGAAGCAGGTGGAAAACAGCTGATTTTAGCCTCGCAGTGTTAATAAGTATAAGGAATAATAATCCTACCTCTATAAAGTTTTATGTATAAAGCTAGTGATGAATGCAGTGTGGTAGGACATTTTAACAAGGATCCTTACTTTGTCTTCCAGTTGGTCCAACAGCACCACCAAAGCACAATAGTAACCCTCTACAATCAGTGTGCAGTCTGTTCATTCCGGGCTTCTGTAGTAACATTGCAGCTTTACATGGCAGCCTCCATTTGAAGACAACCCGCTCTCATGTAGATATGAAAGGCTCATTATAACCTAATGAAAGCACACAATTTATAGTGACAAGGAATTACATACTATTTAAAGCAGAGCTTTACATATGTTATGTTCCATTTCTGCCAACAGAGCCTTCTAAATCTTAGGTCGCAAAGGGCCGGTGTGGCTGCAGGTTTTCATTCCATCCAAGCAGGTGATCATGTGATCTGTTGTCTGAAGGCTGAGCACTTGGAATGAAAACCTGCAGCCACACTGGCCCTTTGCGAATAAGATTGGGCACCCCTACTCTAAAGTTTACACAACAGCTGATCAGAAAATGTATGTTTAGCCTCATAATAGCCACAAGATTCTAGCAAGCACAGAAATGGCCACAAATGTGTTGTTTTCATGAAGGGGCATCTCTAAAGGAAGTAATCTCTAAAGTTTAGCAAAATGGGCAGAATTCCCAGTAGTGAGTCTCTGTTGTCTGCATAAAGGGAGAATAAGTTCCCCTTCCCTCTCTCTAAAACCACAAGCATACGTGTACATGGTGGCTCTTGCTTCATAAATGGTTTCTTGTGGAGCTATACTGCTGTAGGCTGAATAGGATGATGCATGTAAATGTGATGGTTTGGGTGATGTGGCAAAAACAAGCTGTTTTGCAACTATACACTGGCATAAACGATGAACAACTTGTACAATGTTTACATACTATATTGAACTTTTATTTTATGATTTGTATGATATCAATACTCTAACACTGTTTACACTGCTGTTGGTCATTTGACTTACAAAACAACACAGGCTTATTTGTATTCCTCATGCTATTACATTAACCTCCGTGTTTTCATTCTCAGAGGTTTTTCAAGATATATATCACAAGTCATCATTCACCTGTAGGCCCACTGGAAGCTTTTGTACAGGTATGTAAGAATGGTCTGTAACACTATCCTCCACACATTTTTGTAGTTCCCCTGCTCAAAAACATTGTGTAACATATTGGCTTCTCCTGACAGGTAATTAAAGCTCGTTACATATTTTACTCTTCAACAAAACAATAGTTACACCCAGAAGACAGGAACCAACAGGAAAGAATCTTGGTGGGTAGGTTTGACATAGTGAGACATGATTGCTCAGTGTGAGTTAAAAAAGGACGGATCTTATTGTGTACCTGACTGACTATATAAGGTCATTCTGCTGGGCATGCTTTGCATTCTAACTCATGCTGTTGTGTTGGTAGCATCCTTTGCAAGCCAAGTATGCCTTAGTTGGAAAGGTTTGCATCGTAGGGCTCCAGGAAGCGGGATGGTTTTATGGACGTATTGCACGCCATACTGGTTGTGCGGATATTACCATAGTACTCTGTTGGTGGCGGCACACACCAGCCACATAAAGGATCTGGGAGACCTGCATGAACTATGGCGAGGGAGAAACAACAGAACACATGACCCAACAGCCACGATTGTGGACATTAGGCGAGCAGTAACACCCTCCAGGAGTCATCCTGTTAGCGCCAGCACCATTGGCGTTCAGCTGCATTCACTTTGACAACCCAAAGCTAGTTAGTAAGGTCCTGCAAACAGTGGCCCTTTCTAAATGCACACTACAGTGCACCAGTTTCCAACAGGCATACTGATGTCGAACACACAGATACTATGCCATGACCAGCTGCATCCCAGATTGAAAATGTATGGGATGATACTGGACCTGCTATCAACACTCCATCCCCAACAAAAAATCTGCAGGAACTGTGTGAAAATGATCAAGCTGCATAGGATGGATTATCGCAGGACACCATTAGGCACCCGACACCATACTGAGAGACACTATTTCTGTATGTGTAGTTAAATAGATAGTATATCAGTCTAAATGTATTGTTCCTCCTAACCTTTATCTTCTTTCCCAATAGCATTGCAATCTTTTTGGATGATGAGTGTATGTCAATAGGCATTGAAAAATAAAAAATGAAATGATTGTGTCATTCAGAGGGTGTTGCTGTTATTTATCACAATCTTATACCAGACTCGACAGCCTAGTCCTCAACATACTGTTATTGAATGCTGAAGTTAGATTCTCCTACAGCACTAGTTCCTCCTACAGTCACTTTACTGTTTTTATTCTCGGCCAACCTAAATTAAATGGCCCTCGTTTGCAGTACCATAAAGCTTTGCTGTGTTAACCGCAGTTATAATCACAAATGGTCTTAAATCCTGGAATTATATCAGTTGTACATTAACCGCTGGTCTAGTTCGAATGCCATTGAATGCTTTCCCTGAACTCAGCATGAACTGTGACAGAAGGGTTCTAAAAAGTTTTCCTAGTCCTTGAATATTATATAATAAAATGATTTTAGGCTTGTCCTAGGGCATTAGCACATAATCAGGCGTATTTGCTGCCAGTATGTTTAAACGTTACATCAATAAATCAGACATAGGTTTGATTTTTAGGTTGCTGACCCCAACCTATCCAATGAAACAAATGTTCTTCATATCATAACCTTAACTGTTTCCATAGCCATTATTTATCTTTCTCCATTTTTATGATATACACCAAAGCTACTTCAGCTTTGATATTTACCCCCATTGAGTTGAGTTACAAGCCAGGTCTATTTAGGTGTATGACAAAAACATATTATCAGCACCGAGCCTAGCACAGTACTCTAGAGAGAAACAGCACAAGCCCAACTGAACACTTACACCACGAGTGGTTTTCAGGATACCATTCAACCAGTATCACTAAATATATGAAATCTCATGTCAATTTATACAGAGCAACTTTGAATAACATTAATAAGTGCAGTATTATGTTATTGCAATATTCATCAGTATTTTTTCTCTCTCTTCTCCACTCCATTTAGAGTCTTTAAGCTCTCCAAGTCTCCAGGCTGATCTGATCTGGACAGGCTCAACGTTGGGGGTTGCAGTGCTGATAATAGCTATGGCCATCACATGGTGCATACGAAGAAGAGGTAGCTAAAATTCTATTTGCTTTAGATTATACTTTCTGACTGTTCTAAACATTCTGCACTACAGCAAGCAATCAGGTGTGCTATGAAAAAAATTGCCACATTAACCAACTCTCTTATAGGCTGACAACCAAACACGTAATTAACAACATCAAGCAGCAAGCAGATAGGAAAGGAGGAGGTATGATCTAACCGTGTTTTCTAAAAAAAGTCATGCCCCCCGAGCAAGGCTGGGTGGGTGTTATGTGGTTATTAAGTCTCACACGTGGATGGAGCGGATTGACAGTTTCACCTAAGACAGGATGCCAGTTTGTGGTTACAGCTGATGTGTGATTTTTGGATATACACTGTTTACACTCGTCTTTGCCAATCGTCGTGCATAGCTGTCCATTTGTTAAAACAGACTACAAATACAGAAATGACTGACAAGAAGTGTGTGTATTTCTAAAGAGCCACATTTTTGAGAACACGAGGACAGATGGACCACTACAGTACATCTACACATAGGAATACAAGGATACATGGACATGAAAGAAGAGAGAACTGTCCAACCACCAGAGTGAACCAGCATTAGACCTCTTTGCAGATTGCTATATCTTTCTGTCATGCTCTTTTTGCCTATATTTTCATAAAGGCCTAATCAGGATATCAAGAAATGAGGATGTCCACTTGAACAAGTTTGCATATAAAGAATAGCAGCTGATGTATGCATGGAAATATGTTTTTAATTCTGTAATAAAGGTGTTATTAATCATATATAGCGCATGGATATTTGAATGCGTAAAGCCAACTACCAAAAGCTTTTATCATGAAAACAGGAAATTATTGGTCTACAGTGTGGTGTATAATGTGTTATAAACAAAACCCGTCATATTCACTTTATGCAACATTTTGGGCGCCTCTGGTTGAAAATAAGCCACACATCTTTACAGAGAACGTACATACATGAACACTGTTTATTTGTCGTACACAACATATGGCCAGTTTAAAGTCAAATGTTATGGCACATTTTATGTCATATGTTTTTTTTTATTGCTTTATGTTAATTATTTTATTGTTTGTTTATTTCTTCATGTGGTTTAGCAACAGCCTTCATAACTAACTTCATAAAATTGCAACACTTATAAAATAATAATATTAATAACTGTTTGGGTTTCTTTTGGAGCAAAAATCTCTAGTTGCTAAATACAACATTGTTTGGTAATGTTTTTCATTTCAGTTATAAAAAGGTCAGGATTATTTTATCATAGGAGGCACTGTGGTCATACACTGAGCTTTAAATACAACTAAAATTTACAAATGCCTATTTTAAAAGGTCCTTATTACAGAAAACTGTCTTGTTCCATAATCAAGTACTGTCATGAAACAGTGAATTTACATATACAGTATATCCACCTTCCCAGCATACAGCATGCACTGAGCATACAGTTTCCTTTTCATGTTAAATGTTATATTTTACATGAGCTGCAAATTGATGCAGCCAATCAGAACAAAGCTCATTACATGCACCAGTCTTGTTTAGGGCACAAGCTTCCTGTTTAATTGTAAGGGCTACACAAAGCGGTGGACATGTGAGTGCCCACTTGAGCATGTGAAATGTACAGAAACATGTTGGAGGTGTGACTTTTCTGTAAGGGGGTAAAGCACAATAACAGAAGATGGTCCCTTTAAAAGACCATTTAGCATCACTTTCAAAAACAGTACAGGGCAAATGTTTAAACACTAAAGAAAAATATAACGAGCCATTACCAACACTGCTGGGTGAGCTGGACAAACACAGTGATGAGAGACCCATGACTGGAAAACATTTTATAATTCGAGTAATGGCGCAGCTTGCTAGGTTTTTTGCTGAGTTGTTGCTGCTTGCTTGCTAAGGTGTCCTAGGAGGTTGCTAGGTGGTTGCTTATGTATACAAAGTGATTACAAAGGTGTTGCTAGGTGGTTTCTGTGGTTGCTAAAGTGTTGCTACAGGAATTGTTGTGTTATGTTGGTACCCCTGGTAGTTGGTAAGTTGTTGCTTGGAGGTTTCTATAAGGCCCCAGGTGGTTGCTGAGGTGTTGCTAAGTGGTTCCTATGGTATCCCAGGTGCTTGCTAGGTGATTGCTAAGATATAAAAAGTGATTACTAAAATGTTGTATCAAAGATGATGCCTACATTTTTAGAGTTAAGCTTGGAATAATAGTGTGGCCATCTATATTCAGGACAAATTAGGAGAGTTTAGTTATCTCAGCATTGGGTCCGAGTAGCAAGACCTCAGTCTTGTTTGGATTAAGTTAAAGGAAATTGTTAGCCATCCAGTTCCCGATATTATTAAGATAAGATAATCCTTTATCGATCCCACAGTGGGGAAATTTGCAATGTTACAGCAGCACAGAGGAAAGAACAGAAGTGTCAGGAAAATATACAAATAATAAATAAGATCTATATACAAAAAGTACAGAAAAATATAAATTAAACACTAAAAATGTAATTTTTTTTAATATGCTATGCCGCTTTATTGCACATAGTAGAAATAGAAATAGACTACTGAGCTTTATTGCACATAGCAGAATAGAGGTAGATTACTGGGTTCTATTGCACATAGTAAAACAGACTACTGTAGAAGTAGATTATTGAGGGGAGTGGCTGTTATACAGTCTGACAAGGGCTGGAAGGATCGATCTGCAGTATCTCTTTATCACACACCGTGGGTTCAGCAGCCGGGCACTGAAGGAGCTGCCTAGTGCTTCCAGAGAGTGGTACATGGGGTGGGACAGGTTCTTCAGCATACGTTTGAACTTAGTCCTCACTCTCCTGTCTCCCACCATCTCCATCAGGTCAAGATGACGCCCCAGGACAGAGCTGGACTTGATGATTCTGTTCAGTCTCTTCCTATCAGCGGTGGAGATGCTGCTGCCCCAGCAGACCACGCCATAAAAGATGGCTGATGCCATCACAGCATCGAAGAAGGTCCTCAGGAGTGCCCCCTGCACTCCAAAGGACCTGAGTCTCCTCAGGAGATGTAATCTGCTCTGACCTTTCTTGTAGAGTGCAGCTGTGTTGTCAGTCCAGTTCAGCTTGTGGTTGAGGTATCTCAATGTCCGTTCCCTGAATGTTTACAGGTAACGGAGAAGAGTGTTTGGCTCTGCAGAAGTCCACCACCAGTTCTTTAATATTTCCTGCGTTGATCTGCAGGCAGTTCCTCTGACACCATTCCACAAAGTCCTTAGTTAGCTCTCTGTACGATAGCAGAGTCATCCGAGAACTTCTGCAGGTGGCAACTGTACTTGAAGTCAGCAGTGTAGAGTATGATGAGAAAGGGAGCAAGAACTGTTCCCTGTGGAGCATTCTTCAAGTTTATTTAGGTTTAAAGCCTCTTTTGGTTTGGCTGATTGACAAGGACTAAAAAGGGAATGAGGGAATTCTAGGGTGGTCTTTTTTAATTTCCGGTGGCAACCTCCACAGAGTGTCCGATCAGAACACAGAACAAGGTAGCACTCAGAGGAAGGTTTATTAACTTCACACCCACAACACAGAGATAGCTAGAAGATATGTGGCTAGCAGTTTGTCCATTAATGCTGTCAACAAATATGCATTAATGAGCCAGGATGTAGAGACAGCAATGTTGATGTGTGGTTCCTTAGATGCACGCACACCAATAAACTAACAAAATATGACATGTAGGAGACAACTGTTGCTCCATCTGACTTTGCTGCTGCTGCAATGATAACTAAGGAAGAAGGGGTCCACAAGGGGCCTCCACTGGGTTTTGGTGGCCAATTATCTGCCTGACTAAAAGTCTCCAAAAAAACACCAAAGTGGCTGTGGAATAAAGATGGGCTTTTTTTCTACACTGATACATAGAGTTATGTGTCATCTGCATAGCAGTGAAAGCTAACGTCGAAACTGCGGATAAAAAAGGAGAAAAGAAGCGGCCCGAGCACTGATCCTTGAGGAACACTGTATCTTATGTCACTGTATAATCATTGTTTTTATACATGTGTGAAATTAATAAATTGATAGCGGTCAGTCATATACAATCTGAACCAGAATAAAGTCTGTCCTTTAATGGCAACTCAATTTTCTAGCCTATCAAGGAGGACCTTGTGGTCAATAGTATTAAAAGCAGCGCTGAGATCTAAAAGAGCTAATATAGAGATATAACCACTATCAAGCAACATAAAGAAATTAACGATGATTTAATATTTGTCAGTTCCAGCCACCAACTGAGGTTGTCAGAAGAAGCGTAGACATCTAACGATTTGTGCTTATTATGCTTCTTTATTTAGACCTAAATTGCTCTTATTTGGAAGAAGGAATTATGTTTATTCCTTTAGCACTGCCATTCATAAAAGTCATACAGAGTGATGTAAAATGTTCTTTTCTAGACAAACGTATGGAGTTAGAACTTTTCACAGTGGTACTGAAAAGAGCCAGACATCCAAAGTGTTTAATGGGTTTATATAATACATGCATGATGGCCAGAGACATACTATTCCACTATTACCAACATTACACATTAAAACTTCGACCACTACACAAACTACACAGGAACTTCGTTCCTAATGGTGTCTTGTGATCATTCATCCCATGCAGCTTGAATTTTCTCACCCAGGTCCTGCAGATTTTGCGATGGGGGTGGAGGTAGAGTGACACCAGACCTTCTGGACATGTGACAACAAACTGTTCATCTTGGCACTGACTACGGTCCCTCCACACATGGACTTGTTAGTCTTCTCCACAAAGACCAAGACACGAATCATCAATGAAGATGTCAGCTGCCATTCTGAGTCACTCTATGAGTAGTCTGGCACGACACCATTGCATTCTTTGACAACATTGCCACAGGATGACTCATGGAGGGCATAACTGCTCGCTGAATGTCCGCAATTGTGGCTGGTGGTTCACTTTGCATAAGTTGAGCAATTTGTCAGTTCTCTCTTTCCATGATGTCTGTAGAACTCCCAGACACCTCAGATCCTCCTAGATGAAACTTGAATTATTTACATGTCTACACAATAACAAACCCAGCCACCAAGTTTAATGTCAGTTGATTCCTTCTGGGTGCAACATTATTTCGATGAGCAAGTGTAACTGCTGATTTGACCCAGGATCCTTTTGCCGCTTATACGTTAACATGTTTATTCTAGAGGTCGTTTTTAAAGACATCTAAAATGTATTATCCACAATACCAGACGATCTGAGTTCCTCCCCTAACAACAGCATGTATTCAAACATTTCCAGTCACTGGAGAACTTACTCGCTTCACCTACAGCATCTCAGTGGTGTTTCCATTCATGCCAGGAAGTGGTGCAGCTCTGTCTTGGTTAGATCTCTCAACAGACTCAGCTGAGGAGTAAAAGAAAGCAGTGGTGCCATTCCTAACAGTATTCAAATAAAGGTATGCTTTTCTCTTTAGGACTGAAGAGGTTTTAATCCTAGCCTAGTGCTTTCCCACTTGGTCTGGATATGTGAAGGCACATATAGATGAAGCGTGTTTCCTCTGTTCGTGTTTTTACTAGTCGTCTACTTGGCGGAGTTCTGTTGTGCTCATGGTTTAATGAGGAGTTCTTTTGAACATACTAATGAACTGAATTACATGTCTATGTTTCTCAGTTTGATGTGTAGGGGGTGTGCTGTAGTTTTGATTCTTGGTTGGCCTTCATGTGGTTGACCTGTTTTCAAACTGTGCTTTCCAGCCTGCTTGTCGACTATGGCTGACATTTCTCTTCTACTTAGTATCAATCTCACCAGCAGAAAAGACTTCATAACAGATGTTCAAACATATTTTCAAATTTATTACCGGGTTTCTCACACTTTAGTGTCTCCCACCTCCACCACAAGGAAGGAACCAAAACTCTTGTGTGGCAACAACTCGTCAATGCATCGTCCTTTTGAACCGATTCACAACTTCAACTGAATCACTTGTCTACTCAGTGTTTGTAGTCGTTAGGCTTATTTGAAGTATAGTACATCATACCATAAATACAGCATTGCTTCAAAAACTATATATTTCTTTGTTTTGCCTTTTTTTTTCAGAAAAAGCTAGAATTCCTCGGCAGCCATTGAATGATAATCTTTCACGGCAGTGTGACGATAATTCTGATGACATTTTATGATGATAAGTACAGTAATTAGTGTATAATAAAGCAAATCTGATGAATCTGCAGATGTTTCTGTGAATTGGATATTTGATTCAGTAGACCATTTGAAGGAATCGATTCTAAAAAAAAAAAAGTTGAACATCTCATCACTAGACTGTGGTGATTACTGAAAGCTGCATGAGCTCCACTGTGCAGTCACTTCCCCCAGTTAGGCTTTTGTTCTCCTTTTTTTAAGCTCAGGGTCTTCCGCCAGACCACACAGGAACCTTCCTAGCCAACTGTCTGCTCTGACAAAAGCCCACAAACTAGTAAGCAGCAGGCTAGTAACCTTTCGCACAGTACAATTCGAGGATTTTGTGATATTATTGTGGCACAGCTGACTTTCAATGTTGTAGATGTGGCTCCCCTGAAGACCTGCGTGTGGCACACTGTGGATTTTTGCTCATTGTTCTGGTCAGACCAGAAGCTTCTGGAGGCAGCTTCTCTCGGCCAAAGGAATGGAGTGGATGTGCAACAGGACTTTCCTGATGGTGCTCACAGGTCAGACATAATACAATCACTTGGGAAATGTGGCTTTTGCTTCTTTAACTCTATCTTTCAGATCAGCAGTTTTATGGAAACCAGCTGGGTTATTATATCTCAAGTTAACATTAGTTATTTATATATCAGGAACTAAACTGCTACAAACTACATGAGTAAACAGGGCTTCTCATACATGATAAGGGTTTGACAGATTCAGAAGTAATTTTATGCCATTTTTAACCCATTCATTGTGAAATTTACACAAAATGTAAAGGTGTTTTCAAATCACTGATCAACGGCAAAAACTGAGATAAAAGATTCTGTTCTGACAGCAGCTCATAAAAATTCACCCCCCCCCCAAAATAGAGGAAAAGATGTTACATAAAGAAATATTATTGTACAACTGGTAATAAAAATAAACATACATAATATTTGTAATAGTAAAGATATATATACATATTCTTACTGAGATTTTCCCATTGAAATTGTTAATAACTTGTTTATCCACATGGGAATTTAAATAAAATTACTACTAAAGTACTAATTGGTCCATTTCAGAGAAAAAGTTTTTAACCTTGTATGTTTTGGACTTGATTTGTATTTTCCCAGTTCGCTGTTAATACTGTTCTGCTTTTCTCCACAGTGGGAGTGATAGTTAGATGCACAGTCCTGGTACCAGCGACAGTTGAAGTATGTTTAGGCTCCAATGCAACCATCAACTGCTCTTTCCAGCTAAATGCTTCGCATGTAATAGTCAGCTGGTTTTTTAATAAAACACCTGACTTCAGCGGATCTAAGATGATAGAAGTCCATGGTCGTTATCACCAAGACAAAGGAACTACTTGGTCAACCCTGACTATTAAACAGGTTATGTCTAATGACAGTGGATGGTATTTTTGTAAGGTTACACAGGATATTCCTACACTTGTACAGGAAAACAGCGAGGGATCTCAATTAATCATTATCAGTAAGTACAGTATGGAAACATTTCAGTATGAAGTCTTGAATTAATGATGAATTACTAAAGACGCTTTGTCTGTATAAGCACCTCATGTTTTCATATAAATGCATTTTACAGTTTAGTTGCTGGAAGTGTTACTTTTCATGTAAGGAGAAAGAAATCTACATTAATGCTTAACAGATTTCTTTTTTTGGGGACAATATTCAATTCTTACATTTGCATAAATGAATTAAAAAATATCTATGCAATTAGATATCTAGAATCTCATAACCACTAAACAGTGTCATATTGTTTAATACTTATCTGATTTTCTCTTATCACCTATTATCAGATTTAACCACACCGAGTGATCCGGAGCAAAATACAACTGCAGCACCTACAACGTGTGGTAAATTATCTTTTGCAGATTGTTTGTATTTTCAGTGCAACATTTGCATAGGCGTCTATTACATTAGGTTATATTACATTAGTGCTCAACTTTCATTAGATGTGTTTTACTAATATTAGGTGATGTAATAAGACAGTATGAAAATGATGCTTACTACTCATCGCAGCATGTCGCCCGCTGCTACCTTATGCCTGGTTTTGCTGTTTGTTGTTTTGAAAACTAATAGAGAGATTTGTGAGAGTGTGTGGGATTGTTAGGACATACTTTCTCTACAGTAGGGCGGTTCTCACTTCCAGTCCTGGAAAACTCATATAGTCGTATGCAAAAGTTTGGGCACCCCTGGTCAAATGATATAGAAGTGAAGTAAACGTATCTTCTTTTGGGAACATACTTCTACATGTTTAATGCCAAAGTACTGTTTATTTGCTGAATTTAATATCCTGGAAAAAAAACACATAAAAGACTGTGTAAATGTTATGTTTTATGTTCTCTTACATTTCAAATTTTGAATTAATATGTGTTTTTGCACACCTTACATCTTTTTTTAACATACATTCCTGGATCAGAAATTCCACTAAATAGTGGATGTCTTAATGTTTCACAGTGACAGCCGCTCTGCAAAACACCTTTTTTTGTTACAGCGAAAGATGAACTGAAAATAGAAATTTACCATTTATGTGCTTCACTAAACCACAAGCGAAAAAGTAGACTGTTTGAAAAGGCCAAGTTCTCATTAGCAGAGAACCTGATCTACTTACATGTATACCTACCAGTCTTGCCCAGACAGGGATTCAGCCTAGTCCTGAACTACACAGAACTTTGGATGGTGATTTTCCATCGGAAGGAATATATAGATCATGACTAGGCTTAAACAGTACAATGACACAGTGGGAGGAAAAAAACATTTCTTGGATGTATTGTGTTTCTCTCTTGAATTATCGATGTATATGATATACGAATTGCCGCAATTATTTTTTTTTAATTAAAACATTTAAAATGACAAATAAACATTACCTTAGTCCTAAATCAAACAACACAGTTTAATGAGTGCGTTGTGCAGAGCATGTTTAAATTCAATCAAGTCGGTGCTACTTTTGAAGATTTATTGGAGAAAAGAATTCATGTAAAACACATCTATTTATAAGCAATCACACACTATTTATATGTTAGTATTTACATAGTAGGACATTAAAAATAAAAAGGCCACACTTTGTGTTTGAACAAATATGTTAAATATGTTTAATTACATATTACAGTACATGCAATACATTTTATGAATGTATTCTTAAAGTGTTCAGTATTGGCCTTCTTTTTGACCTTATTCCAGAGACAGCCTCCATGACTACAAACAATTATTCCTCTTCTAATTCCACTTCCTGGTTGGTGTGGACAGCCTCGTTGCTGGGATGTGTGGCACTGGCAATTGTCGTTGTCGCCATATGGAGAATATTCTGCAGAAAAAGAGGTACTGAAACATCTCAGATTTAACTTTCTAACCGAGACACACAAGAGCAACACAAACAAAGACAGACTGACTGACCCATACCTGACTGACCCATACAAGAGGTAAAGAAACATTTCAGTGTTTTTCATCCTCTACCTACTCTTAATCTATGTCTGTAGCATATGGTCAGTTACCATCTACAATCATTTTGGGACGTTTCCCTTTACTGCATAGAAAGAAATATATATATATATATATATATATATATATATATATATACAGGATTTTACATTTTGGCTACTACAAATGCACTTCCTGTGGCCCAAGTGGCCACCCACTTTGGAAATTCATAACCACACACCACCTACATGCTCATTCACTGCTCCACCATGTCCTAGGAAAGAACACATTTGACCTTGAACAGATGCCTAGCTCTGAGGTGCAGGGTTTTTTTTTTTAATGCAACCATGTTCAAGCTTGTTTTTTAGCAAACATAGGTTTGCTAACAGTTTAGTCAAATAGATAACATGGCAGTGTGATGACAGTGATGACCTGCTATGCTGGTCCACCCACTATCAAACATGCTGTTTTACTTGGCTGTCCTTTCACAAGCTAGCTAATAATAGCCAGTAGAAACTACTGCAGTAGGTTAGATGATGCCAGATGCATACAGATGCTAGATATGCAGTAGATAGCGATAGAAGATTTATAATATCATGCAGAAACCAGCAGTAAAGTCAGGGGTTATAATGCATGAACATGGTTGCATTAAAAAAAAACCTGCGCCTCAGAGCTAGGCATCTGTTCGAGGTCAAATGTGTTCTTTCCTAGGACGTGGTGGAGCAGTGAATGAGCATGTAGGTGGTGTGTGGTTATGAAGACTGAGCCTGAGACGTAGATGAAGATGACAATTTCAGATACGACAGAGTGCTTTAGTCTGACTGTGGTTACAGTGCTTGTATGCTGCGTGTGAATGTAGAGCAAACGTTTGTCCTCTTCCTGAGACCCTTTATGCAAAGTGCATAGATGACCATTTGATAAAACAAAGAGCTTGTCTTTTAACATCATTAATATAATTATGTTCCAGATTGGTCTTAATTTACATAGGACTTTAGGGAGAATTTCCATCAGTTAGGAGGCAAATAAAATAAAATAAACCTGAAAAAACAATTAAAACATTGTCTTATAAAAAAGCTCTGACTCTAGAGAGCAGTAGTGAGTAATATTAGATTTTTTAAGCTTGAGTTGTTTCTGTCATTAATTATTGACAATGATCAACACTAAGGTTGGAAACTATTCACTAAAAACACAATACAACTGTTTCATCACATATTAATCACAATTATATATTAAAGCATTAAGTTATTCAAGATTACATTACCACAGGGAAGGAATTGGTTAGGTTCTATTGCGGCTTATTGTTTTATAAACTGCCAACCAACATAAAATACAATAGAATGCACACAATTTTGGAAACTAATTTAAGATATTATTAATAATAATCCTCACCATAAACAAGAAATACTCCAAAAAGTGTAGTTCCTTTACAGTATGGAACCATTGCTAAACAACCACAGACTGCTGAAAGAGGTGAACAACGCTCGATCGCTGTATACTGCAGTAATTTTTCAAACTCTTAAACTTTTGTTGTAAAAAAAAAAAATAATAATGTTAAAAAAAAAAATGGTAGGAACTTGGTTACCAAATTACCACCACGAGTCATAGCACCAGTCCAATAGCCTTGTTTCACACTGAGGCTGAATCTCAAACAGCTGCCTGCTCCCTGCATTACGCACCTCATAGGATGTTTTAAATGTGCTACGTGGTGCACTGCTCCTGCAGCCCAAGTGCACAGTACAGCTAAAAAACAAAAACAACAAAATTCTTCATCTGTACACTCAGCACTCCATGCGAGCAGCATTCAAGTCAAAGATTATTCTGTTAATGACGCAGTAATACAGAGTTCAGCTGGTGTGAGCTGGTTATGTGCTCATGTTGTGGATTTTACAGTGGCTTTAAACCCGTCCTTTTTGGAACCGCAACATCCTGTATTATAAACAAGTTAATATTTTATGATCAACAAGCTATTTCATTCTTCAGCCTAGAACACATTCTTAGCAAAAGCTAAGATGGAATTCTAAGGAAAATCTGAAATTAGATTTATGAAATTAAAATATATTATGGTTTCCCCTGTCGTAGCTGAATTTCAGAGTGCTCCAGTTATAGCAACAGATACCTTGTAGGTAAAGCATGTGCACATGGATTTGAAATTGGCTCATTTGCTTTTGTAGCACACATTTATCAGTTCTATGTCTTTGTATTTCAATGTGTAAGAATAAAGATTTTTACGTTATAACGGGAACTAGGCATGTTATGTCATAGCTGACTAACGTAATAGCTCAAGATAACTGGTAAAACTGAACAGCATGTCTTACATTTGATGCTAAACAAGGCGGCTGATTTGAGATAATACTACCCTTGAAAACTCCAGGCTCTAATAAATAAGAAACATGGTATATAGTGTTAGAACATAGAGCCAAATGCACAGAATGAGACACAGACTGTTTTTGTGATTTGCCCTGATAAAAGTCAGCCAGGTTGCCTATTTTTACCACAGACATTGTTTATAGGAGAACTGAACTGTTTCCACTTCTTTAGGGTGACCCTTATTTTCAGCGTAGCCGAACATTTACTGCACTAAGGGACTGAAAAGGAATTAAACGCAGTTCAATTAATCTGAACTAAATTTTTTAATTAATGAACACATTAACAAATAAATTAACATTAACATCAAACAAAATAAAACCACTATTAAGATTTAATTAGGAAAGGGATCGTTAAAATACCTGAACCCAAGTTATAGCAGTTAAACAAAGTAATTCAATTTAACATAAAAAACAATTATAACAATAATTAAGGCAAACTAAAAATAAAAAGTATAAAGTAAAGTGACTGTAAAGAGCAATAACACAGTACAGTAAATAAAATTAATAAATATATAATAATAAAAAAATGTAAAGGAGAAAACAATATTTAAAAAAGTAAAAAAAGTTTCAGGTTCTCTGAAAGTGGCTAGAGATTAAAAGTTTAAAAGGAACCCTTTCAAAAGGAGTTTAAAAGACTCTTGTGGTCAATGCCAACTCACTGGCGATTGTCTGAGCTAAAAGCAGATTTTCCCAGTTCGGTAAAAACTCTAGGTATTTAGATAATACTAAATAAACTAAATACTGACCCAACCACTAGACTGAGTCTGATAATTGCCGTGGTTTAGAGAGATCATAGAGGAGATATTAACTGGCACAGAGACCAGAGAGTGATTTATATAAAAGCAAACCAGTGTGTTTCCTGACGCACTGCTAGCGAAGACCAACCAATGTTTTATATAGACTGCAGTGAAGAGTGTTGTATAGGTTTGGCAGTAATGAATCTCAAAGCGGAGTGTCAGATTGTCTAGTGGTTTGAGGGCATGTTTATAAGCCATATCACCGCAGTGCCAAAAAGATTCAGGTTTATTGTGACACGTAGACAGACAAGATTTAATTTGAAAGAGGAACTGAATCCTCTGTAAACACTTACTGTTTAGTTTATTACTGCAGTCTGGGGCAAAGGCAGCAAGATCATTGATGTAAAATAAAACTGGATCCAGGATTGAGCATTGTGGGACACCTTTGACTGCAGGAATTAATTAGGTACAGCACTGTTTTCTGGGTGAGATGCTATTATTAAAGTCAATCATTAATTATTGTCATCGTTCTTTTAAAAAAGGACTGTGGTCGACAGTATCGAAAGCTTTCGTTAAGTCAACAAAAAAGTACTTCCTCCTGTCGTAGAAGGCCATGATGAGATTTAAAACCAGTGTGGTTGCAAAGATAGCGTCCTGACTAGATAGCCAGACTAAGGGTTGAACAGGACAGTGTTTTCTTAAAGAAATGTTTTAAATTCTAAAATTTAAGCTTGAGATTGATCTGTATTTAGATCCGTCTTCTTCCTTCCTTAATGCACTGCAATATGTAGCAAAAGTTAACAGTGCGTGCAGTATGTTCTAAAATAACTGGGGTTGCAAGATGCGGGAAATAAGGGCCCAGGCCATCTTTCCCCTGTATTTCTTTCCAGGTTAATATCAGAAAGAGCATTAGCCACTATGGTTGGAGAGAAAGTGTGGCATGTGTTCAGTTTTGGTCAGGAGAGGAGGGTTTGCTTGAAAGTGTTTGTGATCAAGCTGAAATAATAATCCAGTTTTGCATTTCTAATAGCAGAGGTACTTTAAGCATATTTGTCAGGTAGAACTACATCAATCATGGCAGACTGCAGTTATAGGCAAGTTGATGGTCTGATGCAATACAGAACTAGAATCCCCTAAAATCCTCAGCAACCAGCATTTCTTAGGCAGTATGTAAAAACAGAATCTTCGTTAGGGGAAGATGGAGATGAAGGTCTGTAGATCTATACTAATCAGAGGTTGCAGAAGTACACAATTCCCTTACTTAAGTAAAAAGTACTAAGCAATCTAGTAAAAACGTACTCAGGTATCCCAGGACACACTTATAAATGCACTTATAGTAAAAAGTAAAAGGTATTTCTATAAAAATTGTTTAATGTTTGTTAATAGGATTTTGTTGAGGTGTACATTCTTATTATGACACAACCATAACACGAACATACATAATGCAGAGCATCCTCTAAAATGCACCTTTTAGGTTTAATTATCTTTACTAGGATTTGACACTTTAGTATAGAGAGGATGACAAAACTGTTCGAATCAGACAGTTACACCTACAAAGATAGCAACACTTAAAAAAACACAGCTTCCAGTCACAGTGGACACACCCGAAGAAGAAAACATGAACCTTAACCTAAACAGCTAACGCGCAGCTTCCTCTGCTAGCACCAAGTTTACTGAACACCTAAGACAACTGTCATTTTTTCCAGCATGTATTTATAGTCTGATCACGCTTGTCCGCCTCCTCTGGAGCCTGTCTTAATATATAGTGAAATTCTTACCTGCATCACTTATAGATGGCCTATGCCAGGTCTCTGTTAGGATTAACATATCTGGATCAGACAGTGCAATCAGAACTGGTAGTTCAGTCAGATCCTTTTGAGGCAATCTTCTTATACCCAAATTAATTATAACTAGACCTTTCCTTCCTTTAAAACTAGTGCAGTCTTTTATAATGGTTACTGGAGCTTTTGGCTGGGAGTAAAAAGTCATCAGGGAAGACTGAATGCAATTGAGGGTTGTTTGGATTTATAAACCCGTTGGACTTGTCTGTTTCCTTGACATTTCTTTGGCACTTCTCTAGGTGTAACATCAGCAACTACCATAATATCTAAGCCAGTGTTGTGAATAAATGGTTACGATGTAAAGACATTCAGAGTGACTTGAGGCAAAATGCTCTGTTCCAACGAAATATACTTTGTCAGAGTTGTTTACAGTGGTGCTGATGGGAACCAGATGTCTGAAGCGTTTAATACATCTACAAGTCCTTAAGTTTTTACATGAAACTGCTAAAATATGATGCTCTGAGGCACACAGGAGATTATGTTATGATAGTTGTGAGTGATATGACCTGAAGTATAATTATAGTGAAGGAGTATACGCAGGGATCTGAATAGTAAATAAAATGATGTATTTGTAATTTAGACATGGTAACCGCTGGTTTTAATAATCACCACAGTAAACAACAGGGTCAGTAAACCATGTCACATAAACCACTCTAAATGAATATGTATACATCTCGATAATCTAATTATCTAGACTTTTTGAAAAATCTGTGGAATTTAAAGGGCCCATATTATGGAAAACTGAATTTCCCTTGGCTTTTGAGCCGAAAGAGAAGAAACATGTCAATAATGTCAGTTTCAAAACATATCCAGTACAAACAGACCATACCCGAAAACTATGCTGCAAAAAAGCCTGTTTTTTAGTTCATTATTTCTGTCACTAAAACCACTTCTATCCACCTTTTTAGCCTATAGCAGTTTAGAGCCATGCAGTCACATTGATGTTCTAAGGAATGAGCCACAATACAGTGCAGCCAGTCAAACAGAGCTTATTAATCTTAGTTCAATCTTAAAGGCACAGTAACAAAAACAACCTGTATCATTCTCTGTGATAAAGAGAGGCTGGAAAACAGTAATGTAAAATGAACTACATGTACATAAAGCCACATGATTGTAACAATTTAATCTCAAAAAGAAAATAAAATATAAAAAAAATATTGGATATGTGCCTTTTTATGTTTTTACAATTATAAACGTGAGTCTTCCGCTTCACATACCTGGTTTTGGTTTTTAATTCCCTTTTGGATTAACAGTAAACTTCACCATTTGTTTTCTTTGTTCATTGTACATTACTAACACCTAACAAAAACTGTGTGTATTTCTAGACAGCCCCATCTATGAGAACACCATGACACAAGCGAAGAAGGATCGCTCTCCACGGCCGAGCATATCAATGGAAAAAAGCCATCTGTCTAAACAAACTGACCCTCTGAAATCCCATTACACAACTCATGTCAAAGGCCGACATCTGAACCCATGAATGTAAACACAAGCCCATGTGGACTCTCTTCTTCGAACCATTATTATCTATTCACTGTGTGACTTTCTGCGACTGGATGACTGAATGCAGACCCAGCCAGGGTAGCCTGGCATTAAAGATGTCTGCCTGGCAGAATAAAGAATTAAAAAATGCTTTCTTTTCTTATAAAAATATGATTTAATATATGAAGCACTTACTGATGAATAGATGCAATGAATAATGGATACAAAATAAAATCAATACACAAATCACACACAAAGCAATGCATTAATGAATGTTGTAAAATCATGATCCAAAGGGCTAAATAATATTCTGTATGAATATAAATAAGTAGCAATAGAATGTTTTTATATATAAATTTTAATAAATGTATTTAATTAATAAATACACCTGTGCAATTCATTCTTGCTCTTTTGTAGGTTTGCTGTATATTCTTGCATATTCTTGTAAACAATTTTGCATTCACTTTATTTATCTAGATTCTTCTGAAACTTCAGAACACAGCCATTATTGGATCTTACCAGTCATGTCAGTCTTTTAAAGGTCGTCTTTCCACATTTTACTTTGATTATTCTTTTGGTATATTTATAATATGATTTTGTTTTTGTTACTCCATAATTACCTTTTGCAAAAACGCAAGTGAAAAATCAGCCCTGCTACCAGTGAAGGCAGACACAGCGAAGTAGCACGTGGAACACTAACCTGCCTTTAAATACAAGAGAGGAGTGGACAGTTGGCGATGAATGCTAGTCACTGGTGCCACCTAGTGGAAATATTCCTGTACTGTTTATCAAAGGTCTGAGGTTGTTACCCAGCTTGCTTAGGATCACCTCACTTGGTTAGATCAAACTGGATTGTAGTGATTTAGGTTTTCAGCCTTGTGCTACCAAATATATTTTCACTAATTTAATCTTTGTAGCTCCATCCATTCAACATTAGAGATAAAGGTGAGAACTTTTCCTTCCAAGATTGCATAGATATGGGTTTGATGTTAATAGAACAATTCTCCTGCATGTAAACCCTTTGTACCTAAAGCTGATAGGCTATCTAATAGGTTGGTTGAATCATAATGCCTGATTTGCAGTTTCAGCCTTTCACATCCTGTTGCCATTACTCAAGAGGTAGAGTCAGACCTGACTCGGCCCCTCTGATTGGATTTTCCTGTTTCCTCCAGCCATCATTCATATAGCCAATCAGATTTGCAAGAGGCAATATTCAACTAGCCCATCAGATTACAGGAGAGGTAATTTAGCAAGACAGTCAGATTACTGGAGGCAGTCAAAGCACAGAAAAGAAAAGTCAACTAACGAATCACACTGTAGGACAGGTAAAGTCACCCACTGAATCACCCTTCAAACAAATGTATCATACATTGACTAAGAGCACAAACTGCACTTGGACAATATTTTATGACATTTACTAAAACGCAATGAACAATAGAAAAACTATATAATACAGAAATACAGAATGAGAATTATATTGATAAAAAATTATTAATAGATTATTGATGTACAGTGTGTCCTATAGCTATGTATCCATTTACTTTGCACACATTCGTACTGCAGACTGCACTTCCATGTGCACATGGTGTTGCCAAATAGTAATAATTAAATTTTGTCATTAAATTATTATATTATGTCATTAGAAAATTATAGGCTATCACTATATATAAAACCTACGGAATCTAAACTGGTCTAAGATGCTGTTTACACAGAGTGAGAATCTCATGATGAATGGACCAACAGAAAACTGTTTGGAAAGATGTCTGGTTCCATCAACTTACATTAAAATTAAATGAAGCTGCCATTTTGGAGATTCTTGTTTTTCTTTGGACAGTCACACTACTACAAACGTATTTAGCTTCTCCGTAAGTTGTGAGTATAAATATTAAATAATACACATAAACTAAGAGACCTTAAACAGCCAGGCCACACCATGTGACGTCCCACCATTACCAAACCATTTTACACATAAAGCTTCTAGTTGCTCCAAAGCTCTGTGTATACAGCTTTACTAACTCCCCGTGAATGTATGTGGGTTGGTTTTGGTTAATCTTTAAATTTACGAGGTTAAAGGTCACCATAACTTTGAGAGCGTGTAATTTGCTTGGTTTAAGGTGTGTGTTTAAGAGCTCATTCATCCTCCTAACTTCCCTTCACTGTCCCGGACGAACAGCCGCTTATTACCTGCGCTCGCGCCCTTCAGAGGAAGTGAAGGGAACAAGGGAAGAACGCTGTGAACTGGAGCTCAAGCCAAACCTCCTCCATGCTCCATTACCACGAACACCTGCAACTCATGTGGTGGCCGGAAGTAACCCTTCTTTCTCTCTGTTTGAAATCTTCATTTTATTGGTAGCGCTAAATATAACCGACAATGACTTTTTATGTTTATTTGAAAGTTCGCCTGTTTTTATGAGCTAGCTAGCTAGTTAGCTCGCTGAGTGTTACCTACCGTGACGAAGAGCAGTTACCCGACGTATTCACGGACACTGTAGGTAAGTCCAGTCCCCTGTTTGTTTGTCTTGTTTGCTGGTATCTGAGTTATTTACTGAGCCAAGTAGTAGGTAACTGTGGTAATGAAGGTTATAGAGGGGTTTACGGAAGTTTGTTGGTAGGATAATCCTGAACAAACCGACCCACGGCGTTGTAATAACCTCAGTCAGTCTGTATTCTGTAGTAGTGTACGTTGTGTGCCGCCTGTGAAGTAACTTCATAGGGACTTTACAGAGCTGTGTCCACTTACTTCACTGGACTGTCTGCTCTCCGTCTTCATGTTTGTTTGTTTGTTTGTTTGTCCTCCTCTTACACACCTGATTGAGCTCATGGCGACAGTAGCTGGCAGTGATCTGTGTAACTGTTTCCAGCTGGCACATGACCCACTCTCAGAGGTTTAAGTATGGCTGAGAATAACACCAGTCGTTGTTACAATGTAGGGGAAAAAGTTACCAAAATAGTTCTTAACCAGTGATGAAATGTGAGCTTTTGAATCAGCATGATGGCCTCAACACTTTAAACATGATAACGGTTATTGCTTTATTAGCATTTTACTATATTTTGATCAGATCACTTATCTAAACATGTTATCTAGACATATGTTAAAAATATATTGTCACTGCCCAAAGAAAACCATGGGTCTCTATGTTTGCCTATTTTTACTGTTTTGCATTATTTGAACACAGAGACCACTCTTCACAGGGTGTAAAAAATCATGATGAATGGACTAACAGAAATGGCTCCACTGACTTGCACTAAAATAGAATTAGGTTTTGCCGTCTCCTGTAAAGTTGCCTTTTTCTTTGGACAGGGATGATATGTTAAAAAAGCAACAATAATATTCACTAAAAACTAGGTAGTAAGCCTATGAACAGACTTTTGAGTTAGCTTGCCAACACCCACTGTAACAACATGAAAACCATAATCATGTTAACTGAAAATCACAGTAGTTATCATTATAAAGTGCAGATGTGAAATTTGTATCACAAATTATTTTAAAATAGAAGATGGAGGGATTTAAAAAAGGGCCAAAGGAAATGCAGTCCATAGTTATGCAGTGGGTGAAAAGAATGTAAAAAAAAAAAAATACCCATCAATGTTGATTTACTTCCCTAATATTAAAACAAATGTGATTCAGTTGCTTTAAACTTGATCCACACCATTGATTCAACTGTGAATAGATGTTGAAATGCGGTTTCTGCTGTTTAGCTGAAAGTTGAGTCTTGAGACACAGCACATGCAGCATGTGACAGAGCTGTGCAATCCAACTTTTTATATCTCCAGAATATATATGTTTATGGAGTACTGAGATATCTGAGGATGGAGAACCAGTTCGCGACAGTTATAATTTTAACCAACTAAAGTTTCCAAAAGCTCCATCTGATGTCAGTAGTGAGGGTGAGAGATGTGATCTCGGTGCACAGTGCATCTGTAATTATGAGTAGCCTGGGTATTTGTACCTCTGCAAAAATTACCTACCATTTACTGGAAATATTGCTTTATAAGCTACATGTGTGCAGTACAAGTATGGCCAGGACTTCTTTCCAAGCTCAGTGTGTGGCAAGCTATGTTAGAATTCAAAATAAATAAATAAACTTGACAGTAGCAGATATTAAAGAATAATACTCGTTTCTGACATTTGTGGTTAAACTTTAAAACATTACAACAGATTTTTTTTTTTGTCTTACTGATTTCTGGTCTTGCCCACACCTTTGCAAAATCTCCTGTCCTGACTTGTCTGTGTCCAAGACTTTTTTTTTTGTTGTTTCTTAGAGCAGGTTTGGCTGCTTGTAGAAGGTTACCTCCACCTACACATTGACTGGGTTTGGCAGCTGTATCTTATCTACTACTGTCTTAATGTGAATACAATTTGGCACCTGCTGAACTTTAACACAAGACAAAGCTTCAGAATAAAAACCGTGGACCTGCAAAGCTAATCAGCATTCTCAACTCCAGAGGAGTCATGGATGACTGTGTTAATTTTATTGATAAGTTTGACTCTGACTATAGCTGAGATCATCAAGATAACCTAACAATGAATTGGGTGTATTTTCTAGTGACGCGATTTTACAACTTTACTGTAACACACTAAAAGTGTGTGCTTCCTCCTACACTGAACATCCTGTCTGTATCCTCACCACTGGATTGAAGTCATCATGTGTCATGCCCCTCTGGTAGTATGTTAAGGCTGTGGACTGTTCTGCTCATAATCATGGCATGTTTCTGCTGTGTATTTATCATCTAACTATATTTATCTACTGAACATCTGTACTAAGCAACCTAGCTGTTACCTGAACATTAAGCTGCATCTACTACCTGCACTGTACACTTCATATATCTGTACCGTTTACAACCACATACTTAACTGATACTGCTCTTACACTCTTACACTTTGCACATGTCCTGCTGTACTGTTTACGCACATTTGTCTTTGCACTACACTATTTATTTATATACACATGCATGTCTATACAGCACTGGAAAAGGAGCCTGACTGTGTTTTGTTATACAACCTTACAACCTGTACAACCTTGTATTAGTATACGGAATTGAAGTCCTCTTCAATGAAACAGCATCTTGGTAGTACCTGAGCTATCTAGTTGATGCATGTGTTCTGTAGAGATGTAAAACTAGTTCTTCAAGCTGTAGCTAAGTGTTGGGGGACGGATATAGGTTGACTGTACTGTAGGTACTTCTTCATTACTTTTAGTTACTTAACACATTCTGTTGCAGTTTTTATTTATAAGCTGCATTCAGTCTATACACCATGTCCTAATTCCAGGTGTTTATGTTGACTTTTTTAGTAGAGGACGGCATTATGACAGCATTTTATCACGTTCATTATAAATAATGCATGTGTGAGCATGTTGTGGATGGTAATTAAAGAACTTTGAGTTAGCACCTGAACACTGATCAACGATGACCAACTGCATCACTGTATCATTACAAAGCATAATTGGATTAGATTTTTAGATTAGATACTTTATTGTCATTGTGTTGTGTACAATGAAATTTTGGCACTGCCTCAGAACTCAGGTATGTACATAAAAGGAGGGAAAAACCGACTCTACTTTAATCCATCAAACATGTCACAGACACTGAGATACACTAGCAAAACGTAAAAAAAAAAAAAGGGCAGTTTTACGAGGTTCGTTTAAATGACTTGTTTCTGTACTGGTAATGTGGGCCTGAGTCACCGATGGCTCATGTAGTTACACACCCTGTAGATTGAGCAACATCAGCTGAACTTTCTCACTTTTTACTGGGGCTGCATTTCTGCTAAACTTAGCTGCCGGGCTGAGTTTAAGTTGTGTTTTCATATTGTCAATAAAAACACTCACAGACTTAAGCCAAGCAAAGGTTCCAGTGGGAACTGGCTACATGGAATCTAAAGGTTTTTGTCAGGGAATTATGGCAATTTGTAGTTGGCATTCAGTTTTCCATGTAGCTCTCCAAAAACACCTTCATCAGGTGCTTCATTCGTTTATTTGATGTCATATTCAAACACGTAAACTGTGTTGGTAAATTAATGCTATGATGATTTAGACAATCATTATGGAACGACCCCCTTTCTCACACACACACACACACACACACACACACACACACACACACACACACACAGTGTTCCCACTAAGGCTTGTGGGAAACACTGCACATGCTTGTAAAATCCAGCATGCTGGGCTAGCAGTAAACAAAACCTAAATCTCTGCCACCTGGCTTACTGTCTGCCTGAACCAGTCCACAGGTTTGTAAAAGCTCTTCCTCTCCTGTATAAGGGCAGTTTTTGCCAAACCATGTCTAATACTTTGCAACATTTTAAATTTACGTAACATAACTCTGCCCTGCATTTTTATAGGCAGACTCGGGCAAATAGTTTCTCTGCCAGAAACAACAGTGAGGTGTCTCCTCTCACCCTCTGGCATGCTCCAACTTGTCACCCGTTTGGAATAATAACAGGAACAAGCATGCACTCTGTTCTCATTGGGTAAAATGAAGGGGCCTTGTCACCAGCCTTAGGAAAGCATGTATTGGCCTTACATAGTGGAGTGGCCTGTAGCATTTTGTGAAGCCCTGCTGGAAAGCTGTGACTCACCGTAACATTCCAGGAGTTAAGCACGCTGTTGTGCACGTTGTTGTGGGGACATGTAGTACCATGTAAGGAACTGCAAAAAGAGTAAGTTGTTTTTCTATTGAACTGCTCCTTTAGGTTCTGTTCATGTTCTGTACGACAGGAAGCTTGACAGAAAAAAACCCATCTCTGCAGGACTTTTCAGTTATGCATTTTGATGTATATCAATCAGCAGTAACATTAAAACCACTTTAATTTACACTCCTTTTTCCATTTTATCAGCTCCATGCACAATATAGGTGCAGTTTGTCGTTATTGGGTAATTCTGCGTTGACACTGTGTTGTGCTGGTACAAGTAGATCAGACACAGCAGTGCTGCTGGAGTTTTGACCGCTACTGGACAAGGACACACTACCAACCAAAACTATTCACCTGCAGTATTTTATGGGCAGCGTCCTGTGACCACTTATGAAGAACTAGATGATGACCAATGGAAACTGCATGGTAACAGATGACTGTCTTAGACTGTACATCTACAATGGTGGATTAACAAGGTAAGAGTGTCTAGAGCGTGCCCAGCATTTAAAATCTCCAGCAGCGCTGCTATGATTGATCCATTCGTAGAAGTACAACACAAACTAATGTTCCACCCCAATGCCAGTTCCACTGCAGTGCTGAGAATTACTTATCAACCAAATACTACCTGGTCTATGGTGGTACTAACCTTTGAAGAAAGGGTGAAGGGTTTCCCTGCCAAATGTGCAAAATGACTGCAGTTTGTAATTATATGACAAAATGCACCCATATGGTGAGTGGAGCTGATCAAATGGAAAATGGTTGTAGAGACAGGGAGCTGGTTTAATGTTATGGATGATCTGTGTAACTAGTTGGTTCCACATAACCTGCTATCAAAATGTAATTGTTTGTCTGTAGAACATCTTCTGATTGTTGATTGTTTCACCTTGTACCAACTAGTATGAAAATGATTATTATTAACCAGTAATAACAAGTTTTGTTTTGTCATCCCCTCCCCTACCTCCATCTATCACTAGCTAACGCAATGTGATGTATAATTTCAGATTATTGTTTACTTTAAAATAATTTGTACCCTCTTAAAGGCTTCTTAGCTTTAAATAACCGCTCTAGGCATTGAAATAAACAGTTGCTACAGAACCTTTATTAGCATCTTCTTTAAACACTGGAAAAGCCTTATTCTCCCAAATAAAGATGTTGAAAAGGTAGTTGAAGTGTATTTGAACTAATGGGCCTTTACAAATCTGGTAATATATAAATACCTGGAAAGTAAAGTGGTGCCACTAATATAAAAAGAAAAACATATATATATATATATATATATATATATATATATATATATATATATATATATATATATATATATATATATATATATATATATATATATATAACATTTATATAACATTTGAGTCAGAAGGCAGATTGCTTGTCATCTGGGGATTCCTCTAGTTTGAAATCGCAGTTGCAAATCAGACCCTCTCCTTTTGCTCATTTTTATTAGTCTCGCCTTAACCTGCTTTAGTTTCCATTTGTCTTTATCTTCAGATTTAATTTCTTGCGCAAACATGACCCCAGTTAGACTGATACATGTACAGCTTGATGGCTCTCTCTGAAAATAAAAGGGTGGTCCCTGGGTTTCCCACAGGATTGTGTAATATGCTCTTTTGGAGATAATCCTTGTTTGTTCAGGACAAATTGCTAATTGGTGCTGTGTTGTGGTCTGGGATTGAAGTTGGAGAATGTCACCAGAGGCACAGGGATGGAAGTCCCTTTTGTGTTGTAGCTAGGTGGAAACCTGACAGCCAACAACAACAAACATGTTATGATTTATGAAAGAGGCCAACATGTTGGCTTCAAGCAAAGAAGTGTGTGTGTAGCCTGTTTTACCTGCTTTTTTTCCCTGTTACTTTCAACTGAGCGTGACTGGACATGGCAAACACTACAACTCTACGAGAGTGCTTTAAAGTGACTATGTGCATTGACAGTACTTTAACAATACCCCATATGCTTTGTTTAGGATGTATGTGCAGTTTGTGTGTAGTGTTTTTCTTACATACTGGGTAGAATTAATCTCTTATCAACTCCAGTTGTTCCTGTGCTCTGATTTAATTTTATTCCTCCCCCACCAGATGTAGACCATTGGGGAAAAGACACACTTTGGATGATACACAGTCAAGAGCCAGAATTCCTGTTGTTCCATCATCTGCCATATCTGCAGTACAACGAACACCATGGATTTTCCTTTTGATCTGCAACAGTGCAGAAATTGCAAGCAATTAAGATGGAGGCTTACCCCTACCTAGCCTGTGTTGTTAATGAATAATGATGACCAAGAAGATTTCAACTTTTAGTACTTTTGTGTGAGCAAGATCACTCACCCTGGCTCTCGCGCCATGTTCTCTCCTCTCCTCACCCCAATCGTCCTGTGTGGCTTGATTCTTGCCTGTGTTTTCACTGTTCTCTGCACCCCAGACTGCACTCCTCGAAAAAGCATCCCATACGAAAGTAAGATACACTGTCCCAGTTTCTTGCTGTACTTTGCTTGTGCATAACATTTCTGACTCGATTTCCCAGGGTTAAAGGAAGTCCTGAAGTCCTGAACTTCTTTTGCTGTTCAGTGTAGTTCAGTGCTGTGTAGTCTAAAACTAGTTTTCAGTCCATGAAACTTTGTCCATGTTTCATTACTAGGTAGTATCAGGAACTTCTTCTATTGCCAATAAACTTTTAGGATGTGGCAGATTGTGTTAATTGATCCATCTATGCCCTGCCTACAAGTGCATTTTTTTTTTTCTTAGCAACAGCTGTTCCAAGGTTGGACAAGCTTCACTGAAATGTGTAAACTTTCATGGCATTTTAAACTTCAAACTTTATTTATTGACTCCAGTTGTAATAGTTTAATTATTTGACTAAAGCTGACTTGTGTGTTGTAATTTCTCATTAGGTTTAATGGGGTTCAACTAACATTCTCTAAAGCTTGTCTAGAATCTTGACAGCTGCCAGCACTTATTTGCATCTGTGTATAATTCTTATTTCTGAGAGTTCTTATTTCTGTAATAGTGATTGTTCTGTAGTTCATGTCTGTATTGTAACCATTCAGGTGGCCATTTTAAAGTGTTTAGAGAGGAAGGTATTTGGAATTACTCCTCCATGCTGATGAGGGAGGACCTGGGACTGCTGATAGTGGGAGCCAGAGAAGCCATCTATGCGCTTGACATCAAAGACATCTCTGCTGCTAAGGCAAAGGTAACTGTGGGTTCTCTCTGAGCAGCTAAGTTAGTAGTTTGTTTGTTTATTAAGGTTGCAGTTTCATGCATCAGCTTTGTTAATTGTGCTTTATTTTTTAGACAGACTGGCAAGTCCCACAGATAAAGAGGGATGAGTGCACCTACAAAGGAAAACATCCTGATGTGAGTTTGCTTTTGCTGTTATCACCACTCATTCTGCACACGGTAGTTAAAAAAGCACCAATAAAAGAGTTGCATGGAGCGTTTCCAATAATGTAACAGCTCCTGTGCAGATACATGTTTAAAGTTGGTCTAATATGTGTGTAATAAAGCTTGTAGTGTGCGGCTTGACAGGTTCTAAATTATGCCCTCATAGGAAGTTTACAAATACTGTCAATTAGTGTTGCATTAGAATGAATATTCTTGGCCTCAGCCACAATTCAGGACACACTGGGCCAAAATCTGAATTAAGGGGACCAAAAATAGTACACATTTTTAATACTAGATTTATTACAATATGTCGGCTACAGTATGTTGCTTTAAATTCAACTTTATCTGCGTTATTCAAGACATTCAAATTGCACTGGATTTCCAGTTATGGCTTGTACCATCTTGCTCTTATTTGGTATGTAGTCAGATATGTAGTGGACAAGTTTTTATTATTACAGCTATCAAAAATAAAAAAGGATTGCCCACAATTCTCATATTCTTACTGTTTATGTGGTTTCACTCAATTAGTTTGAAACCAAAACAAACTGCTTTAAATCACAGAAAGTCCAGCTTGATGTTTGTTTTGGTGTCAAATGCAAAGTCAACGCTAATTAGGATATGATGACCATAGCACACAATACATTCTGTCATCAGATTTAGCTCAGGGAAGGGCTCTGAAGCACAGCCAACTTCACGGAACGTTTTTCCACATGTTCTTTGCAATTACACCAGAGAGGTCTCCTAATCAACAAGGCTTACATGATTTTAATTTTCAAATTATTTGAAAGAACACATAATGCTGTTCGGTGTCTAGTTTATAGTAATATCTAATGAATAAAATAGTGGTAATGTATACAGTGACTAACTTGTTTCTCTTAATGGACTTTATTTCTATAGACTCTAATCTAATTTGATTGCACTTTCAGATTGAATGTCGGAACTACATAAGGACGCTGCACCAGATCAATGAAAGTGTGATGTATGTCTGTGGCACAAATGCTTTCAACCCTGTCTGCGATAATATTGTAAGTTTGTCACCGCCAGGCGTGTGTGTGTGTGTGTGTGTGTGTGTGTGTGTGTGTGTGTGTGTGTGTGTGTGTGTGTGTCGTCTATAAAATCTGTTAAGTTGTCCGTTGAGCTGCCTGTTTTCACATACAGCAATCCTCAACTACTGGCCACCATAGAAGGCGAAGCACCTGTGTTCTAACGTGCTCTATGTTTATGCTTTTATAAACAAGATTAAAACAATTTAAGAGTACATTTATGATGTATTTGCTGTCCGTGTGAACAGGTTTATGTTGATGGACAGCTGAAACTAGAGGGGAAACAGGAGGAAGGAAAGGGCAAATGTCCCTTTGATCCCTTTCAGAGGTACTCGTCCATCATGGTTGGTATGTACTTCCTTGTTGTAACTTTCTGACAGAGTGCCCTTTCCAAAGGGCTGCTTAAATGCTTGTGTTCATTTCAATTTTGTGTTAAGTATATGCACCAACATCCCCTCATGAGGAATTTATTTTATTATTTCTTTTATAATTACTTTTTTGTCCTCTGCTAAAAGTCAAATAATTAATTTCAGACCACTCAATTTACCAACCCAAGTGATCATTTGCTTACAGAGCAAGTTGGCATGCAAGAAATCTATTTTAATAAGTATGGCAGTCTAATCATTGATTGAATTTACTGTTGAAACAACGTATGCAGTGTTTATCAATATGATCCTAGTTGGCGTGTTTGTTTCAGTAATGGGAGGGATGGGTGGTGTATGCTCCATTTTTGTTTTTGAGATTGGAGGCAAAGGAGCAGAGCAGCTTAAAACAATTCGGGTAGTTGTTGTTTGTTCTTTTGGGATTGAAGTTAAACTGCTGCTCCTAATCTTAGAACTCTTAAATGTTTGGTGATGTTAAAGTTCTGCTCTGGGTTGATGGAAAAGTGATTTAGCTGTCACTGTCAATTGACTAACTTTACAGTGTCACAGACAGGGTCCTAGGTTATTAAAGACACCTTCTGTAATTGGTTAAATATAAGGAGATTGTTTCATGGCTGGTGGTAGTACTTGATGGGGTGGCTGAGCCTGACTTGTTTGTTTACGTGTTGTTTCTCTTTTCTGTCAGATGGAGACTTGTACTCTGCCACTGTCCTTAATTTCCTGGGCTCAGAGCCAGTCATCCTCCGCAGCTCTCAGACCATTCTGCGCACTGACTTTAAGAGCTCCTGGCTAAATGGTATGCTCATTTTGTCCATTTTTCCTAGAAATGCTTTTGAATTTCCTGTACATCTGCTTTGAACATACATGACTGATTTCTACACTGATTGTTTCCAATTAGAAAAACAAATAATAAATACTAACAAATGTCCTTCTGATGATGCATATTGAAAGTATGAGAAACTTTTGGAGAACTGCTTTGTGGTGCATGCTTGAGGGTGGACTGTTTTCAGATATGTCGTGGCTGAAAGATACAAAGTTATGCTACAAGATAATAATGACGAACACTAGTTTTAGAATCCCGAGTGCAAAACATATTTTTGTTTGCTTGTCTTCATACACATTACTTACTCATTGTTGCCGTTCTCTCCTGTCTCCCCTCACAGAGCCCAATTTTGTCTACATGGATGTGGTTCCAGAAAGTGTGGACAGTCCTGAAGGGGATGATGACAAGATCTACATATTCTTTAGTGAAAACGCAGTGGAGTATGATTTCTACAACAAGCTCATTGTGTCACGTGTCGCACGGGTTTGCAAGGTAAGGCTCAAGTTCATTTCAGGGCACATTTGTAATACGTACAGTAGGCCTTCCATGACAGATTTTTTACTAGTTGCTCAAAAAAAGCAGCTGCATAGTCAACCATGTGTCAGTTCATACTCTTCCAGACACCTGTGAAAAGTGATTTTTAGAATATTGCTATAAGGGTTCATTGTGGCAGATGCTGCACTTTGAGATGTGAGGTACTTTTTAGGTTGTTTGTGTATCTGCCTTAGGCACTCTGTTCTTTATACTTACATAGGCTTGTGTAAACTGGATGCTAAATTTGCCACTGTTCTCATGAAGACTTTATTTTGGCTCTGTGTAGCTGTGCCTACATGCACTGTGGGGAACCAAATGTTTGAGCTAAAGGTTATTAGCAAGTGGTTGTATCTTCTCACCATCAAGTCTTTCAGAGAAAGATGGCAGTAGTTGCTGAACAAAGAACCCCTCATGTCCGATATATGACATTTATTCTTGAACTGGCTTTGAAACATGTAGGTTGCAAATAAGTAAGATATCCTTGTGCATTGTAGAGTTTGTAGAGTGAGCCCACACCTTATTTTCTATATAACTATGTAACTTGTTGGTGTTCTTGTATTTCCCTTCATCGTAAAATAACATGACTTGAGATAAATAAACCTATGATCTAAACTCAAGAAATAGTTGTGCTCAGTTGCTCTGTCTGCATACTACATGAAATGTTTGCTTGTGCCACTTCAGCATGTTCTGCTGGGTGTTTAGTTTTCTTTTACACAACTTTAATCTTTGCAGGGTGATAGGGGTGGTCAGAGGACCTTGCAGAGGAAATGGACCTCTTTCTTAAAGGCCAGTCTGGAATGCCCTGTGTCTGGGAACATTCTGCCCTATGTTGTCCAAGATGTCTTCCAGGTTCATTACGACAACTGGAGGGAAAATGTCTTTTATGCCGTTTTCACTTCTCAGTCGTGAGTAAGGCTTTACTCTGCGAGTTAAGCGGGTGATCTGCACTGTAACATGTTGCTGAGCGTTTATTCAACCTGTTCTGATCTGACATCTAGAACAGGAATGACTTGTTTCAATCCTGGCGATAAGTGTATGTTTACTTAAATGTGATAAAAGGTGTTTCTCTTAATGTTTCTGGTTTGTTTGTGTGTGTTTTGCATTTAGGGCCTCGAATGACTTGTCTTCAGCAGTATGTGCATATTCTGTCACAGACATTAATGAAGTGTTCTCCCATGGAAAGTACAAAACACCAGTAACAGTAGAGGCATCTCATGTGAAGTGGGTCATGTATACCGGAGACACTCCTGTCCCTCGACCAGGGGCTGTGAGTCATAATTTTTGTCATTGCATTATTACTATAAAGAAAAGTTATACTTCTGTAGTCTGCTGCTTCACCTTTTTATTGCCAGTTGGTGTTCTCCTCAAAGGTAATGCGTTAGGAGATTTATACCCTACACATTGTAGGATACAAGCCCTTTTAAAATTAAAGTCTACTTGAAGAAAGGTGCCATAGAATGCATATGGCCAAAAATGTTCGTATCAGTCCATATGAGTAATTATCACAATAAATGTAACATACTTTTAAACTTTTTTTTTTTTTTTTTTTTGTTTACATTCTGTTTTTTGGCCATAGTTGAACATTGAAGAAACCAAAGGGTTAATCAAGCTTAATGGCTTAAAACTATCTATTATGGTCTCAGAACATGGAAAAACAATTGCCAGCCAACAAAACAATTTAAGGCCGTCATGTTCATACCAGCTGTCAACAGAATTTTTAGTGGTGATGTGTGGTGGCCAGTGCTAGGGTATAAGATTACAGGTGTTAAACTGTTTAGTTTCTCAGGAACTTCAGCTTACCACAACAACAAACATCAGCTGGCTAATTATGTCATTGATAGATGCGGTAGGACTGATGGAGTGTGACATGTGATCCATGTCACGACATATCAGTATTCAAACACAAGCTAGCAGACCTTCACCTTTCTTTCCCGCCCTTGTGTAAGTAGTTAAATTGCTGTAGTTCACTACAGTAACATTAGTTCGACCATGCTGTGCGTGTGACAACGCTGCTTCATGTTGGCCAAATGTTAAAAACAGCTAGCCTGGGAAGCTAGCTTTCTCCCAATCCTCCCTTTCCACACATACAGCGTCCTTAGTTTGCTGTTGTTTAAATTAAAGTTGTGCTGTGTTCTTGTGTTTTTCTTTTTACTTTTTTAAGTGGCATTTGGGGATGCACTAATAAGACGACTGCTTGGGTGCTTTAACCTACAGTGCGCTTTGCATATAAATATGTGGAACAGAAGTAAATTGGGACTACTGAAGTTTCTTAGGATAAGAGTTTGCTCTACCCCTGTGGCATTTCACACCACTTATCACACATTCCATCTCAGGAAAACAGATAACGGATTGCTCCACTCAATCCCCACGAAAGTATATTTGCAGTTTCAGTTCTTACGCTCTTGTCGAATCTTGTTGGACAAACTTGGAAGTGGTTGCAACAACTAAGTAGTGTCACTTTTCTGGCTGTGGAAAATGCCATCAGAGCTCTGTAGAAACGAAAGTCTGAGAACGGTCTGTTTTACCTTAGACATTAGTTCTAATTCCATCAAGGAATAATATTGCAATAGTTATTACTGGTAGTGTTTAATCACCCAGCCCTGGTGGGAGATGAAATTCCCTTTGTCTTTGCTAGCTGGTTTTGTGTATTTTGCATTCCACCTCAAATGCCGATTGACTATCGATTTTGCACTATACTATATGTAAATTTATATAAGTGTAAATGTCGAATCAATCTTATTATGGTTAGGATTTTAGAATATGCATGTTTTACCATCCTCCTAAAAAAATATTAATAAAGTAATATCTTAATAGCGTTAACATACTGTATCAAAATGTTTGATTTTAAAAGATGAGGAAAGTTTGGTTTTCTTTCTGTCATGGGCCCTTTAAAAGTAGTTAATTAACAAAAATGACATTACACAAGCTGTACAATCCAGTATTATTAAATTGCATAGTATTGTTTTCATTAGTAATGCTGACTAAAGCGTTCTGAAAAAAGCTAACTTGCATCTTGTAATTGTCACAGTGCATCAACAATGCGGCAAGACAGTCAGAAATTCACAGCTCACTTGGCCTTCCTGATAAAACCCTCCAGTTCATCAGAGATCGGCCGCTCATGGACGACAGTGTGAAACCTGTTAGAGGAAGACCACTGCTGTTCAGAAGAGGGATTTCATTCACTCGCATCGTTGTTGACCGCCCCCTTGCACTTGATGGACAGTCTTACCTTGTCATGTTCATTGGCACAGGTACGTCCATGCTGTAAATTGCATTTCCTCTTATCTTTCCATTTGTTGATAAAGATCATGTTGTGTTAGGGCTGAAGTAATTTGAATACTTTTTTTTTTTTTTTTTTAAATGTGGGTAGAGTTTTGGTGCTTTGCACAAAAGCCAAAGCACTATGCATGCACCCGTGTGCTGTCATATTCACATGAGTTGCTTTGTTATCTTGTGATTGCAGTTCTAGTTAGATGCAACTCTGATAAAGAAGTGGAACTATCTGTTTATTTGAGATGCTTCTCTTTTCAGACAATGGCTTTGTGCAGAAAGCAGTGAACTACAATGGGGAGATGCACATCATTGAGGAATTACAACTGTTCAAAAACGAAGAGTCAATCAGTGTCCTGCGTCTTTCAAAAAGAACGGTACAAAAAACCCCACACATTTTGAGATTAGCACAGTTACTGTGTATTGATGTGTGTTTACATGTCTGTAGGAGCCAAATTTGTTCCAAGTAAAATTATTGAAACAATCATATTATGCCACTGAAACCAATTTGGGCAAGAGATTTGCAGTGCAACATGATTATTTTAAAGTTATCACAAATTCTACCATAATCAGCTTTTTTTTGGAGCATATATTGTCAGGACTTAAATAGCACTGATTAACTACATGTGCAAAGTTGGCAAAATTAAGCCAAGTTTTTATTTTTGCAGTGTACTTTGTAAACCATTGAGGAAAAAAAAAAATTAATTAATTTAACTGTATTTTGTTGTAGTATTTATGGCACTACAGAATCTATTATGTGTCAATTTATTCAAGTTCATAAACAAAATATTATGATTCATATATAAATTGTCTTAAAGAATTGTGTTATTTTTGCCATATTGCCCAGTCCTATTCCAGATATGCCTCTATAAATGATTGGATGAATGCGAAACATATTGACACCTTGCCTTGCTATGTTACAACTGGTCAAAACTGAGGGCTTTGCTTTGCCCAGTAAAATGTATGTGGTTTTGTTTTGCTTTATTAGGGACACCTCTATGCTGGTACAGTGTCAGGAGTGGTGCAGATGCCTTTAGCTGACTGTGGTCGCTACTCATCATGTCTTGACTGTGTTCTTGCCAGAGATCCTTACTGTGCCTGGGATTTTAGCACTCGCCATTGCACCAGTTTACCCAGCCCTTCGAAAGATATGTATGTAAAGCCCATTAATAATATACATTTCTTTGTAGTCTTACCTTTTATTTCTGTTTGTCTTTTTCAAGGTGTGTATATTTTATTGTAATTTCCTGCTCAGACGCATCTAATTAAGTGCATCAGTTGGGTGTTTTGGGACAAACTCCTGTTTAGATATTTGGGTCTATATTTCAGAAACTTCTGAAATTTTATTTCTGAATTTAGATCTGACGGGGTTATAGCTCCTACTTGTATTCCTCCTAATGAACAGCCACATGTAGCTATGTCTCCTTATAGATGCCTGAATCTACTTTAACACAAGTAGTGGGGAATTAATCAGGTCTGCCTGGGACTTTTTTGAACTACATAAGTTTACAATTTAGAAATTATGTAGAAGGGATTCTTCTGTAATCCTGATTTCTTATCTGGAAATGTTAGGCTGATTATGAACTCAGGATCTGCTTGGAGGTACAAGTATAAACAATGCCACAACAAGACTAATGGCTGGAGAAATGTGACAAAAGCTTTCATGTCACGTGTCTTTTTGTTTGAAATTCCTGTTCTTAAATGGTGCAGCAATTCCTTTCAGGCACCTGTACATGTTAAACATAATGCTGCCATATAAAAAGCCATGTTCAGCTTTGTAGAACTGAAACAGTGTTTAACACTTATAGATATGAAATGTTCCATTTGTATAATTTGTAAAAAAAAAAAATTCTGTACATGTAGAGTTTTCTTATCAAACGATTATATTAAGGTATATAATATTCTAACAACAATTTAGTTTACTCAGTTAATGAAAAGCAAACATAGAGATCACTTTTTACGGTCTGTAGCCATTCTGATTGGTCCATCAAGATTGCTAGCATATTTTCTTTGTAAACTTTCTTCCAGAGGAGGCTGGTTTTAAGCCTGCTTAACTCCGTGTTCCAACAAAACCAGGGTTATGTAGAATATGTAGAATGAAGTGAAAGTAATGAATATGTACTAATGTCTATCCATTTTATTATTTTTATCTTTAGTGATTTGTTGCAAAGTTTAAAAGACGCAAATACATCTCGCTGTCCTGAGCCAGGTACGGACACCTTTCGTTTATAATTTATTTGTTATTTTTGTATTGGGATGTGTAGTGATTAGAATCTGCATGTGCTTGTTGTAGCTCCTGTGCAGCCAAAGAACATAACCCTTTTGCTGGACAACAACATTATGCTGCCATGCCAACGGGATTCCAACCTGGCTCAGATTAACTGGCACTTCGGTGGACAGGTTCTCAATCCCTCCAGCAAGAAGTACAGAATCTACAGTGATGGCCTCCTCATCTACAATGCATCAACCTCAGATGCAGGACGCTATACCTGCACATCAGTGGAACAGGTGGTCAGTAGACAGTACCAAAGGACACTGGCCATTTATGAACTACATGTGTCAACTGAAGGTGACAAAGACCATATTTTAGGTGTCATAACCACAAAAATGCCTCATATATTAACTGCTGTTCCAGCACTGGACCCACAATATCAGAATGCAGCAAGCAGCTGGGTGGCCATGCAGGTCGCTTTGGTTGTGTTGTCTGTGTTGATGGCAGCATTGTTGCTGTGGAACCTGTACATGGGCCATTTGCCGCTGCAGAGGTGCTGCAGGCAGCAGTACAGCATGCAGTCTCAGTGTGACTTTGCTGCATATGCACCACACCAGAACACGGTTTCTGATACCACTGAGAGACAGGCCGAAGTTGTTCTCTTCGAAAAAAATAATCATCATACGAATGGGACTATTTTGGAGCCATTCAAGTATACCATTGATGAGTCCGAGATATGAGCTGTTTGGAGCTTTTTGGTGTACAGTTTGTGAAACGTTTGTTGTGGGAAAATATGATTTTTTATTTTATTTTTTTTTTTAATGATTTTGTGTTCAATAAAAATAATTTTTTACTTCACGTAAAGAGATTTGTTTATTTTTTTTTAAAGTGAATTTGAACAAGCAAGTGGCAAGCAGTATCTCGTTTGACATGAAATGCAAGCACTCATGCTTTAACCATTCTTTCTAGACTAACTTGTGTTTCTAGGTTCATTATCTTTTTACAAGGCTCTGTGAGGTTCAGTTCACGGATGGATGTCCTAACATTCTCCCTTCAAAATTCTTGAATTAATTTCTCCATCAAATGGTGGTAAGATGTCCTGGTCCAAATGCAGAAATACAGCCTCAAGTCATAATACTACCATCACTATGTTTCAAAGCTGGCATAAGGTTCCTAAGTAGGAATTCAGCCTTCGGTTTGGCCGACATAACGTCTTTAAGATGAAGATCCATTTGTGAATTTATCTGTCCACATGCCTTGTTATGTCTTCTGACTTATTCAGTTGGTCGTTAGGACGTTTTACAAAGGTAGAAGGTTTTTTTTTGGGGGGGGGGAGCAGTGACTAGTACTTGAACAGTTGTAGTACTAGACATGCTAGTATTCCATACATCCTGTTTAGTGTTTCCAGACGGTGGACAGGCCTGCAGCTTCCTGTGTATTACCCTGGTATTTTTTTGAGATCCTCCTAAATATTCTGTGCCTTTTGATTTTATTTATTTATTTATTTTTTAACCATTTCAGGGAAGGGAAACTATGATGCTGACTTTCCATCATTTGTATACTTTGCCTAATGGTGTATAGATGAAGTCCAAACTCACCAAAAAGTTTAGTACCTTCTCCAGCCTATTAAGTGGCTGTTAAGAAATCATTTGACAGTGACATGGGATGAGCTAATAAATGTATGTGCTGAAGACCACACTTTGATAAAGAAGACTCGGGTTGAACAGTCTTCACCATCAAATACCTGCTTCCATCAACTGGAAGTCAACTATCGCTGACCCTACCCTTTACAGCTGATTATTTTCCTATTGACTGAACCTTCTGACCCTAATTACCCCCTGTACCAAACTAGTTCTCGGGATTGTAGGGATTTACATACTGGCAATAAGGACATTGTAAAGAGATTTGAATGAAGTAATGCAATGCACATTTTTCTCAATACCATTAGAAGAATCAGGAGTTATTGATTTTTTTTTTTTCTTTAATCCAGACAAAATATTTGACTGGCAGTTACACAGAAAAATGTTTTAGTATTTAATGTGTCTGTTGCTTGCCTTTATTACAGGTTCCTTTATTATTCTTCTGCAGGGGATTTTTATACATGTCCAAAGTTCAGTCTGAGTTGCTGATTGCAGGTAATATGCCTGTTCTGTGTTCTGTTCTGTTCCGTGTTGATCTAGTTCTATCCTGTTCAAGTATACACAAGGCCTTGTACTTCCCAGTTACATGGTGACACTCAATTTGCATTATCTGTCGAATACAAACCACTGAGCACAACAGTCAACAAGCTATTATGTGTGTACAGTAAATATATACTATGTGTATGCTTTTAATGTAAAAGTGCTTCTGAAAGACTGTTTCTCTGTGGAAAGTAGAATTACTGCTGAGCATCTCATGTATTTAACTTGACAAAATCAATAATGAGCCTAACAAAGGCTCAACCAAAAAAATCAATAATGAAATAATAAAAGTACATTAATTTAGTTCCCGGGCAGCACAGTGGGCAGCGCTGCCGCCTCATCAGCAAGAAGGGCCTTGGTTTGACTCCTGGACAGGGTGTCCAGAATCCTTTGTGTGTGGAATTTCCATGTACTGGTGCATGGGTGCTCCAGTTTCCTCCCACAGTCTAAAGATCTGTTATCTGGTGAATTGGAAATGCTAAATTGCCCCTAGGTGTGAATGTGTATGTCTGAGTCTGCGCTGTAATGTATTGGTAGCTAGTTCAGGCTGCGTCCTGCCCTTCTGGCCACAGGTGAATGCATTCAAGCATGCTGAAAGACTATTTGAGGAGACGTTTGGTGAAGAGAACGAGTCAGTGTGTGAAATGCCCTGTGGTGTTAAAGGTCCCATGATGGCTCACTAATTCAGCTGGTATTATGATTTGCTGTGTGCTACTATACACCGTATAGTAATGTTTTGGAGAAATTATCTGTAATATGATATTGCTGTTAGGCTATGAAGGACTACTTGAGTGAGCTCATTTACTACAGTGCCACCCTGAGGCAGACTGGTGCATCATTGCTAGTTAGGTTAGTCAAGAAAAACAGAAGCTCACCAATTGTGAATGAAGCCACTAAACAGCAACATCTTAATGTCAAAAGTTTATTTTTAGGCTGATTTTTTTTGGGATATTAAGGTGACCCAAAGGTAAATTAAGGGGCCCAGGACCCTGGTATTGGCCCCTTGATTAATTAAGACAGAAAACTCACACCAAATCTGTGCCAGTACCCTCTCACTGACTATTGAATTCTGAAGCTTTTGGAAGTGGCTTGCAGTGGGACACACTCGCTATATTTAAGTGTGTTTATATTTCTCCGTACTTACTAATGCTACTTTCAGTATTAACTAAACAAATTACATAATTTCACTTTATTAAGGCCGAACTGTTTGCAAAATCTGAGTTTATAAGCACATTACTGTGGGCAATATATACAAAAACTAATAATTAACTTCAACATACAAACCTATTTAAACTTCCGATTATTTGGTCCACCTTCCCCACTTCCGCATTCCAAAGATAATAGTAGTTATGAAAAAGTATATTTGAAATGGTTCCTCTTTTTTTAATATATTTAAGAAGCGCTGAACTACCATGAAACCACACTGTTACTGCAGACACCTCCTTAGCACCCAGCATTGCTTAATCACAGTGTTTCCTTGAGGTAATAAGTAATCCTGCTCAATAAGACCCCCCTTCCACTAACTCTCTTGTACCTCATATTGCTTCAAACAGTGAGGATGAGTTCTTCTTGGAGTATTTAAAAACACCAGCATTAACATCTTGTTCAGTGTGCTTCAGGAAACATATCAAAATCAGCCTTTGAGGAAGCATCTTGATTCTTCATACGGCTTGACCAACACTACTTCTACCACTATCTAGAGAGAAATCCCAGGTCCTTATTTGAGTGGTATGCTTTGGAGATTGATATGATTAGTGTTACTGGAACCAGCTTAAAACGAATCAGCATGGCTCTCGTTGTTGTTGACTGTACAAAGTGTGGATCTCTGCATAACTGCAGGGGACACATGAAGAGATTTAACAAGAGATCAAGACTAAAGAAAGTTCCTCTCTGGGTTTAAACTGAAATCTGAGGCTCACAGAATCACTATGTAAAGAACTGAGGATTGACTTTATCCAGGATTCCGTCAACAGCCACACTCAGTTTCCTTCACTGATTTGCATATCTAACCAGAATGGAAAGCAGCAGTGCCTGCAGCAATGGACCGTAGCAGTTAGGACTTAATTTTACCATCGACTACCTGTTGTACACCAAAGGTCACAAGACTAAACAAGAAGAATTGAAGAAGAGCTCTCTTACAGCAGTGGTTCTTCAAACCACTTGACCAAATTACTGAAGCTCTTCCAGAAGACCATAATGATGTTTGTTAAATGAGTGTCTCTCAGTCTCCAGGCAATTAATCCTTTGCTTTGGAAAGAAGTCCTGCAGCTAAATCAGCCTTTTGTGAAAAATGTTTTTTTTAATATCCAGTTTAATTCTTCTTCTAGACTGGTGACTACAAATTAAAAGACAGAGTTGCCCACCAAACCAGACAGACAGTCCAGAAGACCAAAACATATTACCTTAATACGTCACCCTGATTTTCATGCCCATCCTGGCCTCGAGGGAATATATCTACCGGTGAATCACACATCACTATACTTATTTCAGGAGCAAGGTACCTTAGGGAAAGGCAAGCAGGCTTATGGAGAAACTTAGAACTTTACTTTGGTGGTCTAGCACAATCTTATATGATTATATACAATCGTATAATCTTACCACTTGCATAATCTTAAACACAAAGAGCTCTTTTTGATCTTTTTGGCTCGGAAGGATGGATCAAGGAAAAAACCTTCAAAGAACATGACAATTACAGACTAATAGGACATTTACTCCTCTACCTTACAAAACACTGAACGCTTCTTTCCTTCGCTCGTCTTGTTGTCTGGTGTTGACCCTAAGAGGATGGGTTCTTATTTTGAATCTTTGTTCCTCTCAAGTTTTTTCCTTGCCTCTGTCACCCTTGGCTTGCTCACTGGGAGCTCGGACACCACATTCTTTGTAAAGCTGCATTGTGACAGTATCTGTTGTGAAAAGCGCTATATAAATAAATGTTGGCTTGACTTGATATTATATGGAGGTTCTTTAAGCTGTAAAAAGCTTACTCACTCAAAAATATTAACAAAACCTGAATTCTCTTGCTAACAGGACAAGAACCGGAGAAAGGGCGTTATTAAGTCAGGACAGCGGCAATGGCCGTTCACTAAGTCAACTTCCCCAGAGTTGCAGCCCGATTCCTCTTCAACTCGCCCACCCAGTACCAGTTGTTCAGTTGCATCAAAGGAACAACCTGCTATTGCTGCCCGCATCCCCAGCCCCTTGAATATTCTCACACAATTCCTGCAGATTTTGCAGTAGTGGTGGAGGTGGAGCTTTCTGTACATGATCTTGGCGCTGACCACGGTGCCTCCACACAGATCACTGAAGATGACCCACTGCCATTAGTCATTCCATGATAGTCTGGCACCATTGCAGTCTTTGGCAATATTGATGTGGTGTTAGGAGCAGTCTTTGTAACAGTCTATGTGCATGTAGTCCTGGATGGTGTACTCGTCTACCAATGGTGCTGGCACTAACAGGATGACTCACGGAGGACATCACTGCTTGCTGAATGTCTGCAATAGTGGCTGTGGGGTCAGTCAGGTACAGCGAAAAGGCCTGTCCTTGCTCACGTTACCTACACTCAATTTGAATCATGTTCCACATTTCTGTTGCTTGATTCCTTTTAAGTGCAACTATTTGTGCAAATATTGTTTTGATGATGAGTGTATTACACACAAAAAGTAGGCGGGTCATGTAGGCTCAAAATATTATTACAAACAACAGTTATAAATCATTAAAAGGCCTCAATAAATACATAGATCATGTCATACCAGTAGTAGGAGTTTTTTTCTCTTGGTGTGGTTTTTAAGTTAGTAAGTTATTATTTACAATTAATAAAAGACATGATATCAAAAATATATATTTTACAAACACACTTAATAGAATAATTTATCTCAGAAGATGCTTCAGTCTCATATGTGTGTTGCTGCCTGCCAGATGAATGAATGTGTTTCTTATCTCTTCAGAGATTTCTAAAAGGCTTCATTATCAAGGCTTCATTACATTAATGGAATGAGGTGCAAAGCCCAGGTCCTGGACTTCCCTCACAAAGTTAATTCAACTGTGAAATTAGAAAATGTACTAATGAGCACCTTAAGGATTACATAAAATGGCCTGCTCTTAAATACATACTGCGCTGGGTTTATTAGATTAACCAATAACTTCTTAAGGGAACAGCTCATTATCTAGGCTGAATTAACCATGCGAGCTATATTGTCAGATTTACACCTCCATGTGTTTGTATGTATGATCAGTCAAAGGTTTGGACACACAGGAACTGAAGTACTTTTTGTAAATCTAAAAAAATGTACATTAGGGGTGAGGAAATATGACCTTTCCTGAGCCTGAAGATCAGGAAAATCAGAAAATGTAACCAAGTAGCCAGTGATAAAGAGAGTAGACACTAATGAAGCAAATGAACACACAAAAATACAATATGTGATTATCAATATTATACAGTGGTGCTCAAAAAATAGTTTTTGCACAAATATGACCTAAAGTTAGTCTTAAAAGTGGTTTAAACATTTTTCATTGGTCATTATATGTGTTATGCAATTGCCGGTGTCCAAAAAAACAGTCATCTTCAAAATGACAGCTGTGCAGAAGAGGGCAAAAATCTATTTCCATTTTAAAGTCAAAGGAACCTGTGTTTTTTCAAGTGTGTTTGGGCCATTCATGATAAAAAAATCACATAATGTAAACAAAAAGTAAGCAGCTGCGGTGTTTAAATTATGCATAAAAGTAAAATTGAAAGAAAAGTTGTTGTTTTTTTAATCGGATGACAAAATGGTAATTTACTTCTTATTCAATATTACATATCTGTAAATGGTAATAGCATGTAAACCCTTAGGATTAACAATTTATTTGAAGTTGAAATTACAGTCAGGTTTGTTCCAACATTGGGATGACAATCAGGTGTCAGTGGGCACACTGTTGTATTTAAAGGACAAGGATTTATTACAGTCAGATGTTCTAAAGGGTTCTCACTCTTTCAGGCACAACTGTATTTAGTTTTGGTGGTTTCTGTGTCATTTTCTGTTGAATGCTTTTTCATTTTTGTTCTTAATACTGAAATAAATGAAAGAAAGATTAAATGAATACTTATTGTTCACTTTGACTAGGAAATAAAATAAATGGTTTCTTGCTTTTGCACAGTGATGTATATGTTTTAAAATACCTCCGGACAGTACAGTCTCTGCATATCTGCATCCTCCTCTGCCTTGCTGGAAAAGCATCTCTCCTGAAGGATGCTAGTAGATGATAATATAATCCAATAGGTGCTATTCTGTAATTTGATGTCTTTGCTAATATTGTAGTACAATACTAATACAGTAAAGCATTATAATAAAGAAAAAAAGGAACCCAAACTGTGGAAAGGAAACACTATAAAATACTGTAAAATCTCTTTTTCACTTCGTGTCAATTTTACATAACGAATTGGGCAATCGAAATAGTCCAGAATCTTGTTTCATTAACTTTCATTCAGAGTGAATGGTTTTTCCTTGTCTTGTAAAATCACCTTTTGGGAGATATGGGGTTTGGTTCCAACAGTGATGATATGGAATAGAATTAAAGCCATAGCTGAAAGTTTTTTGCCAGTGTGTATGTGTATGTTGCCAGTAAACATGCTGCTTATGGAAGGACCCCCTAAAAAACATGGGGCTATCTAAAGTCGATCCAACGATAAGCACCCCGTAATTTCAGAAATCTCCAGCACTTTTGAGAAAAAGGAAGCTTATTACACAGCGTAATCTGCCAAGCAGTCCCTGGTAGAGTATCCACATTGCTGTGGCTGAGTGTAAGGTTCAAGATTAGGCAATGGTGGTACAGCAGTTCATTAACCTGAGCATGTATCCTCTAACCGTCCTGATATTTTCTTTTTAGAATTCACTAGCATTCCGAACAATGATACTACTTCCATCATATTTTACAGATGGGATACAGAACATATGTTGGAATGCAGACTTTTCCTTTCCTGAGACAGAAATGCTTTTTATAACCTTCTGTCCACATGATCAAACTAAAGATACAGCAAAGGTGTTTGGGTGTGCAGTGACTCCTTGCAACAATGCAACAGTGTTTTTCTGATAGTGAACTCTTGAACATTGACATTAAACACTTGCTTAGAAATTGCCCTGGCCTGCTTTTTGACCTCACAAATTATTCCATGTGTTGTTCTTAGAGTCATCTTTGTAGGTCGACCACTCCTGGGAGGGTAACAGCGGTTTTAAATTAATCTTCATTTGCACACAGGATGTCTACCCATGGATTGGTCTGATTGGTCCAAATTCTTTGAAGATGGTTTTATAACCCTTTCTGGCCAGATGGTAACTCAGAAATGTGAAATGACATAGTCAGTATATATATTACCCAGTATATTAAATACAAAGATCTGACTTTGATATGTCTGTGTTTTTCCTGAATACTTTTGGGACTTGTATTGAACCCTCATTATGTCTTAGGTCATAATAATGCAGAAGTATGGACATTTCTAAAGGGGTATCTAGGGACATACAGTGGTAAAAGTTTGTGAACCCTTTAGAATTTAAAGATTCAGCTCACAGACAGATGTCCGCAAAAATAGGCGCAAACCATGATACTACCACCACTATGTTTCACAGATGGGATAAGATTTAATCCTTGATTGCAGTGTTTTCTTTTTACTTAAACATAATGCTTCTCATTTAAACCAAAAATATTCATTTTGGTCTCATTTGTCCACAAAACATTGTTCCAATAGCTTTTTTAACAATTAAGTTTTTTGGTCAAATTTATGCAGAAATAGAACATTCTACAGGGTTCACACATCTTCAAGCACCACTGTGCACTGTAAAGTGAAAAAATGAAAAATTAGATATTGATGAAAGTCACAAAATAATGTTACATGAGGACCACTTGGCCATATAGGGATTAACAACATACATCACTAGTTCATTTCCAGCAACACAGATCTGATGTGTGTTTATCTGCCATATGTTCATAATGGATCTCGCCACTGACAACCTGTCTCAAACAACCAGTAACATGACATATGCATAATGGATCATGTTAAATTTCTAAATAGATAGTCTAATATAAGCCATCAGGCTAGCATTAGATGCTAGTAGGCTAAACAGCATGCATTGAGAGCAGTAACTTATTAGTGACAAAAGAATAGGAAGAAAAAAGTTGCTTTAATAATTTTCCTATGGGGGTTCTTGTTTTTGCATTGGGGTCCTGTTACTCCACTGATTCTCGTAATAGTTTTCTTCCAGTTATAGGAAAAATATGAGCAATAGTTATGGGAAGAAGCACCCAGCACTTAAGACACAATGTTCTTCAGCAATTACACCAGGAGTAACAAGGCAGCTAATTAAATTTCTTAATCAAATCTTTCTGTTCAGTGCACTAATTTGCTTAATTCCCAGGAACTGTTGTTGGCATTAAATCCCCTTCAGTTCACCAGCTTTAGGGCTTTAATGGCGCTGCATGTGTTTGACCATGCTGTGATCTGCACGTTTGCAAGCACACACATATCAATGCAGATTCTAAAACACTACTTTTATGGAGCTTTTGCTTTAAACCAATGAATGTACGTTTACTGCTGATGTAATGTACATGTTTGACTCTTTCAGCTCCCGTAGCTTGTAAAATGATGTTCATTTTCATATTTTAATGAACAGGCATCCCTTTACGGGCAGTGTTTTGGATTTTGGGTTTTATCTTCTTAATCTAATAGGATCTGTGAATAGGGCGGATTAGTGCGGTAGGCTTGGGCCTGATTAGCAGAGAGTGAGGTAAGAAGATGATCATGCTGCGAGTGCGATTAAAACAGTCTCCATGTTTTAGTGCTGTTTAACATTTCAAAGCTGATTTCCTCCAATGCTGTGATTGTTTTTAAGTTCTTTAATGGTCATTGACACAGTGCTGATCATAGTGACAGTGATATTTTGAGCATTGTAGAGTTGGCAATAAAAAAAAATTAACTTATTTACTTTAGTTTAGACATATGGTGTAAAACTAATAATGCGTGTTTTTAATAAGCCAAAAAGATCCAGTACTGACTTTTAAAATATACGGTTAACAACATATACATATACGCAGATGAGCCAAAACATTCTGAGCACTCACACATGAAGCGAATCACATTGATTATCTTGTAACCAACTGGGCAGGTGTGAATATGTAGTGACCCAGCGTTTATAGCCAGATGACTGGGTTAAAGAACCTCCGAAATGCCAAGGCTTGTGGGTTCTCCTGGTCAGCTGTGATGCATACCTTCTTACAGTGGTCTGAAGGTGATCAGGAGGAATTTTACAAGCTCCAATATGTTTAGTCATTAGAGTTTAGTTTAAGGTAGAATTAAGATCTTAAAGTAAAATTTGAAGGGTTTTGTTTCAAAGCAACTTTCAAGAATTATCGTTTTCATGATAAACTTTGTCATTTATATCAATAAACATACAATTTCCCAACATACAATATATATATATATATATATATATATATATATATATATATATATATATATGTGTGTGTGTGTGTGTGTGTGTGTATATATGTGTGTGCATATATATATATATATATATATATATATATATATATATATATATATATATATATATATATATATACACACACACATGAATGACCAATTTTCAAGTCTCACCAGTAGATGGCAGAAGACGCTCATTAAACGCATCTTTATCTAGGTCTTTGTTCATGTTCCGCTGTGTTCTCCTGCATAGGAACTGTTTTAAAGGATAAAATGACAGATAAAAAGGAAAACTAAAAACAGAAAGTTTATAAGCCTACATTAAGTAAATGAAAGGCAGTTCATTAAAATGTACCTAATGTACAACAACTTCCCACAGTCACCACTAGGGGGATCCTGTTGACCGTGAGCTGCACAAACACAAAGGGAACCTAAAGAGCACCGGGGTCCTTATGGAAAATCCATGACCCTCTCCTCCTCTTCCATCTCCATCTATCTCCAATGGTTGCTATGGTGACTGAGCTAGGCCCTGGCCACCAGTAGACCCAGATGACCCCAGAAGTAACCTTTGACCTATGAAGCTATGGCCAGGGATGAGAGGTCAGGAGTGACCAGAGGGCAATGTGAACCCTTTCATGATTGGCTGTCTAAGCAGCCCACATATCCTCAGCTGGAGGATGAAGTATAGACGATTCTATAGATGTGTAGCTGGATAAGCAGCAGAAGAAGGCACTACATTCTTCACTGTAGATCATATTACACCAGAAACCCACAGAAATAGATCAATGTGTTTAGTACTTGTGGCTTCAAACATAATATTAGATGTATATGGGAGATACGGCTACTGACACTGGAAGTGATGCTTACTATACTCTTGCAAACAATGGTGCCACAAAGGGTTCTTTAGACTGAGAACATGTTTTAGTTTCCTAAATAAACTTTCAGTGGCTGTTCAGTAGTTTCTCAGTTTAAAGTTTAAAGCATCTTTTTGTTAAGGTTCTTCAATAATCGATTGTGTGCAAAATGATGACTGACAGGTTTGTTATATAATCATCTTTGGCCAAGCCTAGGAAAAAACTTCTCGAAACAAACTTGCTGTGAGAACAGTGGTCGAGATAAAATAACAAAAATCATTACTCCCTGAATGATGTTGTACCTTAATTCTGGACACACGCTAACCTGATGAAATGGGGGGATGGTGTTGTGCTACTAATAAAGCTAAAGAAGTTCTGAAAGACTTGGCGTTCACAGCATACCAGCTCAATTCGTTACAGCAGCAAAGAACTTCGGCATAAATAACGTAGGCAGAGCCACGCTGGTACAATAGGGTTTTATACCCACCCTCATATTTCATATTGGGCTGAAAAATGAATCAGTTTTACATCAAAATCACAATTTGAAGGAGCGTAATTTTCAAATCACAGAATTTACGTTTTTTAAGCATAGCCTTTATTATCAACTGTCCTTCTCAAAGGTAGAAAGTAAAGGCATGGAGCTTGTAAACCAACTACAGATGATGGTATGATGATTTAGACTAATCAAAATAAACCATGTTCTGTATTCATGAACACAACCCTTATTAACAGGCAGTCTGTCTGGAAGGTTAACTGGCTATGTTAAAGCCTCAGGTCAAAAACGTTGGACACATTATAGACAAAAATTTTAGTTTTGATTAAATTTATAAAAAGTTATTACAATTTACATCACAGTTGTAACATTGGTCAATTAGATATTTTGCCCATATGATTCAACCCTCGTTTGATATAATCATATAACTTGCACCAGACACCAGCAGAGTTCAATGGAGAAAAGGTTTTCCAGTGCAAAGTCAAAAACAAGACCACTAGAACAAGAATAAGAACATTAGTCCATTTCTGATTGTTTGAGAAACAGAATGTATCATTATAATTACCGTGATTAACTTTACAGTCGTTTTGCTCATTTACAGCATTTAACTAAGCTAATTTGCTAGCTAGCTAACATACTTGCCATTTAATGTTTTAATGAGCTAAAATGAAACAATATACTGCTCTACTCTGCACACATATTTACACAAATGTCTATATTTATACAGAACCACATGAAGAATCAGACAAAGCTTTTATTTTCACTGAGTTTTAATATAAGCAAAAACACAGCTTCTGTACCGCTAGCATAAATGCTAGTAGTGTTAGCTTCTCATAGCTGGTTGCCTGATGTAGGATTCTCCAAAAAGTAATAATTCTAAAGATATCGACAGAATATCACACGTCCTAGAAGTAGCTAGGAACATCCTGAAGCTCTTATTGATATATATTACATTAGAGTGCTGGTGTAACTTCATCTGAAAGAGAAAAAGATTGGCCAAGCTGTGTTTAGCTTCAGCTGCTAGTGTTAGCAAACACAGATGATCCTCAGTGGGGTTAAAACACCAGCTTTACCTTCTTTAGAAACCTGGGAAACAGCAAAACGTTGTTTCATTACATACTTGAGCATATTTGACATTACATCTTCAAACAGCATCATTTTACTGTTATTCCCAGTGTTTTGTCTGTTATGTTTGAATTTATTGGAAATTATGACATACATTGAGCTACTCCTACTCCAAATGGTTATCCACCCGGAGGTGTCTTGAAGCCCTTTGTTGAGGTGGAAAATGTAGCCTATTAGTCTCACAGTATTAGTATCATAGTAAATAAAAATAAAATTATTTGAGTGCTGTCATTTATTTGCCATAAGGAAAGTTGGCTGTTTGTGTTGTGCATTCGATAGGTACTTTAGCTAAATAGCTAGTTAGCTCTTTTTTTTAAGCTTAGCTGCTAATTACTCGGGTTAAAGAGAACTGTGCAGTGCTCACAGAAAAGATTAATATGAATATAATCATACACATGCATTTTTTTCCATTCTTTTCCTCTTTAAATTAGCATAATTTTATTATTGGGCTCTGCTTAAATAGATTTACATGCAAAATATTTGTTTGTAATTTTTCTGTATTTGTATTCACTCTCTGTCTGAAATTATCTGTTGTCAGCTGCTACATGTTTTGTCTGTTAATACCAGGGATAGGAAGATCGATACCTAAATATTGATACTGCCAAAAAATGTATATATAATTAGTTTATTTATTTAGTAGGATGAATGTGTATCATATTTCTCAATAAAATAATAAAAATGCTGTTGCAAATGATGTGTAGTGTAGGAACTACTTTTTTGTCCACCTTCTTTCTCAAGTACAATGCATTATGAATGGTACCAGGTAGCCTAACTGAAATCTTTGGGGATTAACCATTTAATAGCCTTTATTTTTGAAGGACATATACTGTATCATAGAAAGCTGTCTTTTGTGCTCTCTTGAAATAAGAAATAATAATAAAAAGAGTTTACTGCAGTGTGTTAAGGGGGTAATATTTAAATTCATACAGTTCACTCCTCAATCCATACAGTCCATATATGGAAACAGACTGTTTTGACTGAAATGTTTCTGCAGTCTTGAAAACCAGTACGTTCATATACAGTAGATACAGCCTATTTCATGCTGAAGTAATTAGGTCCTGTTCAGTTCCAAGCAGATTCTGGGTATGTGACTGGTTTGTTTGACTGATCAGATAGATTTCATGTGTTCGTGAGGTCAGAATGCATGAATAGAAAGTCTGTGGTGCTTATTTACAGCTTCACAGTTTAAACAGGCGACATCTTTTTTACTTTATTTCCAGGGGTGGTCTTTTCACTAAGCAAAGATTAGCCACCTACGCCCATGATAAGCCAAGGGCTCCATGAAAATACAAATTAGCCATGCTGCACATTTGGATGTTAAATAGTAAGTAAAAACTTTATGTGATTTTTTATTCATTTACTTCTATGTTACTCTGTTTTAAAGCTCTGTTACTCTGTTTCAAAGCTCTGTGACAAGCATGTGTCTTAAAAAAGATCCAGTAATACAAAGAGACCATTTTGCTTAAGGAAGTTAAATAATCTTACAGCATTCCTACAGAAATCTTAAAATATGTAATATTAGAGATCTGATTAGATTTCATATCCAATCCAGCCAATTTAAATGATGTAATTTACAATGACTGCTTTATTAATGTTAATTAAAGTTATTAGACAGTAAGGCACTCTTGTGTAATGTTATGTGTTTATTTTATTACCTAGTTACTGTTGTTAAATTTGGTCCATACTTAATCAGTGTGTGTGTGTCTGCCAGCATGAAGATGCAAGCAAGTGCGGCTGTAGTCTGACTAGATTTGGTCACTTTTATCTCAAAGATACAGAGATACAAATCTGAAAACATGTACAAAAATTGGACCTCAAAGAGAAAAATGTAGGATATGGGCCCTTGAATACAAATTAGCCAAAAACAAAACAGAGACCTCCCACTGTGTGTTTTCCCGTGTGTGGTGAGAGAAAAGGAGATAAACATTTGCCATCTTTACTGCAGTTTGCGTTTGCCCCTTTCTCCTTCACACAGCACTTATCATAAGGATGTAATGGCGGACGCTTACATTCAACGACTGCAATCTGCAGCTGTGTTGCCCCCTCACACTAAAAGTGCTCGTTGCATGTCGCCCCGCATAATAGCATCCCACTAAAAGGCGGAGGCCTAATGCAAAATGTGACAGTCACATGACCACAGTCCCCGCACCCACCTAATCCATCCTTTAGCTGATGGCCTGTCAATATTGATTTATGAAGGTAATGGCTGTGGGCTGATAAAAGGTACATGAGGATGATGGCGAGGAGTGCAGAGGTGAAGGTGGACGTAAAGCTCTTTCAAAACGGGAGAACACCGAAGGATGGAGGTGTGTAGTGTATGGCTTAAAAAAGAGAAAGTGCTGCTGGGAAATGGGATGTTTGTGTGAAAAACAAAATGATGAAATTGTGCAGTTGTAAACGATCATGTTGTTTTGGTTTCGGGTTTTGCCAGTGTGTAGCTTTTATGGATTTTTTAAAAATAAATGATAAAGAGCATGCCTCAACAACGTCCAGGCTCCAGAGCTAACAGGGTGTACACTACACTGCAGGAAAAGTAAAAGATTTGTTACTGTAATGTGAAAAGGTATGTAACCAACCTGCCTTAAAGGAATAGTGTACTGAGAAATCAAATTCACCCTTACTCTAAATCTAATAGACCAGCCGAGACACTTTTGATGTCTGGTAAGATGCTGTAGAACAGGGCTATCCATCCTGGTCCTGAAGATCTACCACTCTGCAGAGTTTAATTCCATCCCTATTCCAATCTATCACACCTGATACAGATAATCAAGGTCTTCAGGGGCATCTGAGTATTTGAGTCAGGTGCATTGGAGTCTGAACTCTCTGGATGGTAGATCTCCAGGATGAGAATTGTGCACTAGTGCTGTAGAAGAACCACATTTGGTTCCATAAACTTTAAATGGGTTTTTACAGGTCTGATGACATATTAATAATTTGCATAAATGTGATGTGAGTATCCTGACATCTGTAACAGAAATAGACAGAAATTGTTGTAGCACAAATCAAAGCTTTGAGGCTCTTACTTTACAAGACATTTAGTGCAGACACCTTGTAAACTTACAAGAGTTCAAGTTTCATGAACCTTAACATATTAAGACTCTATACTATTTAAAGTTTTCTCCAGGGAGTGAATATCCATTCAGAAACTTTTATTTTAAGGAGGTACTTTAGAAACAAAAGCCTTTCTCTGATTGCCTCTTGTTGGAAAAGCCTGAAATTGAAATGAAGCCTGGCCGTTTAACCTTGTCACACGTCTGTTTAACCTTTCCACACTTATGTAACGCACTTCTTCAGGAGATGCGTCCTTCATGAGGAAGCTAACAACCTCCTCGCTATTCCCAGTGTCATTGCAAGATATCCCAAAAGTCCTCTAAAAGGGGTTTTAAACAGGACCCTCGACACAGTGACCTTTCACCTGCCAGAACTGACCCTAAGGTCCTGACCTTACTGCCATCCCCTGACTCTCTATTTCACACCAGCCCCCACTGCTTTGTGTATTCCTTCATACTGGACTTCTGGATTGTCATCTGTTCATTCACAATATTGTGTTTGGATCAGGAGAATTCTGTATATCGTCGCTGTCCAAAGAAAAACATGTATCTCCATTTTTGTCGATTTTCACTTTCATGCATCATTTGAACACAGCAGTTGCTGTTTACACTGTGTGAACGTTTCATGAAGAACGGACCAACAGAAATGGGTCAAAACCTCTTGGAAAGACGTCTGGTTCCATTGACTTACATTAAACTTAAATGAGGTTTTTGATCTCTCCTGTAAAGTTGCCATTTTGGAAATACCTGTTTTTCTTTGGACAGTGTGCATTAAAATGTACAAACAATGCAGTATTTAAATGTGTCCCCTCAGGTGATGTGTTTACTTTCTTTGGCACAGAAAATCAACAAAACATCTCATTTCAAACATATAACTGTATTAGTATATGTGGGTAGAGAACCGGATAATGTTCCTTTTAATGCATATTCCAGTATACAATCAGATCTACTGTCATTTTTAATGTAGAAGTATTTCAGTGTATATTTCAGTGTATAGATTTTACTGATCCAAACAGAATATTATAGGTGGACAGATGACAAAGCAGTCCAGTACGTAAGTGTAAACAAGGCAGCTAAAATGGGAGCTGGTATGACATGGAGAGTAAGGGGAAGGCAGTAGGGTCAGGCCCTAAGGGTCAGTTCTTAACCTTGCAATAATGAACAACCTGGTAGAGCAGAGCAAATGACAGTATTGAAAGACAATATTTTTAATTATAAAGAAAACCTGTTCAACAGATCAAAAACACTGTTCAGCAAGCAAGCAATCATGCAAAGAAGTGTGATAGGAGGAAAAAAAAACAAGCATGGCCTTAGAGGCTGTACCAGATTAGTTCATTAAAGATTAGTTACATTACATATCTGTTCAAATATGTCCATGAAACATGCCCAGCATTTAATAATAACTATGGATCACAGATTTCAGATGTCTTTTTCGCATAGGATTGCAACTAGGTTTTAAAACAGTTTAATTATAGATTATTATTTATCCAAAAATGGCAGGCATTACAATCAAAGGTTAAATTTTAGAGTACAGAGAGAAAGTGGTCAACACTTTGCAGTTTCTTACAGATTTCCCTGCTCATTATATAAGGGGCTCAAAATCAGCCAGTATCAGACTCTTGTTTTTCATTTTGGTAGATCTCTGTTCCAAATTTCTGAAGTAAATATCGAGTCCCCCAAAAGCAACTGCTACACATTAGCCAGTGTGCTGTAGTTTAACTTAGCATAGCCTATTGTGCTAAATAACCAGACACTTCTTACTGTAGACTTGAAACTTTGTCATGTTATTATTAAACTCTTTATAAATAGCAAATATCTCATTTAAGTGTAAAACATGCTAATGTGTTTTCCATATTTCATAACTGTAATCAGTCATACAAACTGATCAGTGCTTTGTAACACATGCACATGCATACACACTGTCTATGCAGCATTACTCCTCTCAGTACAGGGAATGAAAAACTCTGTGACACTCTTTCATTCCGGTCACTTCAATGGACACACCCCCATCTCTGCACACACTCCCTCCTAAATGCCCTATTTCTATTTATATTGTATTATTCTACTCCATTCTGTACTGTTTACACATTTTGCACTGATAAATTATTTATATTACTGCGTACTTGCACTGTCTGTATGGCTGACAACAGCCATCTTCTTAATTTGCTCAGCAAATGGTTTACCTGATCTATCTATCTATCTATCTATCTACTCTGCATGTTTAGTTTATTTGGTATTTGTTTGTTTATGTTTGTTTGTCTGTTTATTATTTATTTTTTTATACTGTACATAATGTCTGTCAACCTACTAGTACATGTGCACTAATGTCCTAGTCTCAGTATGTATGCACCAGATAAGTAGCCCAAACATGTTTTTAATAAGCTCACCATACAAAAATGTCACCTGTGACTGAAAGGTTCTTAATAGCATGTATTACTTTCACGAGCACATATAACAGCTGCGATTTGATTTGACATGGATTAGACAAATGTCTGAATATAGGTTACATCAATGTTCAGCCACTCTTGCATCAAAGAATTGCACCGCTGGACCAGATCTGTTGGATGCCTTCCCTGGCACAAATCTGCTGGTAGACCCGTTTGACCATACACTTTCATACACCTGCTAATTCAGCTACCTCCTTCACATAATGGCCTTTGGCACACCCAAATGCAATCACTCTTTTTTATTCATTTCTAACATCTGCCATTTTCCACACATCCAACGAGACATTCACTGCCCTGTACCACCACTTCTCAATCTATGAATCGCATCACACACACACGCGGGTAGTATAGTCCTATCATTCTCGTGCCATCTGCAGGAGCCTGAATTTACTACCACTCTGAACATGCACAGTAACTGATTTTTCATCTGGTCGGCTTATATATTCCTTCTTTATTCCTTTTATTAAAACACATGTTCAGATGGACATGTCAATGCCCATTTTGTGTTTGTGTCCAGTAATAAAGAGTATCTTTTTGTGTTTAAAAATAAAAGTCTTTAGTCCTTTAGTAAGATGCTCCACTGACTATTTAAAATAGAGCAAAACTTGTTTTGTGGTGTTTCTGTTCTCATTTTCAACAAATAGAAATAACAGTAACAGAGACAAATAAATAAGGACATACTGAAACAATCTTGATATTCTCTCATAAATAACATGACTTGATCTATGGTACACTGCTGAAGTCATTATGGTACTGACAACTTTGGTTACTTCATCTATAAAGATGAATGAGCTGACTCACTTCCCTAGATGCACATGTTGCAGTAAATTTAAAGTTTGCAGAAAGAAGCTTTATTTAAATAATACATTAATACGTACAGTATACATAAGACACTATCAAACAGTCAAAACGGAGTTATATTGTGCTTTTATTTATATTGACAACTAATGTTGTCTCAAAGCAGTTTTACAAAAAAGTCACTAAAGTGTGTCCACCCCTAAGGTTAGCAGTTAAAGGTGAAATTAGAGTCAGGTGTTTTCAAACAATCCCATGACAATCAGGTATGAGTGGCCACTCTATTGTACTTAAAGATCTTTATAACACATGTTTCTGGATGTGTCCCAAGGCATAAACAAAGCAGATTTCTTTTTTTGTGTGTGTGTTTGTCAGGGTGGAAAGAATTACAGAGCATTGATGAAGAGTTTGGACTGTGTACAAATAAAGGAAATAATAATAATAAAAAAACATACCCTCCCCAGGGTAACACTACATTCCAGGAACCGCATCTGTGGAACATGGTGGTGAAAACCTCATGGTTTGGGCCTGTTTTTGTTGCAGCTGTACCAGGATGGCTTGCCATCAGTGATAGAACAACTAGTTTGGAATTATACCAGTGAATTCCCAGGGTAAATGTCAGGACATCTCTCTGAGAGCCGAATCTCAAAAGAACAAGGATCATGCAGCAAGACAGCGATGCAGAAGTCGTTCTACCAAAGAATGCTTAAAGAAGTATGAAACGTCTTGACCTTCATCCAATAGACATGTTGTGGAAGAAGTGAGCGGTTTATGTGAGGAAACCCTCCAACATCCCAGAGTTGAAGCTGTTCTGTGCGGAGGAATGGGCTAAAATTCCTCTAAGTCGATGCAGGACAGTCAACAGTTACTGGAAACAATTAGTTACAGTTATTGCTACACAAAGGGTGTCATATCATATACTGAAAGCAACGGTTTATATATGTTTACCATTCAAAGATTATATAGAATCATTTTGTCTTAGTAAATTATTAACCAAATGTAATATTTTTGTTCCTACTTGTTTACTTTTGTTCTCTTTATCTATGTTTAGGTTTATTATGTTTAAGGTCATATTTATGCAGAAATATAAAAACTTTACAGGGTCTACTTGAGTGGCAGAGAAGGCTTGTGTTGATGCTCATTACCCACGGCCATAGTTATCAGACAGGTCTAATCATAAGCTTCTGTATTATCATATGTATAATTAATAACATATAAATAAATAACATTTACTGCTTCAGTGTACAGAGATGCAGAGATCACCATCTATAGTTTGGATAGAATATTCTGACTCGAATCAAATCCTTGGTTTAACAACATATGCTGCAGTACCTGTTGATGTCAGATAGCTGTGCAGGCGAGGAATCCACTGGGAGCTGTGGCCTTGAGCTGTTAGAAGGAAAGTGGGATTGGGGTTAAGAGGCGTCAGGAGGACCCTGAAAGGCCTTGAGAATGTAAGGACTCTCCAAACACAGCACTCCACAGCACATCCGATTAGCTGCAGTCATTTACACTAAACACTGCCATTTACTCACACGCTCACTTGACACACCCGCACCAGGAAGCTTCTTCACACACCTCTTAAGCCTTTCACTGCCACACTTCACAGAAACGCCATTCTCACACACCCACAGGCACACACACTTCCACTCTTTCTCAGAGGAGGCAGCAACACCACGGGCTGTCCTGTTAACACCATGAAGCTGTTTCACCATAACATGAAAGGTGTGAGATTGAGAGTTCTCTGCTACATAAGACGATATGGAGCTAAGTAAACCTACCTTACTCCAGTCTGAGAACTTTGATTCCCAGCACTACATTAAGCGGTGGTGTAGTCTCATAGATGCACTCAGGCACTTGTGGGATCTACAAATTTAATCCCAAATTTTAAATGCTAAAAGAATAGTCCATCTCATTGGTTCAGATTCAGATGTAACTTGGTGATGCTTTCAAAAAAAGATAAAGAAAACATTGTTAAAAATGTCTGGAATGCATTTATGTATCTGCAAAATCAGTTCAATGTACAGATATTTGTGTCTTAGCTTTTATGATGATATACATTCTTGTTCTCATTTTCTTTCAAAAATAACATTAATATATTGATTATTATTAATAAATAATAAATGATAGTCAATATCAATATTCGTGACCTTGGTATTACATGGGGTCTTCTTTCTTTAAGTTTTTTAGTGAGTTTAGTGACACACTAGCAGGCCAACCCACCACCACCACACCAGTGTACCTACAGTACTGAGAGATCCACCACTCAAATAATACCTGCGCTGTGGTGATCCTGTGAGGGTCTTCATCTTTCACAAACAGGGTACAAATGGGATAAAAAAAATAAGGCCAAGAAAAAAAATGGACTACAGTCTGTAATTGTAGAATAGTGCATATACATGGTAAGTGGAGCTAAACAGTTTTCAAATGGTGCAAATACAAGGTAATTGTACCAAAAGTGATTGTGTTTAAAGGAGGTTATATGTCATGTACTTGTTGAACAATTTAATAGAGGCAGTGGCATTTAATAATTGTTAGTGCCCCCTAAAATGCTTGTGTTTAAACCTATTGTAGAGAACAGCAGCACTTACCCCGCAGGTAGTTGGCCTTTCCCTTCATTTCCTGGCCTTGTCAATGGTACATTCAACATGGATCTCAAAAAGTATGAGATTTTGTTATACACCACAGCTTCAAAATTATATCTACAATGTAAACATTATAGACCCATACCTGAAAGCCTTTATCTTGTTGTATGAGTAATAAACATATTCTCTATCAGCTCTAATAATCATGCTGTAAATGATAAAGTGCTTTACAGGAAGAACAGCTTTATTTCCGGAATTGATAGGCAAATTACTTGGTACACAAACCACTAGGTTCCTGGATGGTGACCTCAAAGCATGAGAAGCTCTAGAAGTTACTTGATAGCTACACATCCTTTCAGACCCACAGCACTGAGTTGTGTTCTCAAAGTGGAAGGGTGGTTAGGAACACTTTTGCTACAGATCTGAAGCAAGAGTGGAGCTTGATTTTCTCCTTGTCCCCAAAGATTTACATATTTTTATCTGATGGGGACATTTTGGGTGGTCTATCATGTATTTCATGGTGGTTAGGAAACATAATTGTCCCATTTTCTCTTTGTCTGTTAATAATAATTTTTGTTCTCATTTTTCATTAACTTTCCCTCCTCCTTATGCAAGTGGATATTCTTGTATCCAATCTGGGCAGAAATATCTCCTGAAAACATATCATATACTGTCAGTTTTATAAAAATAATAATACTAATAATAATAATAATGAATGGTTTATGTTTTTTGCACAGTATTGTATATCTTATTATCAGGACCATGATGTAGCCACATAGGGCTCTGAATATAGATACAAGGAAGCAGGACAGCAGATGACAATTCCCGATTTTCTCTTGGCCCCTCTCCTTTCTCCATGAAAACATTATTTTTATTAGCCAGTTTATTTGGTCAGACTGCAGCTCACCAAACCGCAAATACACACAGCAAGCTCTATTATGAATTTTTGAGCATGGAGACCGTCAAGTCCGGAAACATTAGGGAGATGCAACAAGGTGTCGTAAAGATAGATGGAGACGGCGAATGGGAGGATGAGAGGAGAGATGGGGGGAGTGCAGGAAGGGGGAGGGAGGGATAGGAGTGGTTGTACAGTACACGGGTGGCGTATTCTTCTGTTGCTCTGGGCACTGTGTGGAGATGGGTTGGGAAAGATAGGGCCAAACGATTTTTTTAGTGCATTAACAGCCTGGCCATGGAGGGCAATAACAAGGGCAAGATCTGCGCTAAAATGTTTGACATCCTGCACAGAGATCAATGCAAGGCCAGCTTTGCACATTAGAACATCATGCATACCTAGTTCCCAACATCCGACAGGGATACAGGGCTCCTATATGTATCTTCAGCATCAGTTAACACATTACGGTGGACAAATGTCTTATGAAATCGGTTCCTGATCAGATGGACACAGAAGCAATGCAAGTGGAAGTAAACATTTATTTGGTCGCAATGGAAAAGTACAGTGGCCTAATCAAGCCAATGGAATATGAGGCCTACACTCGATGAAGGATCCGCTGCCTGGATATAATGTTTTGGGGTTTTCATTTAAATGGCTTTTTCTCAAGAATATAAGACACTTATATTCACCACTGTCTAACTGAAACACAACATTACTAAAACTGAACATGAGCCACAGTGCTCCATATGTACGCAAGCCCATAAGAAATCTGTCTGGCTTGCATTTCTACAATTCTCTGGAATGCCAGTCCATAGTTTAAGAACTGTATGAGAAAATTATTTTCCAGTTACTGAACTCCAAGTGGTCCTTGGAATTTGTAAATTTGTTTCAGCTTAGCAAAGTGGTCTGGATGGGCTATAGGCCTTTAGCAGATCAGTGAGACGTGATGGAGCTAGGTCGTTAAGAGCTTAAAACGTCAAGACCTTGTGGTTGATGCAGAACTTGACAGGAAGCCACTGCAAACTGAACAAAAGTAATAGGCTCAAACTTTCTTTTCCTGGCTGCTCCACTGTAAGGCTGGGTCACTTACGTGTTATCCATGTAGTTATGAAAACATGAAGTTGTTTTTTTAGCATCTTAGTTTGAAAAATTGTCTTAGGCAATAAAGCATGCCATTCCTGAAATACGTCTGGCCCCCAATGTTGCACTGAGATCTGAATTTTTAAGGTGATGCACCCTGTTGTATTCATATTCCATACACTATACGTCTGTACAGGTTCTTTAAAGGAGGTTCCTCTCATTGATAAAAAGTATTCTTTGAAACACCATCTACTGAATGGTTCTCTGGGGAACCAAACAGGTTTGCTTTATGGTGCAATAAATAGTACAACACTTTGTTTTAAGGGAATTGGTGCTAAAATTAACAGTTTGAAATGAAAGAAAAGAACACGTTCCGCACATTACACAATCCATGGGAGTACCTACCATGGAGATCTTCATGCAGTCTTTACTTCCAACCTCAGATACATCGGCAATTAGATCTCGGAGGTATCTAAACAAATAGCTGAGCTGAGGTTGCGGACAGGTGAAATTATCTTTATCGCATGTAAGCAGAACAAGTTTTCTGGATTCTGTTCTCTTTTTACAAGGAAAATAAAGCATCCAGTCAAATCTGGCAGCATCACTTTGGGCACATGCAATGGGGAGGACCAACGCGCCTATTTTCAGCAGAGCATTTATCATCCTCTAAACCGAGGATTTCAAAAACCCCACATCTCACAATCAACCCCCACATCTCTCTCTCTCTCTCTCTCTCTCTCTCTTTCTCTCTCTCAATTCCCCTGACTCCCGCCAACAAGGATCAATAAGCTATTGATCAACTCTCTCCATTTCCATTCTATCCCAGTGACAAAAGAGCCTGGGATGCTTAGAGGAAAAGAATATGCTTTTTCGCTCATTTCGCAAATGCCTGCCTTTTGAAATCCGCAGTATGCATGAGGGGTATGCTGAAAGTAGAGAACTGGAAACTGAAGATGTGATTCTTAAGCTGCTTTCTAAGAGTCTTCTCCTAACACTCCCATACGTGCACGGTAGACAACACAAACAATGCTACAGGCAAAATCAATATCTGGAGGAAAAAAAAGGAATATTTTTAGCTTCTTATGATGTGAGCCTTTGGATGAGGATGCATTTATGGGAAAGCAAAAGCTGTATGAGATAAGCATGAAAGGAAGAGTCTTCAAGAAAATAGACATCAGAAAGGAAAACAACAGAGAGAGAGAGAAAAAGAGCAAGAGAAAGAGAGAATGTGAACTTTTCAGCACTCGACACCCCAGCGTTTAATACTGGATGTTAACATATTGCTCTTTATTTCACCATCTGACTCTAGTGCTCACTGCAGTACACTGAGCATATGCGGATACAGAACTCCATGCAATACTATTCAGGCACAATATCTCCTGCTAATGAGATTCTGATTGACTCTCCCTGCCTCCACTGAGCCTCCACCACTGCCAGTTTACTTCAAGCCCACCTCCTATTGGCCGAGCAGATCCTTTTGATCCACTCACCCACCTCCTCATTGGCCGGAGGGGCTTGGTAGGAGGGAGGGATTGATTTATTTGTGGTATTAGCAGATCAATTAATCCCCATTGTGCATGCCTGCATGAATAGAATGCAGTGTCTTATTGGCTACAGCTTCTTCAGATGAAAGCAGATAAGGAGAACCAATCTCTCATGGCTATGTTTCAGAGAGATTAGAGCTAGGAAAGGTAAATTACACTATATACAGTATTGGTCATATTCCCCTTACAAATATCGCTGGAAATTCCTTATAGTGTGTACTGGATTTTCTTCTGTAAACAAACTAGCAAACTGTACTATGAGCAACAAGACGAGGTGTTGAATGCTTGATGGAGAGGGAGAGAGTGTGAGAGAGAGAGAGAGAGAGAGATGGGGAGATGAATGGTTGATAAATGGGTGAAGTGAAGATGAATGGTTGGTACAGAGAAAGAAAGAAATGAAGAAAGCATGAAACGAAGAGCAGTAGACTAGCAAGATAAAAATGAAGACAAGAAGATATATGGTTGAGTAGGACCGTAAATGGTTGATAAGGAGAAACAAAGAGAATGTAATGGTGAACAGTAAACATGTAATCTTGAAGATGAGAGGAATGCTTGATTAAAACAACGAAAAAGGACGAGGAAAGAAAAACTGACAAAAAACAAACTACTAAATTTCAACATGTAGGGTGAAGAAAGATGAAAAATGAAGATGAATGATGGGTACATGCTTGAAAAGAAGACGAACACTGTGAGCTTACAGAAGAGTGGTTTAGATAAATGGTTAGAAAGAAAGAAAGAAAGAAAGACTGGCAATGCAAAAATGTGGGGATGAAGATGAGAAGATGTACTGTGGATGGAAGTAAAAAGTAGAACCTTCTAAGTAAAGGAATAAGGAAAGTAAAACATGCACTGAATTGTACCTGACACTGTAAACATGAAGATGAGAGGATGACCAGGGGGATGGAAAGAAAGAAACAAAAATAGGGAAACAGAAATAAATACAGACAGAAAGATACAAACTGTGAATCGGAGCATGAAGATGAGAAGATGAATGGTTGAAGGAAAAAAATGAATGTTTGATGGAGAAAAGCAAAAATAAGTAGAACAACAATAAAGAAATAGATGAACTGTACATGTGAGTGCGGGCATGAGGATAAGAAGACGCTCGGCTGACTGAAATAAGAAAGAGAAAGATAAGAAAGAAAGAAAGAAAGAAAGAAAGAAAGAAAGAACAGTAGAATGGCAAATTGCAAAACTGTGAGATTGAATATGAGAAAATAACCGGGATGAACAGAAAGAGACAGAAAGAATGAAATGAAGGACAGAAAGATGAAAACTGTAAGTCTGAGCATTAAGATGAGAAGATGGATGGTTGAGGAGAAGATGGGTGTTTGATGGAAAGGGTCAGGGTTTCATGGGTGTAGTCATAAAAACAACAAGAAAAATAGTTGCCAGAAAGAAAAAAAGAAAGTAGAAAAGAAAAACAAAGTAAGAGAAAGAAACATGTAATGAAAAAGAGTGGAGTAGCAAATTTCTAATAGTGGGCAGGAAGACAAGAAGATGACTGCTGGATGAAACAAAAGAACTGGAAAGAAGGAAGAAAAGAAAGTTAAAAAAAACAGAACAGAGGAAGTACAAATTGCAACTTGGCAGTGTGGGCATGAAGAAGAGAAGATGAATGGATGAGAAGATGAATGGTTGTTGGAAAGAAGGAAGGAAGAAAGAAACCAAGGGGAAGAATGGGAGGAAGAGCAGTAGGGGTGTGCGTGTGTATATGGGGAGGTGAGTGCTAATTCCTACTTTCAGTTTAAATAAAGATTGGCATTGGGTAAAAGCCATTAAGGGAGGAATCAGACAGGCCATGCTATGTAGGACAAGAGCTGACTGCAGGGAGGTGAGTGGGAGGATCAATATGCAGTCGATTCACTCAACACTACTCTGGGCAGACGCACACTGCAGGGTATGTATGTGTGTGTGTGTGGGTGGGTGTTGCTATATCAATAGGGGGGTGGGCATCTATTTGGGCTGGCTGGCGGAGTTTGAATCAGGTTGCGGGTTGCAAAACGCACAATTAAAAACTCCTCTGTCAATATCTGCAGAGTTAAGGCTGTGTGCATATAGATGTAAACATAGAGGTTGGTGGGGGGGTTAGGGCAGGTGAGAGGCAGATGAATTCATTATTAGAGGTCAGGAGGGGCAGATGGAGACAGGTGTGCAGGCGGCTTTTGGGCTTGATTTCAAAGGAGCGTGTTGGTGAAGCAGCCGCAGTCACTTTTAGCTCTCCGCCGCCCTCCGTTCACACTCTCTCCCGCTCTCTCTCCCTCTCTCCCTAACTCTCTCCAGAATTGATCGACTGTGCCTCCTCAATCCATCTCTCCCTCAGTCTCCTAGCAACCGGTGCTTTATCGAGTGTGGAGGTTGATTTTTTTCCCCCTTCTTTTTTTCCTCTCCAGGTCTAAACCTGAGTATTGAAGGCTGGACGTGCGCACACGTGCACATGCACGCAAGCAGGTGCACACACAGACAAGCAACTCTGAAAGTGTGAGAAATGACCTGCAGTGCAGAGAGGCACCTTAACATGCATAAATGAGCATAATGTGTGTAAGACTGTAAGACTGAGTGTTAAATTAGAGCTCTGTTTCTCACTCTGACAGAGATCGGACGAGGTGGTTCTAATGTTATTCTGTACCTCCCGGATTAATCTGCTGAATGTTTCTGAGAGATGTTTGAGCACCAGGCTTCTTTGTTGTATCTTGTTATAACACTGTCTGGTGTAAGCCAGAAGAGGATGGTTTCCTCCTTTGAACCTGGGTTCTTTTTCTTATTCCTAGGGAGTTTTTCCTTTACACTGTGGCCTTTTGCTTGCTCATGTGGGGATTTGGACCCAGATTCCATACCTTATGTCTATTCCATACCTTATATATATATATATATATATATATATATATATATATATATATATATATATATATATATATATATATATATATATTATATATTATATATTATATATATATATATATATATATATATATATAAATATATATCGTCGCTGTCCAATGAAAAACATGTATCTCCATTTTGATGATTTTGACTTTTATGTATCATTTGATCACATGAGTTGCTGTTTACACTGTGTGTGAATTTAATGATGAATGGACCACAAGAAATGGCCCAAAGATCACTGGGAAAAAGTCTGGTTCCATTAACTTACATTAGAATTAAATTAGATTTTGGCCTCTCCTGTAAAGTTGCTATTTTGGAGATACTTGTTTTTCTTTGGACAGCGACAATATATATATATATATATATATACATATGAGGAAAACACATATACGAAAAGACCATATTAGAGATACTATATAATATATATATATTCTTTCAATGAACTGCTTTTCTGTAAAATGTAAAACTGCTTTGAGACACCATTAGTTGTAAAAAGCACTATATGAATATATTTTGACTGATTATTTTTTTTTGACTGAATTTACGTTCTTATTATTTTGCATACAAAAGAAACAAATTCACATACTAACATATGCAGTACTGTGCAAAATTAAGTGAGAGATGTTTATGCAGTTATACATTTTTATGCAAAAATTAAATGAAATAGTCAGTGTGGTCTGGAAAGTCAGGACCCGTGTTAAACTAAATGATTACACAACCACCTCCACCAAATACCCAAAGACCACCAAAGCCTGCTCCATCAGTCCCAAAAGCATTGAGAGTAAAAATAAACTCCACTTTGCTTGCGATCTGAAAACATCCACAGGTGTTTCCGTCCACCCTGTCCAACTCTGTCTGCTATCAGGCCCCGCACCCAACACCCCCCAAAAAGATTACTCTTTCAGGGTTCTCCAGTAAAGAACATGGCTCTGTGTAGAACCATGAAGACTTTAAGAAACATTTTCATATCTAAAGCCTCCTATCGATCGTGATAGGGTTCTACACTCTTTGAAAAGGGTTTTATTTGGCACCAAAGTAAGGCCTGTTGTTAGAAGCTTTGCATCAGAACTATAGAAGAACCCCGTTTTGGGTCTTTATAGAACCACTTCCAAAAAAGCATGTTCTCTATCCCATCAGTCTGCAGAAGTTTTATGATGTAAACCAGCCTAATCACACAAAGGATTCTTTAATACGGAGCCATTTTCTTTACCAAAGAACCCCTGAGGAACCATCCTTTATAAATGTGTGTGGGTCTGAAAGGATGTGTAGCTGCCAGGAAGCTGTTACAGAGAAAAGAGAAGAACGTTTGCACATTAAACAAAGAAGCTGCTGGTGTTCCCAGAACAAAGGAATGACTGCCCCAGAGTTCAGACCTCAACATCACTGAACGTGTTGGGGATTACATGGTTTATCAGCAGCAGAAAATTCAGTCTTCTAAGACTGAACTTTACACATGTGGAAACATGTTCCTGCAAATGTCCCATTGAAACAAATGACACCAGGGGTCCAGAAGACTAATGTGGAAATTCATCATTTATTTTTCTTGTATACATTATGTACCTGTACATAAAGGGTGGTCTTTGCCTTTTGCACAGTGCTACATGAATGCTATACGGCAGCAGACAATACCATGTAAAATATGACGTGCATGGTGAAAATTAATGACAATCTTGTTGACTTATTAGACATTGTCATCTATAGAATTTGATTAAAATTAAATATGAGTGTATGGATGCGGCTATGTAATTAGGTATAAGAGCAGCATGGTTACAAGCTGTTTTCTACTGTAACTGACTCAGGTTCCCTTAAGCCATGTATGTTTTCTAGGCATTTCCTTCTGCATATACCACATGTTATCTTTATAGCTGTGGGCACATAGTTCTAGCTGATGATATCGAAACCATATCAGTATTGGCAGATGACTTCTGCTTAAGGCTAAGCCGAGCCAATTTATACGCATCACAAAAAGACCTAATATCAGCAATCAGCATCAGCATTAGCCCACAATTCCCATATTAACTAGTCTTAAAATTAATAACTACATTATAAGCTCATGGTTAGTCTCTGATTGTGCTCAGTATAAGCCTGTATATATGCCTTTGACGCATTTATAATGTTGCTCAGTATAGGTGTATTGCTACGATGATACCAGGATTTAAACATTCTGAAAGATTTCAGTCCTCAAGTAAAGTCTATAGAAGGTCAAAAGCTGATGCCAAAGAAGTGGGAGTTGGAGGAGGCAGAAGTGTAAAAGCTGCAGTTAGCATGGTCACGCTGTAATGTCCAGTCCAGCCCAGAAATACACTACTCACTCACAGTCCTGCTGAACTCATTGATCTGATCGGAGAAGTGGCTTTGGGACCCAATACAGCTCAAACGGCACCAGCAGTGCGGACTCTGATACCGCAGCGTACAACTCCAGATTCCCAGAATAAATGTTCTCAGAGAGGAATAAAACAGAAGCGCAAAAGGCCCGTTTGGTGAAGCGCCCGTGGCATGCTGGGTCTGCAGATTGAAGATCAGCTGAATAGGATATCGAAGTGTGAATGTAAAAAAGCCTTTCTTTAGATTATTTTATGTATAAAATCGGGGGAATTGGAGTGCAATAATCAAAACGATTGATCGCGGGAAAATGAAGGTGCGCGCGTTCACTCTTCCCTTCCGAAAGAAGGACTTGGGCTGTTTTCTGGGTCCCAGAATTTCGAAATAAAGTCACACACGAGGAAACCGGATATAACTAAAGATATGATAGATATGATACATTTTTGTTTGTTTGTTTGTTTGTTTTCTTTTGTTCAGTGTAATTTTTTCACAAAAATATATATTTTAAAAATCGAATATTTTAATTAGAAAATACACTAAATTCGCGAATAAACACAATAAGCACGATTAAACGGTATAAACCTAAAACTGGTGTTTGTTTGGTGGGGGATGCTAGGTGGGCGTCCCACAGTGTAACAGCGTTAGTTAAAAATGCACGTTGTGCTGGAATAGTAATTAAAAAATTTAAATGACCATTTACGCCTTCGATCAATGCAACCAATTGATTATCGATAATTCGGGGGGAAATAAACCAAGCCGGACAATTGACAAAATCTGATGTACAAATATACGTAGAAACATGGTCTCTAAATAAAAGTCATATAGAGTATATGCGCTTATGTATATATATATAAATATAAATTAGATCGCGCTGATTGGAAGCATAAAATACTCGCTAAAAATTCTGCCTTTTTTAATCGATCAGAATGCAGATCTATCGATCGGACTGAAGGGCCGTAGATCTTCTTAACATACACAGGTCTCTATCACACACACACACACACACACACATGCACCTGCTCTCTTTCAGCGCTGAAGGGAACGCAGCCCCTGCTTATTTATTTATATTAGCTTTATTACAGTAACTCTGTCACTAACAGCAACACGCTGGAAACAGAAACTCGGAAAGACGGAGACGAATTTATTCAGACCGCGAGAACGATGTCATTACCTGTAGTTATTATTCAGAGCTGCAATCAAAACTAAGTCTATAACGATTTTAGTCTTTAACTTGCTAAACCGCGTGACCATCTTCACTGAGCTGTGTGTTATATGCAGTGCGGATGAAGGAAAAGCTGATGAGGGGTCTTCATTCTAATTTATTTACATTAAGTTAAAGATGAAACTGCTGTCTCACGTGAGCTGTTTACTCAGACACAGTGCTCAGAACACCCGTTAAATCTGGAAATGTGCCGCAGTTCAGATTAAGAGGTTTAAATGGTGTCAAGCAGTCAAGCAGTCTGAGTCTCCAAAATGCAGTGCGCATTGAACATGAACGACATTTCTGTGATATATCCATATCTATATCTATATCTATATCTATATCTATATCTATATCTATATATATATATATCTATGTATCATTAGGAAAACGTTGATGTCACAGGATGACACCGAGGCCTACCCACACTCTCACGTACAGCATTCATCAGCTTTTTTACTTCTAGACTGTTTAACAACGAAAGAATATGTTATATATTATATATACATATGTGTAGAATATGTTAATATCACGCACTTACCTGTTTAGTGTTTTGCAGGGCTGAAATCATTCTCTCCTCCGCTGAGTAAGTGTGTGCTTCGTAAGGTTCGGCATAAGCAAGATATTTTACTTCTGCGTATTCGCCTCAGTATCCCGCCTCCCTGTTGTATTTAATATGTATCTGATATTTATTTGCTGGCTTGTTGGTTGAACTTTATTGGATAACGAATTAAAATATCTGATTGCACCAAAAATGTCTTCTCCTGATAAAACATCATATTTAAATCCACAAGGCCGCCGGGCACGTTGGAGTGTTCAGTGTGAGTAAACGCGCTTGTTTGTGATGTATGTGTTGGAGCCTAATTGATCATGATTGCCTCCTAACTCGTCAGACCTCTGTATAAATGTATATAAGGTCACGTGTTGTCTGAGGAGAGGAGGTAGCTGGTTCCTATCATTCTCCATAAATGCGTGTTTGTTTGTGGCGTTGTGCTTGGAGCTGATTGGGCGCCATTAAACTCCGTTCAGTGATTCTGCAGCAAAGCATGATTTTGGTGAGTAGCGGATGACTAATCAATGCCGTAATCAATGGCGCTATTGTTCAGACATGTGTGCCAGAAGCGTGTGATCCCCTCTCTGAGCTAGGCTGTAGGCCTAACCATACACCGTGCTGCAGCAGCGGAGCGGTGGGCCTTAGCGGTGGGCCTGGATTTGAGTTTACAGCAAAATGCAGGCTCACTGCTAAAACAGGAACTCGGTGGACTAGCATAGAAGTAAGTGCAGAGCGTCTGGCGGAGTGTGTATTTGTCCTTTGCTTTTTAGTAACGCACTAAAACAATAATAAATAATAATAATAATAATAATAATAATAATAATAATAATAATAATAATAATTAAGCAATTAATTACACACACTGTATGTATATATATATATATATCCCAACTAAAATAAATGTGCCTAATAATAATAATGATAATAACACGTAATTTTATCCTCCTTCTTTAACTGACTTCCTCTTCCCTGCTCCCATCTCTATACTCCTTCCTCCTTCAGCTCTATTTTACCCTGCTCTCCGTGTATTTATTGAATCTTCAGTTTATTGAGTGATGAACAGTCCATTAATTGGCAGGATGAACTGCAACTGATGCACTAAGTCGGCGACAATAGAAATAAAGCTACAATAGAGACAAGAGTAAACGAGGAATAACGATCAGAAAAAGGGAAGAAACTCCAATCTAAACAGAAGCCTGTAATAACACTGCTAAAACATAATGCTGGAGTAGAATAGGACACACACAGGTGGAGTTTAACATGTGTTAAGGCAAGGAGTTAAAACTATCACTGCAATAAAACTAACAGAGCCTCACTTATTAGAGGAAAGGCCTGGAGTCATATTAATTTAACATGATAACACCCGCACCTGTACATCAGTCTGCTTCTTACTCGGCTCTATTTCAGTCGTTCACATTTCTATTCTAGCTTTAATTTCCGTTCTGCTGATCCAGCTGGGCTGCTTTGCTGTTATTCTACCACTTTTGAGCTTCAGCGTTTTACTGTACCCCAAAAAGATCCCACAAAAGAGAAGAACAGCGCCTAACAGGCTTCACTTCCTGTGCTGATAGACGTTGGATTCCATTGCAGTTCGTTAGGGAGCTCGGAACTGCTGGAGATGTTTTAACAGCTCAGTCACTGTAAACATGTATTAATTCATCGCAGAGCTGCGGCAGTAATAATACCTTAACTGGAGTGCTGTTTGCCTTAAGCTCCCACCGCCTTTTCTCTCTATACACTCCAGGCCTCTTATGTTTCCTCACGCAATTAGCTGTATGATTGGGACGAGCTCGTGATTCCATATCGTTCAGAAGGAATTTGGCAAACATGTTGGGAAATCCGTTAATGTTTAACTCCTTAAGATATGAGATCCTGGCGCCAGCCTGAGCAGCTTTATCAGAGGACAGCCATGAACGCGCACAGAGAGGAATCCCCAATAACACACCCCAATAACGCATACCCACCTATAACCAACCCCATTAAACACAGCACACCAATAACACACCACAGTAATGCATAATCACTTATAACACACCCCAATAATGCATACCCACCTATAACCAACCCCATTAAACACAGCACACCAATAACACACCACAGTAACGCATAATCACTTATAACACACCCCAATAATGCATACCTACCTATAACACCATTAACACACCCCAATAATGCATACCTACCTATAACACCATTAACACACCACAGTAACGCATAATCACTTATAACACACCCCAATAATGCATACCCACCTATAATACCATTAAAACACCACAGCAATGCATAAACACTTATAAAACACCCCAATAACGCATACCCACCTATAACCATCCCCATTAAACAAAGCACACCAATAACACACCACAGTAACGCATAAACACTTATAACACACCCCAATAACGCATTACACACCTATAACCATCCCTATTAAGCACAGCACACCAATAACACACCACAGTAATGCATAATCACTTACAACACACCCCATTAAATACAGGACACAAATAATACCATGCTTTTAGAAATAAATAAATAAATAAATAAATAAATAAATATTATAATATGATAAGCCTACATGTATAAACTAACAGACTGCTTCTCAGTAAGATAAACAGTTTGCTCATTTTTCCCACTAACTGGGATTCCATCACTCAATTCCACCAGGTATTTTCTCCTTTAGGTCTCCCAGTTATGGATGGCTGTGGCATCACTCATTCTCAGACGAATGATCTTCTGATGCTGGGGTGCAAGCTATGAACCACGCCGGAGTTTCTAAAGTTTTTCCGGCTTTATATAAAAGTTTAAAACATTAGAAATGACCAATAATTTTAATAATTTCTAGCAAAACCAATAATTTATACAAACCAATAATACACTGCAAATTCCATAAATGCTATTAATAAACCTCGATAATACCTCACTAAACACTTCAGTATCACACTAAAATACACCCCATATTAACAGAAGGGTAAAAGCTGCTTTCTGTTCCAATTTACATAATCCAGCAAAAAGTCCCATTCAATTCAAACTGTTCTAAAACACGACTAACTGAATGCAGGGAGTCACTCCCCACCTTATATATTAATGATCACTATACAGCTCCTGTCAGCACAGGCAGACGGCGGTGCTGACGTCACAGGCTCCCCCAGTCTGACTCAAACATCTCGAACAACGACGCTCTCTCGCGCTTCCGTCCAGCTTCACACACATACACACACACGCACGCACTCGGGTCTTCATATCGCGCGCGATCCCGACCGGGCCCCATTTTCACCGCGCAGCCTGAAGCGAGCAGCAGTAGCGCGATTAGACAGAGCATTTTCCGGAGCGCGAGCGCAGCGGCGGAGGCGGCGGGACCGGAGAGCCGCTCTGGCGCGCGCGCGAGCGAGCTAGCCATCAGCCAGACCTGGTAACAATAAAAAGATGCTGAACTGCGCGGAACGGAGAGCATTGGGATCGATGGCGCGGCTTTGAGATCGTTGACAATTTATTGGAAAGGAAGCGCGAGGGAAGGAGTGAACGGAGAGGGAGAGAAAGAGAGAGAGGAAGAAGAAATATTGGGGGTGTCTTTCCATTCCCGTCATGGAGCTCACCATGGAGAACATTGGGAACCTGCACGCCGTTTCACACGGACATGGACCGGGCGACCTAATGAGTTCCCACCACGCGCGAGCGCCGCCTTCGCACAGGAGCTTGTCGCACGGGCGCTCGGCCGTGGTGTCCGGCATGGCGTCGCTGCTGGACGGCGCGGGGGATTACCGCGCGGAGCCGTCACTGCACGCAGCCATGAGCGTGCCCTGCGACTCGAGCATGAGCCTGAGCGGCACTTACACGACCCTTACCCCGCTGCAGCACCTGCCCCCCATTTCTACAGTGTCGGAGAAATTCCCCCATCACCCCCACCACCAGCACCAGCACCACCAGCCCCACCACCCGCACGCGCACCAGCGCTTCTCGACCGGCAACGTGAGCGGCAGCTTTACACTCATGCGTGACGATCGCGCGTTAGCAAGCGTAGGCGACCTGTACGGCCACTACGCCAAGGACGTGACCACCGTGGGGCCGTCACTTTCGCCGCTGCCCAGCGGCCTCGGGGCGTTACATGGCGCGTCGCAGCAGCCGCTGACCGCGTACGGAGACAAACTGCTCTCTTCGGGCGGCTTCGATGCGCACGCGGCTATGCTGGGTCGCGGGGACGAGCACATGGTGCGTGGGGGCCTGGGGGCCCACGGGGCCGGCCTTGCGTCCGCACTCAATGGCGTCCACCATCACCACCACGGTCACCATCACCATCCCCATCACGCCCATCATTCGCACTCCCACGGCAACGACAGGCACGCGCCTGGAGGTGGTGGAGGAGGTAATGGAGGTCAAGCGGAGGAGATAAACACCAAGGAAGTGGCCCAGCGGATAACGGCAGAGCTGAAGAGGTACAGCATCCCGCAGGCCATATTCGCGCAGAGGATCCTGTCTCGTTCGCAGGGGACCCTGTCCGACCTGCTGAGGAACCCCAAGCCATGGAGTAAGCTCAAGTCCGGCCGGGAGACGTTTAGGAGGATGTGGAAGTGGCTGCAGGAGCCCGAGTTCCAGCGCATGTCCGCCCTCAGGCTCGCAGGTGCGTAAAAGAAGGTGATGGTGGAGGGGCGGGGGCACAGGTCAAGAAAAGGCTCTCCCAGTGGGTGTCTCGGGTTGAGTCCTGGTTCTATATGTAGCAGCAGTAGAGTGGAGTCAGCTATAGTGAACCATCAGGTAATGTGGGAGGTCTAAAGAAAGTTTGTCATACGGGTCACTTGATACTTATATAATTTCTAATACCGTAAATCAGGCTTATTAAATTACTACAATGGCCATTAAATAATAATAATTAAACATTTCTTAGTGGGAAACGGACAAAATCCTTTATACTGTTTCCAAATGGCGTCTACACTGCTATATATAAGCCTTATAGTTAAAAGCCTTAGTAAATTCAGGGCTTACTGTAATAAGAGGTTTGCTCTTCAGAGCCTTTTTGCGTTTCCCATATGACCTGAAGGCCCATTATTACTGAACCCACTCTAGACCATGTGAGGACTCGGTCTTCTTTTATGGCGTCCGGCTGTAGAAATAAGTGTTCCTTCTTTAATACCACAGTGCGCCTCCGCATGCAGGGACCAAACTAACCTACACCGACACATAATACAAGTTCGCTGCTAGCCCTCTGCCCTGACGTTACATATGCAGTTTGTTTACATGCTACGTCACAGCGTTCCCAGAGGGTTAAATGGGCCAGTGTTCACACACATGTCCGAGTCATCCCAAGCTTGATTCTGAAGGTCCGCCTGCCTGCAGTCTGCTTATCCTCAAACCACCCCTCTCACACACTAAAACGACGAGGCCCCCCTAAAGGAATAACGCTAACATGCGGATGTGGACCGTCTGGTTCAGTACAAGGCTACTTCAGAACTAGGACTCTAACCCTAATTCAGTACCTCCACCCCCAGAAAATAGCTCTCATGTTTGTTGTATGTAAGAAAAGAGTTTTGTTGCCGGAAAACATTAGACGGTCTCACCTAAGTTATTCTACGAACGACATAACGACGTACATAGAGCTCAGATAAACACATATATGGTATTTACTGTATGAGCTGAGTTCTGGGTTCTGCAGTAGGGGATATTAGTGTTGCTAACCCACCTGTAATGGGTTATTGTTATGCTAGAATTAATGGTTATTGGAAGACAATAGGATTTTTTTGGAATTATAGGAACTATTATTCTTTGGATATTCCTGGATTATTCCTTGGATATTGAATGTTTTTCATCATTTAGAATATATATATATATATATATATGTGTGTGTGTGTGTGTGTGTGTGTGTGTGTGCGCGTGTGTGGGTATACGCACACACACCTACACAAACACACACACACACATATATATGTCCAGATTTACTGTCAGTGCATACTGCTCCTATCTGATTATTGGTATAGTGTATTTAAAGCGTTATATTCCTGATAGATAGATAGATAGATAGATAGATAGATAGATAGATAGATAGATAGATAGATAGATAGATAGATAGATAGATAGATAGATAGATAGATAGATAGATAGATAGATACACATATCATAAATACACACACACACACGCACAGAGATATGTCCAGATTTACTGTCAGTGCATACTGCTCCTATCTGATTATTGGTAAAGTGTATTTAAAGCGTTACATTCCTGTAGGCTTGTCTAAACTATAGCTCCACAGTGTTCATGCCTCAAACCATGCATTTCATTACAAACAATCACAGCCTCTTTTACAATCATCATTATCTATGGCTAGTCCACTGCTCTGACATTCCCCACCTCGGCTTTTAGTGAATACACCGATTTGGTCACCTGCACAGCTTTCTTATCCAGATAGCCATCGAAGTCCTTACTAAAGGAGAATCAATGCAATAAAAGCACAGGCATATTGACCTCGCATTAAGGCCATTTCAACGCCGCTGAAATATTTACGTTGGAGCTGTGAGTGCGTAAAAGACGCACCTGCTCGGGGCTTCTCTGACAGCATCTGGCTCCGAGACACACGTCACACTTCAGCTGGAGGTTCTGTTAAGCAGCCAGAGTGGCATATTTTAGCTCCACTCAATGCCCCGCTTAATGACATGTAAATTGTTCCTTCTGCACATTTAAGGTCGTTCTGGTAAATAAAGATTTAAACACTACTAAATGGCCCCCTTAAGTGCCATTGCTGTTAAAGCTAATTGTCCATCGAGATTTTTTTAAACACTCCAATAAAATCAGGAGGCTTCGCTGCAGAGGTTCAGCTTCAGATAAGAGCAGACTGTAAGACTGCCGGGTTTTCAGGAGAATCACAGAGCCCGCTTTAAATCAGAGCTCCAGTAAGAAGAGCATCAGGTAGATCATTAGTGTTGTGTGAACCGATCGAGCTTAACAAGCACCAGGAAGCGTTTCACGAGTAAACACAGGGCTTAGAAATCCAGCCTTATTGCGTTGAACTGGAACTCTTCTTTGCAGACTGCATTTGATTACAAGCTGATAATATAACTGAACGGCGATGAGACACAGCACCGTGGACTGGATCAGAACCGCCTGGCACATCTGGAGCTGGTTAGATTAGACTGGGTGCATTTAAAGGTGATTCTGCTTTAGGTGCTGTGTGTGCTTCTGACTGAGGCTGGGTGCAGGCCTGCTACTCGCCCGGCCACGTCAATCAATACATTTAAATTACTATTGCAAATTCATCACAGTCACAAAAATCAATGCCGAGGTTTTGCCTGGTTAATGCGAAAATAGCAGCAACCAGGTATCTTTTTTCCCCCACAAAAGCACGAGAGTCATAATAACACTAATACTAACAACAACAACAACAAAAACAACAATAATAATAATAATAATAATAATAATATACAAAATTCTCTGACTTTAAAATAATAAGTCTATAGAAACTTGTTAACACTGGCGGTGATGGGAACCAAAGATATGAAGCCAAAATATTTCTTCATTCGTTTTAAAATAATTAATATTATACAGGCCTGTAGATTCGAAGAGGTGCAGGTTCACTGGTTATTTTAGACAATAAGTAAAAGTAAAAAGTAACGCCTGTATTTTATTGGCAGCATCGTCATCCTTTGCAGAAATACGATTCAATAAGTTCCTCTGGAAATGCATTTCACATTACATCAGGGCTGAATTAAATTTTGAGGATTCGATGGACTTCCCCTTCAGTACATTGTATTTAAATTCAAATTGTGATAATAAGATGGAATTCTCCTTTAATATATCTGAATGTAAATGTTGCCTTTTATTATGACGCATTTGCTTCGCACTATGCTGCTTATTTGTGACGCCATCAGAAAACCCTGTGTGTTGACATCAGCGTCATTTACGTGACTTTAACGGGCCATTTTAAGCGCTTTTCCCGAAACACCACTGTGCGATCTGAATGAGGAATGGATGTGAAGCACGAAGCAGAGCGCTAAAGCAGGGACGTGTGCAGATGGGAGAGACGTTTAAAGATTGCATTAAGTATGAAAAACAATTCGGATCAGCAGAATTTCACACTCCATCTCAATGTATTTGGTCGGGTCAATAGAGCGATCGATAAAGATAGCCAGTGCATCTATCAATTATTCCAGTTCAGCACTCTCTCCCGTTGGAACCCCCCTCTCTCTCTGGATATGGGCTTTTTAGATTAAGGGGGGAAAACATTGATTGTATTGTGTGCCTCCTGCGTTCCCTCTTGTAATCAAATATCTGTGGCGAAAAATGGAGGTGTTGTTGTTTTAAATTTGCCCTTTGAGAATTATACAGACTGTGGAGTCTAAACACGGAGGATCAAATTTAGCAGCACGAAAGAATACACCCACACAATTAAAGGACAACACGAGCTCTCTCCTCTGTCTAACAGAGAGAACAGCATCAGCATTCATTTTCGTCATCCTCATCATCCTTATCATCTTCAACATCTTTATCTTCATAATCATCTCCCAAAGTTTGCCTCTGGAGTCCCCAACCTGGCGGACTGAGACTGATTTAGGAGACAGGTTTAGGCAGGAGCAGCAGCATTGATCGATACCCGCCTTAATAATTGATAGACAGGGAGAGATGGATGGCCAGGCTGCAGATATGGTCACGCTGGCCCTGATGAGGAAAGCACGCTACAGTCATACAGGGACCGTTTCCCTCATGCATGTGTATTTAAAGCGGGGAAATATGAAAATGAACAGATTTGTCATACACCACAGCTCTTTCTAAATACTCCCTTTCTAAATGGTCACTTGCTATGTCGAAGTACTGTCTTAGTATCTCGAAAGATGTCTTACTATGTCACAATAATGACTTACCATTTTGAAATAACGACTAACTATATCAACATTATGTCTTATATTTTCAATAAGTGATAATTTTGAAATAATGACGGTCTAGAGAACGAGAAATGGCTTCTCACAATAATGAAGTATAACGTCACTATTTAGATAACATGACAAGAATTTGTGAGCGGTCATTATTTGCAAATACTACGTCAACAATTTGGTGCAATGCTGCCAGAAACACAAGACGTCGATTTCCCCACCTGCCTGGCAGGAATAGGCTTAGTGATGACAGACTAGTTTCAATAAACCCTGCTACCTTTTATATTTCATATATTGGGGGGGTGGGGGGCTTTCCTTTCAGCTGCAACAGCAGGGAATGTGTTTACAGTGGGCTTTGGTGTTTGGTGCGATCTGTGGCATATTTGGCATTTATAAAGGGGGCGATATCTTCGGTAAAATCAGCTAGTGGTTTAGTGCAACCCCCCCTGGAAGGCTGTATTCAGCACCGCCAGGGGACTCTGTGTGTGCGTGCGTGTATGTATTGGCCACATAAACATGCTCCCACCATACACCATGCCTACATTGTTAGGGTGGGCTATATTTAACCAGCAGTGAATTTGTATTGATTTCCATTCCTCTTCTCCCCTTTCAGTAACCAAAGCTGACCCGAAGAGGCGAGCACCCCCTTCTACCCCAATGCTGCACCACACGTTGACTGTGTGAGCTTTATACGTTATAATTTAACGGAGATAGAGAACAAAAGCGACATACATAAGGCCCATATTCATTCGTGCGCATGGCCAAAGGCTGGCTCACGGGCATACATCTGCACTCTTTCGCCTATTTGAATCCACGGGGGATCGCGTAATGGTAAATGCAAGCCAAAGGTCCGGCACTGTTGCTTGTACAATGGCTAAAAAACACGGCCTATTCTAGCTCTGATTCCTGATCAATCCCCGCGCGCCATGCGCCGTTCGTCCGCCAAAACGGATCGATGCAGGAGAGGGTGACCTTTAAATCAAATCATAAAGCGAGCAGCGGACCAGAAGGCGCACATCAAAGGGTTAAGCTGCACTGCGTCATCACGAGGGGTGGAGGTTTAATAGTGTTATCAGAGCAGAATTCGGAGACCCCTCACTCCAACTTGCTTGACTCATCCAAGCTGCAGCCTCTAGCTTGGAGGGTATATTTCAAACTTCCTACCCCACTCTCTTACACTGTTGAGTTGTCATTCAGAGTGGTTCGATGTGAAGAGCCTCTTCTTGGGGAGGCTTATAAAGTCAGGACTGTTTACAGTGGAGGTGATGGGAATCAGACGTCTAAAGAATTTCATGCCTATAAGTACTGCTGGGGATGAGTGTCCCCCACTCAAACCAAAGTACAGGACTTTCCTGATATTAATTATTGTATAGGCGACATTCATAGTTAACAGGGGACCTGTTGTGTTCAGAGCAGATTTTTGGGGTCTACTATGATAGATTTCCACTTTAGTTTTCTCGAAATATGACATTTTTTTCTAATTCTATACATCTGTATTCACCCTTCGTCTGGAATGCTGTGTCAGAGCTCCTGTGTTTTTAGGGACCTCCTTCTGACGAGCCCAGTGTGCTCTGATTGGTCAACCAACCAAGTTGTGCCCCTACAATACCGTGGCTATTCTCATAATGGCGTCTGTTCTGTTGTTTGAGTGGGAGTCCAATTCTAAAAAGCCAAGTAGAACAAGTGGTAGACCTGATCCACCTTCACAAGCTGGACTGGAGCAGGGCGCTTTAGAGTGGTCAGTTTTGTATTGTTTTAGCTTTCTGTGTGTTGGTTGAGGGTGTGCCAAGATCACCAGTGGAAAATAAGGATTGTGCTACAATATGACATCACCTTGTAATAGAGAAAATGGAATTCCAATGAGGCTTATTAGCCAGATGAGAAAAGTGGTTTGTGTGGAAGAGAGTGTCTTCCTCTGGCGTGTACTGGCGTTATAACTTTGCAGACACAAAAGGCTAAATAACACACTTAAGGAAAGGGGGTAGATCATAATAGGCCCCCTTAAATTTTCATTACACTCCAAAGTGATTGCAGTTAGTTACAGTCAGTAATGAACTGTACAATAACCAAACCAACACTGGAAGGCAATGGAATCATTACCATCAGTTCTTTAAACTGTACTGTGATGGTTTGTTGACTTGTTTTTGAATGAGGTATCAAAATAATAACTGTTCTGTATGGTCATTAAAACAAATTTGCCCCCACCCAGTCTAGAAAGCTATTACGTGAAATGATTTGTGAATGCACACTGCTCATGTCGTTGTTCTACAACACTACTGAAGCTCTTAAACTAATGGCCGAGCGCTACATGTAGGGTGCAGTAAGGCAAAATACTCCCCTATTTTTATATTTCTGTTTCATTACACAATTTATTGTTTCACAATTATCAACAAAACATTCCTCAAACATCATCACCCAACAGAGGTTATCTGGTCATTTTGGGTAGTGATTATATATAGTATATAATTGCATTATAAACATAGCTGGCCCCGAGCTTCTATCACTACCACTGTAAAGACATCTGAGTTGGACTGTTTCTCAACAGTTAACCATTTCACATCAAGCCACTCTGATTGACTGTTTACATAAAAACAATTGAACCCTGCAGAAGTTTTGAATAATTGGTGGAAGTCCAACTGAATGACTATCTTTGTAAATTCTGTATAATCAATAAAGGCAAAGCCACCAACTTGCATGTGCAGGTTCTGACTCATCTCAGTGTGAGGGAGGCTGATTAGTCAGGCTATGGCTCAATCTATGTGCTTGTGCATGCTAGACAGAGAGCATGCAAGAGCTGGCAATGATGTCTTTGATTCAGGAACAGGCATGATGCTGTAGGATATATACTGGCAGACAATATAGTTACCCCAGTAATTTTGAAAGCCCAGCCTGGTCAGCCTGTATATTCTCTTATGTGTTAGTCATTTATTGACTACTATTGTATTTGTGAGTCAGATATAGCTATAGTTCCCAATTTGTCACAATTAGGCTAGTTTATGAACATAAGTGGCTGAAAATACAACAAAAATGCAGCAGTCATGACCAGGTAGCTACCCATAGCTTCCCCTTAGCTTTTATTGCCATTTTCTGTCAAAACATTGACCCTTGACGATAACCAGGTGTGATATCACAGTGATATGAAAGTACACATACACTGCAATATAATCAAATGGGAAATACAGGCCTGAAGATTCAGTTTATGGTGTACTGATTATGATGAGGCTGCTTATGGAAAGCTTTCAGGCCTAGTCTATTTGTTTGCCTCATTTCTTTCCAGCTGACTCTGCAAAAGTAGTCTAGCCCTGTCAAAGGACTGACCTTTGGATGATTAGAGCTCCTCTGATAACAGTGGCCACCATCCAATAAATCAAAACAAGAGAAAAGATAAAAATTAGTCTGTTGAGTCATAAACAGATTGCTGAAGAAAATGTGGGCTGTTACAGCAGACGGCTGTAAAGCGTAGGCTCTGGCAAAATATAATTAGGCTAAAATATGAGGCATTTGACCTTTCTTGAAGCGTAAATAAGTGTAGTGGGATTCTGGGACCTAGTGGGATTCAGGGCCCTAAGAAACTGTCAGGGAGTGCTAAGTGTAGCATTTATAAAGAATTCAAATCCAGTTCTGTTCAATGTTCAGTCAAAATATCCATTAACATCCATAGGATCAAGAATAAGCGCACAACAAATATTTCCAGACATTTCCAGTGTTCAGTGTCTTCACCTTTGCCTTTCCTAAAGTTTCCATTCCATAAAGAAAATCTGCAGAGATATTCTTCTACAGTCTTAGACGGTAATGTTGAGAGATTTTGATGTTGAGGGCTGGAGTCTGGGGTGGCCAGTCTAGTTCTGAGAATACTAGAAGCTTCTTTGTTTGATTTGCAAAAGGTGTTCATTTTTATCTGTTTTTACTGTTCTCATCTGCTTAGCCATTCATTCTTTCATACTTATAGTGTTGAGTTGTCTTCTCACAGTGGACTTTCTTTAGCTCTAAAGCAGGAGTAAAGCTTAATTTTCCCCTACCACTCAAAGACAAAAGCTTTTTTTTTAATAACGTCATTTTGATCACATCATTTAGTCTTCTGTATGTTTTGACATTTTTTTAAGCTAAAGTTTTTGAAACTTAATGCAATTACATGCTCAGAAATATCTTCTGAAAAATGAATAACTTTGACTGTATATGTAATAATTGAAGGGTGGTCTCTCTGATGTTAGCTTAGTAGGGTATGTACTCTGTTGGATATTGGTACCCAGACTGGCCTGGATGTAAAGCAAGATCTTTCAGGCCTGATTTTCGAGTAACAGAAAAACAGAGATAACCAACTGATATAATCTGGCCTGTATTATAAGTCCAATGGTTCCTCAATTGACAAACATGAAACTTTATAAAGATCTATATCTATCTAGATGCAGACCTTACCTTTTCAGCATGTGGTTTATAAAACAAAAGCCTCCACAGCCACTTGTAAACACAATGATCACAATAGTCAGTTCGACATTCCAAATGTTTAAGTGCAGTAGAACTTGTATCTTGATTAAATGAGTACTTACCAGTAATCGTTAGCACATGCGCTGAATGCAGAGTCAATCTGTCCACCAAATCTCCAGAGGAACTTTGAAAGGGTGTAAAGAACAGACAGCATTTAACACAAGTAAATACAGAGATACAAGGCCCGCTGTTTTCCAGGACTACAAGAATATTCTACTAGTGCATAAAATGGTGTCACCTATTGTTTCATGATTTAAAGCATGAGGGTGGAGTAGTATACTTTGTATCTTAGGAATTAGGTCTACAGAAGAGTCTTCCTTTTAGTGATCCACCTTGAAATCCATAATATCTGATATTTGCATTTTCAGTAGGAACCTTTGAAACACCAGATTAAGATGTAAGTAGTTCACAAAGCAGGGTATTATTGCCTGACCATCTAGTTATTATTTCTCACTGTAAAAACAGTGCTGCAGTGGTAATCAAGAGAGTCAGGAGAATTGAGCTTTTCAGATGACATAGTTTGTAGAATATTGGCTGTCATAATTGTCACAATTAGAGAAAGCGTTCATTATCTAGGCACCCTGTTAGTTTCAATAAAGAATATAAATATTAAATAAAAGTAAAGTATAAGAACCGAAGATGAAAATGCCCAGATTTTGAGAAAATGTAAGGTTGCAAGTCAATGCTGCATATGTGTGTATAGCAGGAGAAATACAGGGAGAGCTTAAGGTGGGCAGTTCTGCACCGTATAACTCACAATCCAAAAACAAGTATCACCTCAGTCCTGCTGGACTGCACCACGATTTGCTTGGTGATCTCGCTCTCAGTGGGCAAATATAATAAGTTCCCCTCCGTTCCCTGTCATTTTGATAATCATATAATAATTACACTTGTGGTATCTAAACTCTGCAAGTACTGGTGCAATACTTTTATGATTCATTGTTAAGTTTTGGTTGGTAACAGACTGTTAATACTCTATGTCACAACAAGGAATCACTGTGGCTTACTACATACAATGTAAAATCTATGTTCATGTCTGTCACAAGCTTATGATTTTTGTATTGTATCTAGACAGGACAGAAAACAGAAAAACAGAACAGAACAGAAAACAGAAAAAAGCACAATCAGTAGTTTTACTCATCAGTAAGGCTACAGATGCAGACTAAGATCTAATAAGATCTAGGCTAGCACAATGGGCTTCTATGAAATCTGGAAGTATGAATGCTTTGATACCTACTACTGAACTGAGGAGACATAAGCAGGCTATGCATAATAACACATATAGGCTTTGTTGAGGGAACAGGTCCCTATAGAGCTGTTCAGGCATGGCCAATGACCTTTTGTGTCACATTCATAGTTCCCCAGGCACTGCAGTGAAAGATGCTTGTCATCTAGGTTAAAGAAGCATGTGCAATACATTTAATACCGATTCTTCAGCAGCAGGGCAAACTGGTGGAATTTAAAATGAATGGCTTGGCAAACTAAGAATTATTAAGAATTAATAGCCTCACCTATTAGCGTCATGTAAACTGCATGGCTAAAGCATAACACTCCTGCTTCAAAGCATGTCAGGTTGTTCAATAATCTCTTATAGGTTTCTGACACTATATGGCATTCTGTGATTTATATTAGATTTATATTGAAGCTTATATTTTATAGTTTATAGTTGTAGACTGATATGGGCAACATTATTTGAGCTACACATACAGAAGTATGTGAGTGTCTCTCAGTATGGTGTCAGGCCGCCATGTTTGCTAATATGCAGCATGCATACTCTTGGCACAGAGTTGTAGAGGTTCCTAATGATGTCCTGCAATAATCCATTCCATACAGCTTGAATATTCTCACACAGTTCCTGCAGAAATATGGGTGGAGGCCTTATGGATGTGTGATGCATTACAACCACAAACAGATGTATGGGTCTTCTCTAGCATGAGAAAAGCGGGACCCATCACTAAAGATGATCTGCTGCCATTCTGAGCCACTCCATACCAGTCTGGCATGACACCACTGGAGTCTTTGGCGATGTACCACAGGAAGTCGTGGTACCGTCTATGTGCATGTAGTCCTGTGTCATGCAGCCGTCCATCAATGGTGCTGGCACTAACAGGATGACTCATAGAGGGCATCACTGCTTGCTGAATGTCCCCAATTGTGGCTGTTGTGTCAGGTAGAGAGATAAGGCCCGTCTTTGGTTACGTCATGTGCAGGCAAGCGTGAAACTTAAATCATTCGCATGTATCACAGAGTCAAACCTACCTGTCAGTCTTATTCCTCTCAGTCAATAATAAACCTGTCAATTTTACTCCTGTCAGTTGATTCCTTGTGGGTGGAACTATCAGTACAAATATTCTTTAGATGCTATGTATATAGCCCGAGGTTTGTGAGGCAGAGTGTCTTGGGGTTGATTTGTGATAGCATCCAGTTGTGAGATGATGAAGGAGCCTTTGTAACACTTTGGCTTATTAGATATTGTACCATCAAATTCACATCAAACTCTCAATCACTGAATTCTGCTGAAAATGTGCCATTTTGCCCAGTTTGTCCTCTAATAACTTAAATTCAAGTGGTTATAGAATATGCAGAATATGAAAGGCAATTGAAGCTTAAAGGAATGAACCCTTTGGACTACTTTGACTACAGTAAGCAATGGTAGGAAGGTAGGGCAGTTAACAACCGCAAATAAAAATATCTGAAGTCTACTATGTTAAGGTGACGACTGAGCCTTTGCATAAGTTTACAGAATGAGTGAAAGCCAAAACCGAGAGCTATATTAATAATCTAATGTAAGAAACTATATAAAATTTTAATGAATGATTTTGATAACTGGTGTCACTGATGTTATTTATTCTTCCTTTAAAAAGCAAACCAGGGTTTCTCCTACTCAATAATGAATCGTAGTATCAGGCTATATCAAACAAAACCTTTAGTATCAGTTCTGTGCACTCAAACTCACAAAGGAAAAACACTTTAACACGTAAATCGCCAAATTGATTTTAAACAACAGCGTGTAGTGTCAGACTAAATCACCATAAAGCCAGCAGAGCCAAGAGAAAGTAATTCTCCCAACTGCAAGTGTATTAGGAGCATAACACCCTCTCCTAATTATATTAAAATGTAATGAGTGGAGTAATTAGTGTCATGGAGTATAGAATGCCATTCAATATAGTCACAAACCTCGCTTTTCTGTATAGACTCCTATAGCATATAGGAAATAGGCATAGCTGTAACCTTGTAGCCTATAGATAGAAAATAAGGACCGGACGAGCTGAAAAAAATCATCTATTGTTAACTGGCAGTAAGTAAAGCACAAATTGCATTTATTTGAGTTAACATAGAGGAAAAACTTCACACAAAATATGTGTCATTTATTTTATACAGGCCACATTTAGTTTTTTCTCAGTAAAATTCATAACCAGTAATCGTGTATTAAAATGTGCAGACATGTAGAGGAACTTATTTTCACTTAGGGGGACAACCTTGGTCCCTTTACATGAACCTGTTCCAAATACATAGTGAACTTCATAATATCAGCAGGTAGATGTGCTATACAGAGAAAAAATATATATATTTAAAACATTTTTTATCATGTTGTGGTGTGAAGTTGTAGCTTAACTGAATGGACATGTGAACTAAATGTGTGTGTCTGTATATATATATATATATACAAAAATATACAGTATTCCAATCATATATTAATATGGAACTATTTTATATGTTGTCTTTTTTTTTTTTTTTTTGCAAAAATTGACAGTTGTGGTGCAAGTGATTGAGCGTGGTTTAAAATGAAACCTGCTGGGCCAGAAATGTTGGCAGTGGAAATGATAGGACATAGTTAAGAATATGAGGTCTGATGCCTGAGAAAAGTGCTGTAGAAAAGATTTGGGATTAGACTTAGGTCTAAAATGTATTCACATGCAGGATGTTGTAAAGTGAAATAATCCCACATAAAGCTTTTCATTCAGACAGAACACTATTTCACCATTGTTTTAAACCTAGACAATATGAATTCGCTGGTGGGTCTGAATAGTAAAGTAAATCGTTATATTTCTGTGTTGTTGAATCATTTTTATTATTATTTTGGTTTTTAACACAGAACAATTTGAACCACTCAGAATGAATATGCTTCCCAGTTCTGCTGGCAATTTGCTAAACTGGCAGAACTCCTCTTTAACCATATCTGTGGCATAAAAATGAACCTATTCCATTTTACCCAAATAACTAGGCTGACCAGTTCCAGGTTATTATAACAGGAAAGGCTGAGGTGGCCTTAAGGAATACAGGATTTATTACAGAGCTTTAATTACAGCGGGCCACTGGACAGTTACTATACACATACAACAGGAGATTAGTAACCTGGAATATGTATGGTGTATGAAGCATACCTTTTTAAAGATGATGTTTATGCATACATCTACATATAGAAATAAACCTAAATGAGGTGGTTAGTGTGCTCATATTCCATCTCCATCTTGTTTGTGGAGGCTCCATTGTTTGGGGAATTTAACTATTTGTTTTTCCTGATTCTGTTGAGATGGGTAAAAACATTTGGTCTTCACTGCGCGTTTGGTTTCTTTGCATGCACAGCTCGGTGTGTAATGTAGCTCTGAAGTCTGTACTCATTGATTTTTCTCTCTCTTTTACTTTCTCTGGCGCGCTCGCCTCAGTAATCAGGCCTCCCTTCCCCACTGCTCGATCACTATTGATTACTAAATCCACTCGTTCACACCAGGGAATAGCAGCAGCGACACCTGCCGGCGAGAGCGCCTTATAACAGCGCAGACGGGTCCTTAACATCTCGCTACCTACAGAGGTTAGGGCCTGGAGTTTAGCTCATAGGGTGTACAGTGTTGGTATACAGTGACTCACTGTATCAGCCGCTCATCAAAGACAAGGGCCACCATAGGATCAGGGCTGACCAGGGGGGAGGACAGTTCTCAGGATAGAAGTGAGACAGTAGAATGTAGAGGTGCTGGTATGATTGTATCATTGCTGGGGTTTTAAGCCCTTTCTATGACACCAGAACAAAATTTACTTTACATTTATCAATTTTTCAATGTCTTTTTCGCCAGTAATTTTGGGCTGTTCTATTTTGTTTTTATTGTGTCCAATTATATACATAAAAAATTAAAGGCTACAAAAATGGAGATACTACATATACACCCACACACAGTCTTTAAAGTTTGGGCACCCCTATACATCCTGTACTGAGAATATTCTGCATTTATTTAAATTTTAATTTTAATTTAACATTGGACAGTTACATGTTTTCTGTGCATGGCATGTTTTACTGTATACTAGATTATGTTTATTTTTTCCAAAGTTTCAGACTGAGAATGTGAGGCAAAGAAATAGAAGTTGCCCAAAAAATGTGCAGGCTAAGAGTCATATTAATATTGTTTTCATTCAGAAAGGCAACAAAATCAACAACATTGACTTTTACTTGACATGTTACTAGAGTGCTAAAGTGTTTGCAATTGTATACACTATACATATAAACACACACACACACACATATATATATATATATATATATATATATATATATATATATATATATATATATATATATATATATATATATATATATATATATATATATATAAAGGTGATGAAATGAATCAGGTGATGGCTTTAGTCTGGTGCCTAACCAAAATGTGCAGTGCCTAGGGACAGCTGGCATCCTCTGATCGAACTGTGACTTACGTTTCTCTGTACTTGCTTTTAATAGAACCCTTTAGAATACTATTCAGCAGTTGACATTTATGGAAAAAATTTATTTTAGTAGAATATTTTTTGGAATTCTTTAGCCCAGCATTCTTGAAAATGAAACTGTATGTCTGTGTAATTTGTTCCTTTGGAGTTTAAATTTGTTTTCCAGAAGGAAATCAAAGGTATGAGGCGGCAGATAGAGATTTTCATGCTGTGAATTTGCAGTAGAATGATACTGAACGTTTGGACATGTTTGTAAACATGTTTTAAGAGCAGTGCAAGAAAAAGCAAGCGATGTAATGCAAAAATGATTACTGCTGGAGTAGTAGCGTTTCCAGAGACTGTAAATGTTTAAGTGGGAAGAATGTGTATGTGTGTGCAGCGGTGAAGCCAATGAGAAATATGAACATGATGGATGTGGTCCAGGAGGTTAGACGCCTGTGGTAAACTGATTTGACTGTGAGAGGTGACGTGATCAATGCACTCCAACTCACTGTAATTAGATACACGGACCCACAGTTTGGCTCCAGCCACTTCACACACATGCATACATATATACATACATGCACACAGAGAGAGAGAGAGAGAGAGAGACAGAGAGAGAGAGAGAGAGAGAGAGAGAGAGAGAAACAGATCCAGGAGAAAAAAGCGTGGGAAACATGATCAAATCTCATAATTATGACTCAACACCAAGGCCATACTGAGATTTTAGAAATGATCCCAAAATGGCAAGATACAAATTCATTATTATACAGACCTATGCCATAATATTAAAACCCTGTCAGATGAGCTTACAGTATTTATAAGAACTATGAGAACTTTTTAAGAACCTTTCTAATTATCATCAATACAAAAAACTGAAACATACATGAAACTAATAGCGGCCTGTTTCTGTCATGTGACACAATTAAGCTGTATAATAACATAATAATAATAATAATAATAATAATAATAATAATAATAATAATAATTATTATTATTATTATTATTATTATTATTATTATAAGCATTTTGCAGTTCTAAATCAACACATCTATGCAGTACTAAATCAACACTTCTCTGTATACCACATCTACCTGTCGTTATTGTGAAAGTCAATTATCCCATATGATAGTTATAGATAATTATGAGAACCTTTCCAATTTTAATAAGATATCAAGTCAAAATCACAATAAACTCTATAAACATACATGAAACTCGTGGAGGCCTGCTTACACCAGCAAAGCTTTTTACATAATATTTCATAACTGAGAATAGAAATCTTGACTTAACTTCTCACAATAACTAACTCATCAGAATAAGTGCAATTTTCAGAATTATTAAATATACATAATCATATTAAGATAGTAAGTTACATTGTGAGATTGTACCTTATTATTGTACATTATGAAGTTGTTATTTTAAAATAGAATATAAAAGTCATATATATGAGATTCTTTTCTGTTATGATATATGATAAAAACCAGTAATAACAACCGTTCTTATCAATAATTATTATAATTTTTGATTATGACTTACTTTCTGATTTCTATGGAAAGCCTTACTAAACTTCGATGTGGAATGACTGATTCACAGTCACATATACGGTTTGAGTTCCTATGATAAATACAGTCATGGTAACAGATTGAAAAACCCTATAAGAGGTTGGGGAGGCAAGTTTTGTATTACAAGTTTGTTATAAAAAATTGTATTTATTGTTGCACAGATGGGTTTTGAAGGATAGCAGTGCTGTAACAGAGGTGGGAAACTGTGAGGAAACCAAAGAAGGCATAATGGTTTGGCACAATGGAAAGCATAATGGTCAATTAATTAAATAACAGCTGACAGATTGTGAGATATTGAAATGACTTTTAGTTTCCACCTGATTTTCCTTTGCTCGCAATCAAACAGGTACCTTGACTCCCCCGCCAACCCCCCCAAACCACCACCACCACCACCATGATGCTACAGCAATGAGCCATTATATTCATACTACACGAATGCGTGTGGATGCAGAGGGGTTGGGGTGGATGGGGCAAAAGGCAGTTATAAATATCCCCTCGCTCTCAGCGCGTCAGATAGCCCTCCAGTGGCCTCCGTTTGAAGTCACAGTCTGCATAACCTGCTGGAGGGAGATCCAGCCTTCAGTCCCCACGGACAACCCCCGCCCCATCCACACACTGAAGCAGCGCGGGTCAATATCTCCCTTATGCTTTTCTCCCTCCCTCACGCACATGCATACACACATACACATGCACACAAAAGCGCCTGCTTTTGCTGCTTTTGTACACCAGTCACTCTCTCTCCCACTGCGAGCCCAAACTGCATTAATATTGAATCAAAACAGCAGTGTCTCTAACGACCAGTCTGAAGCGCTCACCGCTGGCCAGCTCCCTGTCTGCTCTCTTTTAAAAGGGATGATTTTTGCCCTCTGGGGAGGTACAATGGATTTGTCTTAAATCACTTTTAATCCGTGGCCAAACAGCAGAGGCCGGAAAAAAAATTCTGCTCAACACAAGCAGCTAATCTGTGGAACCGGTGCCGAAATGGGCGCATTGCTGTACGGACTGTAAACAAAGGGGCTAATGAGTTTTCTGCTGTTTTTCCTTTGTCTCCCACTACCCTCCCCTTCACACATCCCCTCCTTTGCCCTCTGCCAACCCACCCCTCCCCTGTACTTCCCTTTTTTCTTCATCATGTCTATTTCTTTTAAGGCGGTGGCCCAACTACTTGCTTCAGATTCCGATTTCTCAAGTATTTGTTGGGCTCAGGTACATTGGGCTCACAGCCTGTGGCCTTCATTTACCCTTGCTTCAGGGTTTCTCTTTATTTTCCTTTACTACCTTTGTTACCTTTTTGCAGTTCAGTACACCGGAGTCGGTCACATGGTTGACACTGTGATTTACAAGGCCGAAGGGTTGTGAAAAAGGATGCAAGCTCAACAGTGGTTTGAGTCAGAGGGCTGCAGTTAAGTGCAACCACAGGACACTTAACAAACGCCTGACAATAATTTGATGCATGTGCACAGTCCTGTCCTAACTCTGGTTGGGTCTGTGGATTTTTTTTCTGGTTATAGTCAAGCTAGGACAGATTTTTATGAGGCTACACTTAGGTTTCAACAGAATTCTGTTGAGCTCCAATCAGGTTTAAAAACATTTTCTGGACAGTATTTTGTAGGTACCCTGTGTCGTGGCAGGTTTCGGTTGAATGTTTTCTGGCTATATTGTGGTCTAGTTCAAATTTCTGGCAACTAAAAGCTAACGTCTCTTTCATTTTTGCCTCCTGCAGCCTGCAAGCGCAAAGAACAGGAGCAGCTAAAGGAACGAAACGCGGTGCCCAAGAAGCAGCGGCTGGTCTTCACTGACCTGCAGCGGCGGACGCTCATTGCAATCTTCAAGGAGAACAAGCGGCCCAGCAAGGAGATGCAGGTGACCATCGCGCAGCAGCTGGGTCTAGAGCTCAACACAGTCAGCAACTTCTTCATGAATGCAAGGCGCCGCTGTGTTGACCGCTGGCATGATGAGCACCAGCACGGTCACAGTCCCGGGCAGCCGGGCACATCCGCACCCACCTTCTCCAAGGCCTGAGGGGGTCTGGCTCCCCTAGGGAGCCTGGAGGCCATGAAGTCCCAACCCCCTCAGACGCCACTCAGATTAGCGTGCCAATCAATCTCACTGCTGCCGCCAATGGCAATGTTTCACATCAATGCAATCTCTTCACTTCAACTGGACTGTTAGGAACCAGGCCAGAAATCTGGACGCTCTGGCTCTAGGGAACAGGTGTTGATTGACGCCTGTGTGTTGAGGTGATTTGGAGCCTCAAGTAGCCTCCCTACTCAAATGGTGCCCCTTTAGCATAGGCTAGCTACTCTTCTTCGTTAGCTTTGATCTGTGTATCTCCATTCTCACATTTGTGGACAAGTAGGCCAAAGCTAAACATGAGAAAAGGGCAGCAATATACAGCACACAAGGCTTATTGTCTACCCAAGGCTTTCTAAAGAAAGCCACCTCTTCCACTGTCCTTCTCCAGTACACTGTCGCCATTACCTAATAGCTGTTTCATAGCACCTCTCAGATCATACGCTATGCTAATGAAAGAGACGAATCGATGCAGACGCCTTGACCTCCACTGAAGGTGAAACATAATGCACTTTCCCCAGCGAAGCTCTCACAGGTCTGCCTTCTCAGTTTATTTTGCACAGATGGAGATGGAGGCCTGTGGAGGGACTTTTGCTACTGTTGTCAATGAGCCGAAACACACTACTTGCATTAAGGAGGTTCACTAACCTGCCTGTCCGTGTCATGCTGGCCAAGTCTCTGTATTTATAATCAGCACATGACAACCAAGTCATACAATGCACAAAGAGCTTGCAGCCATCAACCAGTATGCACAGGACTGCAGTGCCACCTGCTGGTCATAAGGGCGCATCAATATTCAGAGTCTAGTTTCTGGGAGAGAGGCAGCCAACCTTTGACAGTGCCCAAATTGACAGTCAGCAAAACTATTAAGGTGTATTGTTTTGTTGCTTGTTTTGTTTGTAACTCCAAGAAAGATGTCAAAATGAGGTGACAAAGCAGCCAAAAGTATACATGTTCAGTATACATGTTCAGTTCTAAGCCAATCACTGATAAGGCTTTATTATTACACAATTCATACAACAGTTCAGTAGGGAGCCTTGTTATAGCCATTGAATTCTTGTTGACAAATCAAATCTCCAGTTGAGTTTACCCTAATAATGGAGCAAGTGGTGAACTACAACAGTCAAACGTTACCAGTAAAAAAGAGTGCCAATAATATTTGCCTTAATAAAATCCTAGAAACTACTTACTGCATATACACAACTCCAGATAGCTCTACCCCTGTGATCGGCAATATATTCCAAAGACATCAACAATCAACAAGATAAGAATATTTTGTTTCCTGACAAAATAACCCTGGTTTTCAAAATCAATCATATGAAAACGCCAATACAACTATAGCTACAAAAGACTGTACCAGTCCAGCTTTATTTCTCTACCTCTCTTCCCATATTCTCAAAACCCAACCCCCACCCCCATCCTGACCCAGTTCACTCCCCTCTCTTTGTAATATTGATGCGGGTAATTGGTACCATAGACATAACGTTTCTATTTCTTCTTACTATTGTGACCTGTTGTGCATATGCTAAGGCACCTTGTTGACACACTTGGCAATGTCAAGATGAAATGACTCTGTGTGGGAATGAGGAGAACTTCACAGACTGTGCCACAATGCGAACTGCCACGCCTGATGGAAAAAAGGAACTTCTGAGAAAAGTTGGGAGAAACGGATGGTGCATCCTCTCCATTAGTGTAAAATACTAAGGCAGAATGTTTTTTGCATTCATCTCCAATACAGAGGTTTCACACAGGAGCATCATCACCACAGCAGTGGTGTGGGTAAAAGCTTGAGGAGTGCAATGGTGTAGCATTGCTGGACATGTTGCAAAAGGTTAGCTAAATGTACAGAGGGACTTAAACTCAACATGCTCTGAGCATTGAGGTACTAGCATTTCAAAAGGAGATGTTTGGTGCAAAACAGTAGGAATCTTTATGTACATTACCTGATAAAAAAAAAAGACCTGTCGTTTGTAGTGAGAACCACTGTGGCTACCTCACTTTAGCTGGGTGGTTTGTGAAACAGCCACTGATACCAAAGATTTTTTCAGCCTGCCAGGCCTGTGCTGCCAAGGGAGGGGTAAAGTACACCAGACTAAAACCCAGCAGAATGGAAAGCTCACATGCAACAAGCATACACTACTGCACACATACATACATAGACACATACATAGACAGCGCAGTCAGACTGCATAGTGCCATATTGAGGGAGGTGGCGACTATGCAGATAGAGTTGAGTGCCTTTTTCCTTCAACCACGGGTGGGACTACGCTGGTATACACAAGCACATATATGTACAAACATACACTGGAAAACACACAGGATGAGTGCACTGAGAGATGAAGAAAGACGTGCATTCAGTCACCTACCTACTGTAGTCTAAGCACTTTATCTACAGAAACAACTTTTAACGTCAAACGATTTTATTTATTCATGCATCATTATTTGGAAATATGGATATCAGTGCTAGCAACTGATTAAAAAGACACTTTGGCCAAAATGTAACCATGTCTTGCAAACAGGCCTAGTGACGTCCTAGAACAGTACCGCACCAGTCCCAGGAGTATGATGATATCTCGAAGAAGGGAAGAACTACAAGTAATTTGGGGTAGCTTTGTTTTGATGAAAATATACTGAGGAATAAATACAGAAGGAAGCCAGAAAACTAACAATAAGGCTAGGAGGACAAATAGCATGTCTGTACTTATTATCCTCTACAAAAGACAATTTTATCATTGTGTAGAATGGCAGGTGTTGGCTTGACAACAACAATAAATGCGGGGTACTGTCCTGAGAAAAGACTGAAGGACAAAAATGCAAAAAAGGATTTAAAATCATTAATTCTGTTAAGTCGATAAGGCTAAGGAAAGCAATGCTGCACATTTCTACCTAAAATGATAAATAGCATATTAAGTTTTAGTGTTTGGCCAAAACACCCCTTTAGGGTAGTCTAATATAACACACAGCCCCCAGAAAATATCAATTGTGATTATGCATTACAACTTCAGCTGCATAAGTTTTTTTTTATTTTTTTGTTTTAACAAAATAGGTGTTGAGTAACTTTGCCAAAATCAATAGAGCACTCAGAAGATGGTTTATACCCATGTCTCTGAAACGATTTTCAAAGTAATTTCAAAGGTATTTCAAGTTATTTTACAGTAGTATGGATCTTCTTTAGCCAAAGAATCAATCTTTATTGCCAGTCTACCTAAAGCAGGCGGTTTCTCCAAATTCAGCCCATGTTATATTCTAAGGCTGTTCAAAGAAGTATCTCAGAATCTCATTTTAGTCAATGTTAAAGTAACAGAGTACAAAAATAATGGTCCAGATGGGGAAAAGCTAAAAAACAAAAATACCATAAAACATACATGTTCTTTACTTCAAACTAAGAACTACTTTTGATAATAAGAACCACATATTTGCTGTAAAGAGAGAATATCAAATCTTAAGGGGAATCTGAGGCGAAGCCTAAAATATGCCTTGCAATAAGACAGTGCCCCTAAACTCACAAATAGTAGAACATTAATAAACAGACAGGTCTGGATTATCTGGATTTATCAATCTGCATATTTATGTGTTCAGGCTGCATGTGTTGCATCATTTCATCTGCCATCCTAACAATCAAAATGGTTCAAATGTCATTACTTTCTGTAAAATCTATTTCTTTTGTCTCTGCATACTCAAGAGCCTTCCATGTTACTTGAAATGATTAATCTTATTCTTACTCATGGCCAATTACCTTTAACATGAACAGCCCCTGATCTGTAAGAGAAAATTGCCAAAATCTTGATAAAAGTCTCTTCTCTTAGACTATTGGCTAAACAGCACATTGCACAGCTGCTTTAATCTATGTAAAATCACAAACCTCTTACATGACCATCTAACACTGGCTTTCTGGAAAAAATGAGCCCAATCAATAATTCAAGCTTGATCATTAGTTTGTGAGATAAACAAAGATTAAAAAGAAGGTGTGGCCTTATTTTCCTTTCACAGTACTCCAAGAAAGGTGCAGTCTTTCATAGGTCAGGAGCTACTGATGTTTAATGAAGTTTTCAAAGATTATTATTTGCCTTCATATGCGCTTAAAAGACACACTATCCAAAACGAGAAATTTAACCATTGCAACGAACATGGAAAACTAACTCAAGACCCTACTCATTAATGCACAGATGTAGATCAGTGGACAGCAGTGTGGGGATGTCCATAGTTTTATCAAGTACTTTCATGAGTACTGTCACTAGCACTGTCATGTTTACTGTCACGGGTACTGTCATGAGAGAATACTAATGGATAAAATTACACAACTTGTACTTAATTGGAATTATTTAAAAATATAAAAGTAGGTAAAAAAAAATAATATATTAAATGCTTGTTTTAAGGGAAACGGTTTAATGGGTTTAATGCATCTAGTGCCAATAGATCTAAAGAAATGACTTATCAAGATTGCACCTTTTTCTAGTAGCATTTTAAGCCAAACAGTAAGACCATGCTTACTTTTATGTAATATCTAGAGTATATCATTCTGGAGTCAACACAAAAGGCGGTTTCCAGGAAACATATTTTTAAAATTCGTTTAAGTTGTGAAGTGTCAGTTAAAAGTCACAGAAGCCACAGTTCTGAGACAGAGTAAGTAATGCACCTCTTTCTTCTCTCACCCTCTACCCATGGCAAGCACTAGGTCTTGGCAGGCAGGTGTTGACAATTAATTCTGAAATACCTCAAACGTTTTCTGTAAAGTTTGTGTAATTTAGATGAAACTAACAATGATTACAATGATTAGACCACTATGACTAATAATAGTTTTGGACTTGTGACTTGAAGCTTTATACTGTTGATTTTTTTCCTTGTTTGGTTCATTTGATTCTTTTTTTCTCCTGTGTGTGTTTTTGTCATTTTGTGATGGCATTAACTTTTCTTGAAACAAAAAAGACATTTTGAATGTTTCCATTGGAGATGTAAAACAGAAGAGTGAACATGGAGAAAAGAAAAAAAGAAAGAAAACAATGCTGTAGATTTGACTGCAGTTAGGTTTTCATGGAGCTTGTTTGGGGTTTTGTCTGAGCTGAAATGTAGTCTGAATATCAACCAAAGCAAGTTTTTGTTCTATAGTTTTTCAACTGTAATCAATATCTTTATTTTAGTTTTTTCTTCCTTTTGAATATTTTTCTTCCCCTAAAACTCCCAGTAGTGTTCAAGTGCCCCATTAAGTTAAACGATAAAGAAAAAAATGAGCTCCATCCATTTAGATGGCAGCATGACTTTTTTTCTGCATGGATGTTGTATACTGTATAGACTAACGCAGGAATGACCTGCACTTTGGAGGAAGAGAAAGAGGGGTGGGAAGGGAGGTAAGAATGGGAAGGGTAGGGGTTTTAGCTGAGGGTGGGGGTGGTTGGTATTTGGATGTTGGAGGGGTCTTTGTTTCTAGAGTTTTCTAGACTTTCTAGAGTCACTGTTGTTTTTCCACTGGTTGTGTGCATGTCTTGTTGCAACCCTCTTCCCCCTTTCTTTTACATGTAGGAATCTGTCTGGTGGAGTATGATGAGGTTCTCATGGGGGCTAAGCTTAGCTGAGGCCATCATCCCTGTATATGTGGCTCATCTCCTTCACCAATGTAATCACTGGTCTGTATGTGTTCACATGTGGCACTCTCTCGATTTGGGTTGCAAAGCAATTCATGCAAAACTTCAGCACTAGCGACAGTCTTTGGCGATGGACCCCTCCAACCAGAAATGCTCTTTCATCTACAAAGCAGTGTGTTTGTTTCTCTCCAGGCCTGATCGTAGACAGAGCCCCCAGTCACACTGTGGTCTCCCTCTTCTGGAACCTGTCAATCAATCAAGAACCAAGTGTCTTTTGTGATGGTAGAAGACAATCAGTTTCAAAACTAGGAAGAAAGACGGAGGGGACAGGCTGGGAGGTGGAGAATTGAAAGGGGTGAAGGGAGGAAGGAGGCTCTCAAAGATTCCATGTTTCCAAAGATTCGTTTTTACTTCTCAAATTGAACTCCTACTGTTAAACATGAGCTTCAAATCAAAAGCTCACTCCACCTGAATATCTAAAGCTCATCAGTTAAACAAAATGTAAAAATCCTTATTAATGTTTTATAAATACTAGATTCTGTAATCATAAAGACTGCTGTTCTTATAACAGCTGAGTCCCCTGTTCATACACTCTTGTATGGAGTTCTCTTGTAAAAGGAGTTCTTGGCGCAATGCCACAGAAAAACACGGTTGAAAAGCATATGCATGTTTGTGCATGTTTAGAGCCTTTTCAAGGTTTATAGAACCTCCACACAATGTAAATGTATACCAGTTTAATGGTCCCTCATTGGTGTTCTTATTTGGTGGTTCTTTAAATCTTAATAAGGCCCTTTACACATCTCTTATACATAAATGGTTCTCTAAAGAACCATTTACTGAAAAGTAGTTCTTCTATGGCATTGTTCAAAGAACCTTGTTTGGAATAATGTACATCCAAGTCCATGTACATTTTGATGTACATTTCCACTAGTCAGTAGTGAAAGATCATACGGCATATGATACAAATCAAAATGCTGCTGACACCACTACATATACAATAAGTACCAAAGACTCGCTGAGGCTGGTTCTCTTCACACAGAGATCTATGCAAAAAAGTCCTGATTGTCAACAATGTAATCCTTTCCTAGGATCAGCAATGATGAGAAGAAGAAAGACATGACATGATTTTAGAGTACATCTCCTTAACCAAAGATGATATAATGGCTGGTGAATCTCACAAACCACATAACCATTGGCTCGGACTGCCCTGGAGTGATAACAGCTGTATGAACATTAAACATGTGATTTGAGAGCCTCTTTCCACCTCCTGTTCTTCAGGAGGAGCCAAGGAGAAAGAGGAGTTAATCAAAGTAAATGGAGACTCTTGAGAAAGAGAAAAACTGGAGTAATAACTGTTACAGAATAAAACTTAAAAAAGGAAATATGGGTAAACTGCGTGTTTTGAAGTAAATGACTGAATAAAATCAATTGTAAACTGTATAGACTGTATTCTCTTTCTGTGGAAAGTTTACTCATAAAAAACGCAAAAGGCAAAAGAAGCAAAGCAAATAAGCGTTTAAAAATCTGTTTTCTGGTTAAAGTTCTGTGTGGTCCTAAAGTCTATCTTGACCATTTCATCAGTAATCAAGAATTCAGTACTTTTTTCACGCCCTTATAAAACCTTAAGGAGAAAAGATGCCATTTACACATTCTTATGGTTTTCATATTTTATTCAAATAGATTGGTTGGATATTAAACATTGATAAATGCTTCGAGACGCAGTAAATGCAGTGATTGTCCCTCATGTGCTTCACTAACTGCTAACTGTTCAATTCCTTTTCTTTCAGCGTGTTGGACTATCACATCTACCATTTTCTAGTCCTTCATCCAGGATTAGTTTATGACCACAGGGCTGCTCTCGGCTAGTAATGTATATTTGTCAGATTATTTTGAAGACTCTTTCAAACCCAACCTTAAGACATAATTTTAGAACGTGACACCTCTAACAGTAAAAAAATAGTATTTAAAAAAGTATGACTTTAAATGTAGAATTTTAAAAACCTTGTAAGGATCCGCAGGAACCAAATATTTATCAACATGATTCTAAATCATGTGCAGTTTCATGTGCATTTGTACCTGAGTCAACATGTATGAAGTATGAATGACTGTATGGAGCAGAAGAATTTTAGCAACTTAAACCAACTTTACAGTGCTTATAATTTATGGTTTTCAAAACGTTAAATACTTTTCTCTTTGCTGGGGCTCAAATGATGGGGTAGTTAGGAGCTTCTTCAGGCATCATTTAGGCCTTATTGGTGATATCATGAAATATACCAAATGAGTATCATTGCCATATAAAGACCAAGAGCCTTATATTGCTATGTTAGATGAATTGTTGCCAGTGGACTAAATTGCACAGTAAAACAGGAACTGAAAATCCCATCTGAATCTTTCTTTTTTTTCCTTTGGAATTACCAGTCAGTATATATTTACTCTGTAACATGCACGGCAATGCCATGCGTAATGTTCCCAGACATAGTTTCAGTGAGCTCCACACCATTAGCCGACTCTGCCCTTGCAGTGCCTGCTGCTACCTTTCCATCCAGTGAAGGTGTTGTAGAACGGACCCCAGTTCCCATAGTCATTAGCCTTCCAAAGCCTTTTCCCTGGGACATTGCGTAGGAGGAACGACGTTGAGGAGCATCTCTTCTGAACCATGACTGCAATTCAACTGGCTCCTTTGATGAATGGATCTAAACAGCATGGATTAAAAGTATATACAAAAAACGTTCATTTACGCATCACTTGCTAAAAGGTTATGACAGAAATGCACTACTGTTCAAAAATTTGGAATCACTTTTATCAATAATAACAATGTTAATACATTTTCAATGTAAAGCCAATCTTGATGCAGATACATGTATAATCAGTGGTTGCACATTACATTGCAATGCCATTAACGATATCATAGAAGCAACCTAGCAACCACTTAGTTACCACCTGGGGAAAAAAAGCAGCCTCTTTCTGTGGGCCTCTTTTTTGGTGAATATGCTGGTAGAAAGGAAGTCAAAATGTTTGTAAGTAATACATTAGCTATAAACGAAATTTATAGAAAATATAGAAAAATTAATAGACAAGAAAACTGTTTCCTTGAACTTCAGGATAGTGTTGGCTCCCTGTGTGTGTAAAGTGGTCACTCTGTGTTGGAGCTGATAGCGAGCTATGCAGGGTAATTGGGAGGGGTGTAAACTCCTAACTGTGAAAACAATTTAAAGACCAAAGCCATGGCGACGGCACGAGGGTAGCTTTCTTGATATCAAAAAATCATGTACCACCGCCATAAAAGGGTTTGCCTGCTTACCTATAATAGATAATTATTTGCTTTCATTTTTGTACAACATACACACTTCCACCTAATTATATTCCATTTAAGAAAAAAAATGCACAGTTCAACTGAAGAACCACCAAAACACATACTATTTTAATTTTACGGCTGCTGTGAAAAGATTTAATAGAACATATGATTCCAAACTATTGAAAGGCAGTGTGTTCCCTGATATTATAAGAATGAAATGTCTTCTCACTCTGTGTTTGTTGGGGTTTGTTAGCACTACATTTAGAGCTCGCACTGTAATGGAGGGGAGGACGGCAATGCAGGTAGTCAGAAACGCAACTAGCCACACCACAGGGTTGGCAAAGGCATTTAGGGAAACTCCTGTGAATACAAAAACATAAACAGCAGTCCATCTTACTCTGTTCAATAACATCAGACATCAGTATGCTACTAATACTAATGGGCACATGACAATATATGGACAATCTATGCTAAACAATTCTTTGCCAGTATCAAACTTTTCCTACAGGAAAGACAGCAATGGCAACGATTTATTGCTGGCACTGTTTTCCATGTAATTTCTGACAGTGGATCGCGAAATAGAGATCTCAAAAGCACACAGTAAATCAACTTTAGAGATCTGGATATGGTCTTGTATTGCAGCACAAAATGATGCACCAACAAAAAGTGTATGTTATGGATAAGGAAATTAATAGGATACCAAAGAAGATGTAGTCGCGAGGGAAAGTTGTAAACAGACGAGGGCTATGAAGAATCAGAGTGGACAGAAAGAACAACACCTGGCTGACAAGCACTGCAGCAATATTATACTTGGTCCAGAACTTGGTCTCTAAAATGACCTAAAAAATGTAAGCAGAATTAGATTAACACACTTGAACTAGGAGTAAACATCATTTCCATATGAAGAATTAATAGTTACAGCAACTACATATTAAACTAAATAGGAGGATACCTCAATAGTGACTGAGAATATAGCCGACATTTCCACAGTAACTGCTAACGTCTGATAGTCTACATCTGAGTACTGGAGGATTCCCATGGGTAAGAAGAAGAGGACGAGGGAGGTATAGATGGAGTAGAGCAGCGTGGCACTCAGGATTAGAGGGTTTAAAAACTCCTGCTTCTGTCCAGCTGAGTAGGCCTCTGGCCGGCAAAGCGAGCTCTCCGCACTCATGTCCTGCATCAAGATGGATATTTATGTAAACCAGATGACAAAACTTGCGCTCTTTCCAGATAAACCATTTCTGTTTTCATTTCTTTACTTACCTGTTCAAATATGCCCAGGCACTGAACAGGCAGGGATGTATACATGGTAGAGTAGAGGGCGATAAACCAGCTCTCATACATCGGCTGAGTGAAAAATCACATTCCAGTACAAGGAAGAAAAGAAGAAAGATTTAATTCAAACATCCTGCTAGGTAAGGCTTCCTGTTTCCCAAACAAAACCAATCACTTTTCATTTATCAAATACTATAAATAACTAAAATAGAACACTCAGCAAAATGATTTTGCTGTTATCATATTTGGACCATTCCACCAAGGTGTTTCAGAGTGAGAGTTTTAAAAAGTTTTAATGCCTCCGATTTTGATTTGAGTGACCCTGTACCTTAATCCTGTGTATTTTATTAAAACAGGTAAATGTTTTTGGGGGGTTTTGTTTGACAGTACAGTTTTCTTCTTGCATGCTTCCCATGAAAATGAAACGTGTGTAGTCTCTTACTGATAGTCGATGTGTACTTTGACATCAGTGTGGAAAGAGACTGCTGGAGACTTCTTTACACATCTTGCACTCCGCTCTTGGGATATACTTGCTGGGATAGCCTGACCTGGTCATGTTGGCGGTTGCTTTAAATGTTCTTGTAAATTATTTTACAGACAGTGGAATGGCTGATTTCCAGCTGGTTTGAGATTTTTATAAACTCCTTCACAGCCTCGTATGCAACAATCAAGAGTAAACCTAGCTAAATGCCTGACGTTTAAATAAGACAGTGTTCTCCACAATCATATGTTCTAATCATTTGCAGATGATATGTTGCACCTGATTCTAATTTCAGGGATTTTAAGCAAACTGACAGAAAATTAAATTTCTATCAATTAAATTATTCAATTATTCTATCAATTATATTATACATTATACAGTACATTATGTTTTCCAAAAAAAATGTCTTGACAATTCCACAAAATGTGGTGACAATTCTTAATGTTACACGCTGATTTGCAGACTTTGGGAGTCATTTGTTTTAAACAACAGTATCTAACTTCTCACTGTGTGGTCAGGAGAGGCAGAAATGTGGTGAAACTTCCTGCTCAACAAAGCAGGAGTGTGGCTATAAATAAGGCTATGGATTAAAACTCATTGTGTTTTGCTAGCGATGTAAAAATCTATTTTTTTTTATTTTAAAATGAAAATTAAATCTATAATAGATACAATATTTCAATGTCACTCATAAAACAGATTAAAAACATATTTTAAAAAAATAACACTGAAAATGAATGCAAAAACATTTAGGGTTAACCTCCCAATAGACCCAATGTACCCTGTAAATTTAGCAAAAGGTAGGCCTTTAAATATTTTTAATTCATATTAAACAATTCAATCTACCAGCTAAAAGCAGCTATGATGAACCTGTATGTTTACCTGGGCACTGAAGCCATTGTACAAGCTGTACCAGATGTGCACCAGAGCAAAGCAGGTGGTTTTATAAAGGAAGTAGCGCAGAAAGCTACAGATACGGCGGTAAGACCAGCGACCATGGACCAGCAGCAGCCTGCGCAGGAAGCTAAACTGGGCCAGAGCAAAGTCTGCATTCTGTACAGCCTGACCGCCCTCCACACCACACAAGCCCACCCCTATATGTGCTGCTGCAATGACAAGAGGGGATTGAGCAAGAGAGAGAGAGAGGGAAAGAGAGAGAGAGAGAGAGAGAGAGAGGTTCATAATTTGAGTCATTGTGTGTCAACATTCAATTATTATTACAGTATTAAAGCAGTATTATACAAATTCTCTATTCATCTATCTTTACTACACCCACAAAGAAGCAGCTTAGTTATTGTATGCTGTATAACCCTTACTCTTAATCATATTCACATCATTAGCACCATCTCCTATTGCCATCGTGATAGAGGTAGAATTTTTCTTGACCAACTCGACCACCTCAGCCTTTTGTCCAGGGGTCACTCTGCAACACAGCACTGACTGGCACTGATTGGACAGAGACACAAACCTGGCGCCCATCTCGGGTGTCTTGATCAGGTCTGCCTGTAAAGAAATCAGCTGATGGAGTCTGATCTACATATGAAGTAATATTGGAGAAGTATTCTCAAGCTATTCAACTTGACTTAGATCCTTCAGACAGGCTACTGATTCCACAGTCCAGAAGATGCTTTCCCATTATGCTTTCAAACAAATTGCCAAAAGATTTTCTTATGCATATCAAATCAATACTCACAAGCTCAAATCCATCAACGACAATGGCAGTTTTACTTCTTTTATCTGTGCTCCAAACAAGAGACTCTTTATCCATATGGAAATAAACTTCTGGAGTGGGTGACTGGAGAAGCTGTCTAAATATAACATTAATCATTACTCCACAAATACAATGGTTATTTAATAATAATAATAATAATAATAATAATTTTCATATAGCACAATTTTGAAAATTGTTTAGTGCGGTTTTACAAAGCATTGCTTACAAACACTTCAGACCCCAAACACAAATTTGTACAAATAATTATTTCTGACCTCAGCTCCTCGCCTTGGAGCAGTCTTGTATCAGGATCCATCAGCTTGCAGGCATAACCCACGTTCACAGCCGTTTCTGTGCATTTGAACAAAAAGTAAACAGTCCAGCTGTTTTATGACTTCTGTAAGCTATTCTGTCCTGTGGCTGAATGTCCACAAAGTAAGCCCAGTACCTATCTTATCTCCTGTTAGCACCCACACCTTCACCCCAGCTCGCCGGAGGCAGGAGATAGTCTCAGGGACACCTTCCTGCAGACGATCCTCAATGCCTGTCACACCAAGCATCTGAAAAACACACACAAAAAAAGATACAGATCTTTGTCAGTCTATACTTTTTCATTTCATCATCTATTCCATCGCTTTTCAAAAAATAAAATTATCACAAGTATGGTAACTTCACAGGGAAAGGCAAAAACCTTTACTTTTAATGCATGTCAATATAATGAATGAAACATGAGCTTAAGGTTACAGTTGTCTATAGACAACAGCCTCCAAGAAAGGATTTGTTGTCCTACATTAAACTCAGGGTAGTTGTTTAAACACACTTGTATTAGTTTGCATGTTCTGCCAAAAAATCACTAAGGTGTACTGGACTGCAGCCCTCCAGGACTGGAAATGACTACCCTTTTTCAACACTGCGATAAACGGCTCCAGGACCAGGGCTGCCAACTAGTTAAGAAGCCTTCTTGAGTTGATGTGCATGTGTGAGAGCAGGGAAAACAAGAAAATAAAAAGTAAAAAATGAAACACCAGTGATGACCAACGATGGCTCTACTACTGTACCGTTAGCTCTTTCTCCATGTGTTCATACAGCTCCTCCAGCATGGTTTCTCGGTGAGCAGTTGCCATGGCAGCCTGGCTTAGGGTGTGGCTCCACTCTGTCCACTGAGCATCAGACACACAACGAACAGCCACACACAGTGTCCTCAGACAACTCTGTGCAAAAACCTGCCCACAAACACATGCGCACACAGTCAAACAACCACAAGCTAACCCCTTTTTTGTACTGGGCTGTGGTAGAGCAACATCAAAGCCAAAAGCAACATTGCAAGACTTCAGCAAAGAAGGTGTAACAAACTCAAAAGCTTACACAAAGCTGTAACTGGAATGAACTAAGCTGACCTCCAAAGCCTGCTCTGTGCTTTCCTGATGAGGACTATCCTTTCTCAGCCGCTCCAGAATGACAATGTCTGCACCTTTACAGTATAGCTTCAGTTCTCCCTCTGGTGTTCTCACTATACAGGCAACAACAAAAAACAGCCACACAAAAAAGGTTAACCCCTTAAAGCCTAGTCTTGTTAATCAGATGTTTTATCAGTAACTACTACACAGCTAACATCAGTTTTATGGTTATGAGGGGGAGGAATTGAAGTGCAGGCAAATATAAAGACCCTTTAATTAAACGCAGACACCCACCACTGTTCTTTAGTGATGCTCATACGACCAGTATTATTTGGGTGGTGGATCATTCTCAGCACTGCACTGACACTGAAGTGGTGGTCATGTGTTCATGTGAGCTGGTAAAAAAACAGTAGTGCTGCTGGAGTGTTTAAATACTGGGTTCATTCACGCTCCTCTCTATTAGATCCTTATTAGACAGCTTGTTGGTCCGTCTTGTGGATGAAAAGTCAAAGGCGATAGCTCATCTGTTGTTGCACAGTTTGTGTTCATCATTCTTTAGTTCTACAGTGGTGATAGCATGCAACACAGGACCCTCCTGGTTGGCTAGTTTTGGTTGGTGGACTATTCTCAGTCCAGCAGTGACACTAAGGTGTTTAAAAACTCCAGCTTCACTGCTGTGTCTGACCTACTCACACCAGCACAACACACACTAACACACCATCACCATCTCATTGTTACTGCAATGTCACTGCAAAATATGCAAAGAATCAGATGAACTACAGTCTGACGCTGAAGAAGTACAAAGTGTACCTATATGGTAGATGGGGCTTATAAAATGGACACTGAGTGTAGATACAAGAAAGTGTACATGATAAATATCAGAATTATTAATAATATTCTAATATTCCAATATTAATGCACATGCAGACTGATTTAATATGATGAATTTAGATACTTTGGTCCATAACTTTCGAAAAATGAAAAGGACAAACCCGTGACCTTTTGCATAGTGCAGCTGAATAAATGTGGACTGATCTCTCACCCAGAACAGACATGCGCCTCCTCCTGCTGCTGAAGTCCAGCAAGGCCAGCAGGTGGTAGTGGCGTGTAAATCCCAGTTCACTGACAGTCATAGAGTCGCGTGTGCGAGAGAGAAATGCCCAGCCTAGCTCTCTAGCTGCACAAACCAGAGCCTCTTCATCTGGAGACGCAGCTTGATATCGTGGCAAACCTGTTCAAAGCGCATGTTCGCTAGATCACCATTGGTTCTACACACAGCTCCTTCTTGCTCTAGTGTTTAGGTATGTCATCCATATGTAAATATGTATCAATAGCCCTCACTACTGTAATAAAAAAGTCAGAATGACCATTCAAATGTCAATTTTTGATTCTAAGTCAATGTATAAAGTAATTCAGTTTTGTGGGAAACTAGCTGTAAAAAGCAAGTGGAGAAATTTCAGATGTAGTAGACTTTAAAATGACTGTCCAAGCTTTATAGCATCAGTTTTTTTCCTAGATGCCTTTTGGTGAATAGTTCAATTAATTCATGTACATTCTATGAGTTTGTTTGTAGTAACAGACAGTGGTGACCTGTATATCTTTTCATCCAATGTAACCAGAATGTTTTAATGTGCCTCATAGTTACCCTCATTATTATTTCTATATTTGAACTTGTGACCAGGAGCTACTGACCATCTTTCCACTCGCTCATGACGGTGTGGCACAGTGACAATGCAGTAAAGAACTCTCGAGTTTCAGAGCAGGTCTGCTCTCGGAGCCGGTCCACCAGCCGCTGGTCACAGAACTGCAGTCCACCGCAGGAGAACCGGTTCCAGCTCAGGTCCAGTGGCTGCAGAAGACAGTAGATGGGTGAATGGCTGCAGGGTCATAAGTTATCACGAACTATAATCTAACATTCTGACAATTACAAAATGTTGAACTTGCCTTTGATTTTGCTGCCACATCCCCTGAAAAGAAATGAAACATGGTCAACACTCATAACCATTAATCACTTTCTTTACTCTGAGTGAGAGATTCAGTGTTATCTTTGTATTTACAGAAGCTACAATGACACTTATACCTCTTTTAGACATTTAAACTAGAAACTCCTCTCCTTCAGCAGGTGATTCAGTGTAATGACAATTAAAAGCTCCAGGACATCTAGAATGAAAAGCATTCATTATTCCAAACCCAATATGCACCAGATTTAGCCAAGTTGAGGTAAAGTTGGCCTTATCTGGAACCAGACCAAAGAAGCCTGGATGAGGAGCCGACCCATCAGCTGCATCAGACATAAATTGTTCTTTCGTGAATCAGACAAAGCTAACGTTGGTGTTTATTTGAACGCTTTTGGTTAAAAGTTTCTTTTTCATTTTACATGGTGCAGCTGTTACATTCAGGCAACTGTAGGTTCTAACTGCTGCTCCACTTAAAATGGATTTCAGTACAATCACAGTAATCTCCACGCTATATCTCCAGTCTGTTTCAAGCTGGAAAAAAAACAGGATTAATCCTCCGCCTTGGCTCTGTAACTCAGAAAATACCCTGGACCAAAAAACAAAAGCACTATTCCAGCCAATCAGCAACAGGGCAGCATTCGTGTTCACACAAAGAAGGGGAGGGAGTGAGGAGCTATGTTCTGAGCTCCACACACTGGACCATGAAGGAGACATGGCTGAAAACAACCCTCTGAATCTAAAGAACCAATATTCAGAAAGAAGCTTTTAGATCAGGCAAGGGTAAAGGGCAGTGAAGAAATTAAAAAAAATTAAAATAAGACTCAGAAGCAGTATTTTGGCTTTTTAATCAATCCGTAAAGCAGAAGGATGTTACACTAGCTTAAGGCACTGAAGTGTAACTGCTGAATTTAAGGAGGAACAAGAAAGCTCAAAAAAAAAAAAAAAAACTGGACAAAACAAGGCTCAAGCTTGGATGTACTGCACCATTTAAGATGGAATGGGAAAACCTGTTAAAGAAGCAGACTTCGGCTTCATGAATAGCTTGGCCTGCATCCTGCTGACCCATCTTATGACCCAGCAACATAATTACAGACTAATCACACATTTATTATTCTACTCTACAAACATTATACGCTCCTTTCTTGTGCTCTTTCTGGTGTTGACCCGAGGAGGATGGGTTCCCCTTTTGAGTCTTGGTTCCTAACTAAGGGAGGTTTTCCCCCACTGTCGCCCTCGGCTTGCTCATTGGGGGCTCGAACACCAGATTCCCTGTAAAGCTGCTTTGTGACAACATCTGTTGTAAAAAGCTCTATATTAATTAAATGCTGACTTGACTTGAACAGTTGAAAATCCTTCAAAGAGGAGGTTGGTTTGTTTATTCTGGACAGTTGGGTAACATCAGCTTATTTTTTTCTGTTTTACAAAATCAGCAGAATGATTAATCAGAATGATTTTGTCCTATGACCACAAAGATTAAAATCTGCATCAGTTACCAATACTTGGATGCACTAATGTAAGAGACTGACTACAAGGATGCTTGTAGACGCCAGTTTTAACCACGATTTGCTTTAGGGGAGGACTAGCAAACTAACCATAAATGTGTCCAGCGATGCAGCACTTGCGGAAGAGCAGACGGTTCTGAGTGAGTGTTCCTGTCTTATCACTGAGCAGATGGCCCACCTGTCCAAGCTCCTCATTGAGAGAGGTGGTGCGGGCCTGAGCGGGTTTGCCACTCTCCTCCCAGTACATCTCAATGTCCCAGCCGATCAGGAGGCAGTGCACCACGTGGATCAGCTCAAACCTAGGCATGGTAAAGGATCAAATCAAGTCAACAAATCAAGTCAACAAATCAAACACTCTAAACGATCAATTTGTTGAAAAAAAAAATCACTATTTATTTAGTCAATTAGCCTCGACTTGGATGGTTTACTCCTTGAATGTAGCACTGCAGCAACAAGGCTAATGTAGTTAACAAATAATGGAAGTGAACATCCCACCAGATAGCCTCAAACAGACTTGCTTATGTGGCTTCTAACACTGCCTTTAGTACTGATCATAAAAATGACAAAAACACATACAGTAGGCTTCAAATGTACAAATGTACTTAACAACTTGGTTTGAGGCAACTATGTAAGCACACATGCAACTAGCATAATGCTAATTAGTAAAACATGAGCATCTATTACTACTTAGCTGCATTAGCCTTGTAGGCCCAGTACAAAATGTATAAAAGTAACCACACGGTCTGACTGATCAACTACATTTAGGGTAAATGAGATTTTTCCTAAACTAGATGTTTCTCTAAATACAGAAAGAGGAGCAAATATAATTAGACATTTAGGAGGCAATGCTTATGTAATCATTAATAAACATAATGTGTTTTAAGGGATATTACGTGATGTAGAGAGATATAGGCATGGATGGGCTTAGCAGGATGATGTAGCCCCAGAAGCTCAGGAAGCCCCGGTATGCTGCAGTGGAGTTGCCCTTTATGTCAGACAGAACCTGAATATTTGGGGAAACCAAATGCTCAAAAAGTCCGGATCCCACAGCCAAGAGGAGAGCTACCAGCAGCAAGGAGACAACAATCTGAAAAATGGCACAGTACAGCACATCTTGTATCTGTTTCAACTGGCCACAAACGGCATGCATAATATCCTGCTTGCTATATATAGCAGAATTTATAGTGCTGCATACTATTTCTCGCTTTCATCAGTAATGTCCGGTTCAGGCTGAACACTGGCTCACATCTTGTTGCACGATTACAAGCTTTGCAGAGCACAAATGCAAGATTAACAATTAGGCCTCTGTTGTCTCTTACCGTCACTACCACTTTGTTAAGAAGCCTCTCCACCTGAGTCTTCTTTACTTTCAAACTTCCACAGTTCCGGAGGATTTTGCTGTCTGAGCCTGAAATACAGGTGAAGTTTTTACTCTTTACTTTCATTCCGTTTGATACACTACCATCCAAAAGGTTTGAATTATTGTTTTCAATTAAATAAGTGAAATATTTGAGTGAATACACTCAAAAGGTGAAAGTTGTAAAATAAATAAATAAATTGATTTTTGATTCATTTTTCATTTCATACATCAATTAAAAAATCCCATCTCCTATTCACATACAATACAGTGTTGAGACTTCATAATAGATGGGCCAGTAAAAATACTTCAAATTACTTGTGAAGGCAGATACTGGGTTTTGACCCAACAGTGTTGACACATATGTTTCAAAATCAAACTTTTGGCATATACATGGTTTAAATCTTAAATGTATGTATCTGTAATTCATCCACTGGAAAACATGATGACTAAATTAAATACAAACACACAGATAGTGTTTAGTATATTTAAAGTGTATGTCTTAGTCCTGATTCTAGCTGTGCCCTACATGGTTTAGTGTTCCTTGCTTCAACACACAAACACAGACTAGCTGGTGAGTTAAGTAATATGTGTAGAGGGCAGGGCAACTACTAAAAGATGCAGGGCAGCAGTATTCTAAAACTGGGGATTACAAATATCTGATTGGTCCTGCAGAGGTCATAACACTTATGTCTTATCGTTTAACTGGAAGTTTCAAAGAAGGGATGAATACCTGTGTATATGGCCAGTCCATACACAGTGTCAGTGTTACGAAGGACAGTTCCCCTGAGAAGCATGTGCTCTGTGTCCAGTAGATGGCACTGTCCTCTCCAGTGTAGCTCTCCTCTGAATGAGTACAACCGACTATTTGGCTCCTCGCACCATACCACTCCTGAGAGAGAGAGAGAGAGAGAGAGAGAAAGAAAGAGAGAGACTGTACTTTATCATTCTATCATCTATTTTATTGTTATGTAAATATTGCGGTACATGCATATGCATGAGTGTATAAGTGATAAAGACAAAGACAGGAAGACAGACATACTGACAGACAGAGAAAGAAATAGAGTGGGTGACAAAGAGATAGTTAGAGACAGACAAAGTCAGATGGAAAAACTGAGAAAGCGAGTGACAGAGACAGGCAGGAAAGGGCTTACTTTTGCATAATAGACATTATGTTTGCATAACCTGCAGTGGCAGGACAATCACACTGCATAGCAACATAATATATTATAACTGAAAGAAAACACTGCTCTAACCATCAAACGGCAAGAGAAGCTCCTCTGTAGGACCACTGGTCAGTTCAATGTGGGTGATGTCTAGAGCCTGGCGAAACTTCAGGTTTGTTTCTCTGCAAACAGCCAACACAACAAAGCTTAAAACAGGATGTAAAACTCAGGCCTTCACGCCGCACTCGTTACAAGTATAGCTCACCCACTGCAAGCGGGCATAAAAGTACAAACACCAATGAGCAAAATGATTCAATAACCTGCTGGATGCGACAATGAGAAACAACATCATATTCATCATGCATCATATTCCAGAATTTTTTTTTTTTTTTTTTATTCAAATGCAGGGCTAACTGAAAATGCTTATTAAATTGTTAGCCCAGAGTTTCCAAACCCTGGTCCCTGGAGAACACTAAACTGGACATTTGAATGTTTTTACTAATCACAAACACAACTCAACTCTGTTTATTTTTTTTATTTAACCTGCCCTACCCTTAACTGTAGCTAACAGAGTAAGGTAACAGCCCTTAAGATGGGACTGGGGATCCACCCAAAGTGAAACGTGAAAAGTCCAAGTGGACAAGACCTCGTTATAAAAAGTACAGAAATGGCGGGGCATATTCAGACAGTCTGCACTGGGTTCCCTGAAAGCACAAAGTTTATTGTTAAATGGCAGATCAGCACTGTAAACACTCTCTCTACAAGTACTGCATACTATTTATAACGTGTTACAGCAGTGAAATCATTTAGACACGCAGGCCGTCACTAACAGGCCGTGTTGCTCCAACAGTCCTGTGAGCCTCTGACCAAAGTCGGTTTGGCCTTGGCCTGGTTGGTGAGTGCTTAAATGGAACCTATTCTGCTTTTCTCTTTTTGCCTTATTCCTTTAGTGTGGCTGTATAGCTTCCCGTACACAGTTCAAGCTTCTTGTGCATGTAGACAGTTATAAAGGTTAATGTACATGCCAGACAGAGAAACTCTCCAGAGCACACTGGGCTAATCAGAAAGAGGGGCTCAAAGATACAATTACTTAAAGTGTCACTAGCACTTGCTTCTGTTACCTCTATATTCAACACAAGAACCTATGTGCTAGTGTGCGCCAGTGTGCTCTGTGACAGTGACAGTGAAAACAGGGTTGCAAGTACATTTTAATTTTGGCTTAGCTAAAGCATTGCCATGAGGAAATCCAACTGCAAATGGGCAGCTGTTATTCAGTGGAAAATCATTATGACAGAAATACTGAAAATGAAATGTTCAAAGCACTTTGCTTTTCCAAATAATTTGTATATATAATTTGAATTCAACTGAATGCGTATCATGAATAATGCGCTCTCGCAGGGGAAAGCCAGTACAGATACACAGTTTAATTTGCATTTTCAAATTTGCCTAAGCTGTACCTGACTATCCTCTGTCGATGTATCAGGGATTCTCACTCCAGCTCCTTCAGGTGGGTAGACATTGTCACATGGCATAGTGTTAGTCAACTTGTCCTTTCAAATATTACAATTTAGGTTTTACATCTTGAACGGAACCGTGTGGACTCGAGTCCTAACGTTTGGCGTCGATTCTCGAATGTCTGGAACCGATTCATCGATTCTCTTTGGGAATGACTCCCAGTCCTGCCACTAACGTTGTTAACTTGGGAGCAAGTAGAAACCCAAAGAGCTAGGGAATCTTTCAGGCCTTGTTCTTACCCGTCTATATCAGCAGTCTCAACGTAGCACAGACTGTGGGGTTCAGTACTGCAGAGGAGGAGAAGGTCTGCCTGAGGAAGACAGAGAAAGCCTCAAACTCAAAGTCACTTCTCTCTCTCCCGCCCTCTCTCTCTCATACACTCACCGGTATGACCTCATCCTTATGGATCCTTACAATATCCCCCACACAGACGTCCTTCCACTGGGCTGACGTGAAGCTGCAGACATAAAGTACACGTTCGAGAGAGATGTAAAAACCTAATACACAACATTAACGAATGCAGCTCTACGAACTGTAAGTTAGGGTCATACTCGAATTTTCCTGAGGCGCCATTCAGGGTGGAATGGAAAACTCAAACAAGAAGCTGACAAAAATGAATTTTCGTTTCAAGTCCAACTATATAAAACACCAACCCGTGGGAGGCGAGGATATCACAGGGTCTTCTGTTAATCTCGGCATCACTGCGGCGTCGACCCTGAGAAAATGGTCGTAGGTGGGGAAACACAGAGGCAAAACCCGTTTGACAATACAAGACTTGGTTTATTTCATATTTGTCATTCACATGTGGAAGGTTTTCGTTTCTACTTCTCGTTTTCCGTGTAACGTTACTATACCCGTGTGTTCAGGTATGTAAATACCAATATTAATCTCAAAATGTACTTATTTGAGTAGCTGCTTTTATTATGAAAACTATTTAGCTAAAGTTATTATTTAAAAAGATATACGATACGGTTATACGAGCTTGATAGCAGGGCCACGATGGAAGGATGTCCTGTATGTGCAGCCATGTTAATGGAATAGACTTTGACTCTAGTGCTGCTGAAGTAAGTCTGGTGCTGCGATGAAAAGACTGGTTTTGGTTAACAGTGGCTAACAGCTTTATTAACTAGAACCAGGCTAGCTAACAGGCTATAAGATTCAATAGCCTATATAATAGTTGCCCTCCTAAGGAAATGTTGGATTGCAGTGCTATTGGGAAGGAAATAAAGGTTACCAGGAACAATAAATGATGATAAATTTAGACCCATATGGGCAGAGTGCAAGTCTCTTAGTATGGCGTCAGGCCGCCATGTTTAATTCCTGTCGGTTGATTCCTTTTGGGGATGACTATTTGCAGCTATTCTTTTGATGATGAGTATATTAAATTTGCTTGTCCTCTGCGAATGATATTAGCAGTATTAAACAGAAACGTAGCTTTTACTATTATTTATTATTATTTCTATGTATTTTTCAGCATGGTCTGAGTGTTTCTTCACCCTTTCTCTCTCATTTTCTCACCAGGTCTGTGAGCAGGTCCTTGGTTCCGCGCATTGTCAGGACTGTGAGCAGCGGCAGCATGGTGATGTACCAGGGAAGAGTGGCAATGACAGGAACACACTGAAGACCAGACAGATAACCATTATACCAGTAAGATATAAATACGTAAATGTATTCTAGTAAATAATATCTTAATTTATTTGTGTCTCCTGCCAGCTTGGTATGACATAAACTTGATCACTGTCTGTTAGTAAGAAATGATGTAGTTAGTGTGCTAGATTTTGTGTAGTAGCCTGCGGAACTCGTACTATGAATATAATTACATGGTATAGTGTTGCAATAGCGTGTAGTACACAATATAGATGCAGCCTTAGTAAAACACACTACCTGCTGTTTTAAGCACATACATCAAACAAACAAATACATGGACTTTTACACAGATGAGCCAAAACTTTATGACCATTTACAGATGAAGTAATAATGTTAATTGGCTCATAATAATGGTGGGAAATGGGCAGGGCATGAAGACCTGAGCTGACAGGGCTAAAGCATTAGGAATAGACTATTGATTAGAAAAGTCTTTAAAAGGCCAAAGCTCGTGGGGGTGCTTCCGATAGCACTGGGGAGTAACCTACCAACAGAGGGCATACCACAACCAGGCAACAGAGTTATGGGTGCACACGGTTCATCAGTGCGTGAAGGTAAGGTATGCTATGCTAAGGTCAGAACTGACTGATGGGCTTCTATGAAGAAGTAATGGTTACGGAAGGAATATGTCACAACACATGGTCAAAGTGCCCATTGTCAAAAAATGGGCACACAAGGATCAGATGCAGACCTTGGTTCAACTCATCCAATGAGTCACATTTTCTTTTACATCATGTGCATGTCATTTACCAGGGGAAGAATGTGGGAATAAGATAAACCAGTGGAGGGAGTGTGATGCTCTGGGCAGTGTTCTTCTGGGAGACCCTAGGTCAAAGGCATTCATAGGGACCAGACACACCCCTTCATGGCAGTTGTGTTCCCTAACGGGAGTGGCCTCTTTAGCACCAGGCACCATGCCAAACTGCACACACTGTTAGGAGATGGTTTAGAGATCATGATGAAGAGTTCAAGGTGTTGCCTTAGTCTCAAAATTCCCCAGGTCACCAATCAAGCATGTGTGGGATGTACTGCAACAACATAGCTGGGCTGCAGCAACCTTGCAACTTACAGGCACGCTAACATATTGGTGCTAGAAACCACAGGGCACCTTCACAGTTCATGCCTCACTGGGTTGGGGCTGTTTTGGCAAAAGGCGGAGGACCCGTTTAATGTTGTGCAGTGTTTTGACTCATCAGTGTAGATGCGAATAGATGCTATATAGAAAAGCGAAACAATGCATACATTTCTTAAATACAATATTGTAAAAGAAATTAATTAAATAAATAAACTCATTTATTACTCCTTCCATATGAGCCCATTGCATATGTTTGTTTCTCCACTGATGAAGTAAAACATTCAGTATTGTTACTGATATTCCAGTATTCTTTTAGCATTTTTGTGCAAGCGCATACGTTTACATTTAAATAGGAAATAAACCACAGACCTGCATGACCACAATAAGCAGGAAGAAGAAGTTTGCTGCTCTCTGGAACTGCTCATATAGTGTGAGGGGCAGGAACGTCAGGGGAGAGTATTTATTACTGCGAACCGAATTGTCCTGGTGGGAGAATGCAATAGAGGAGTGTGAGTAAGAGGAAAGAGTCTGTGATGTCTTCTTACCCTTTTAAAGTAGAGGTGCTTTGTTCTGTTATTATTCTAAAGACCTGTTTTTCAGTAGCATTGAATAAAAAAGTCAGAAGGACACTCATCAGCCATAACAGCAAAATCACTTCAGTGTATCGATGTGCTTTATCCATTTTATCATCTCCACTACCACATAGGTAAGTGCTTAGCAAACCTATTTCCCAATTCCTTTGTACAATGTTAGCTTATACTGTAATTTTGAAGTGTCTTAAAACACTGTAAGTGTTTTAAGAAGCTTCCGTAGCTTTAATCATTCAAGGTGGAGATACAAATTTGCAAAGAATATTACTGATACAGTGTATTTTAATTTCTTGATTTTTTTTTTTTTTCATCTAAAGTTAAAATTTCAGGTAGTGATGAAATCCTTTGCTAGCAAGAAGTCAAAATAATACACTAAGTACAGCCACTCAACATCGTGAGTGTTTAGCTACTAATTCTACAATTACAGGGTGTAGTCAAACTTTGTATGGACAAAGTACACAGAGAAGCAGATGAACTAGAGTCTGTAATTGTAGAACTACAAAGTGCTCCTCTCCTATGTAGAAAGTGGAGCTGATAAAATGGGCAGTGAGTGTAGATACAGGAGGTGGATGTTATGGATAGGTGTATGTAAATACTTTCATTTTAAACTAGCAATTAATAACGTATTCACTTATTTACTTATGAGAGAAGGTAATTAATATCCGGGTCTGTGTACACTGAGGTAAAATTAGGCTCTGGTTTAAAGTGGGGACCACATCATGCTTTATACACAATTGCACCCAGCCCTGAGAGCTAGCTTTCATTATGAGCCCCCTGCTATTCACTCTGACGAACTCTTTAACCCGAAATCCCCCTCGACCCCATTCTCAAAGACCATGTTGTTTTACTCACTGCATAACGTCCCCAGCGGAAACACAGAAAGGACCTGCGTCCAAGGGACTCATGGAAATATCGGCAGTTGGCACGCACCTGCCAAGTCATACCTGAGAGAAGAAAAGGGTTGCTGTTGGTCTGGCTCAGTCCAGGACTAGATTTAGCCCATTTGTCAAAAATTAAGCCTCGGCCTCTAAGCAATCCAAAACTAATTACATGCAGTACTGTGCAAAAGCCAATTTTCTTTCCAGTCAAAATGGTCATTAAGTTATTAATTTTCCAGCATCAGAAAAAATAGAAGGCATATATTCAACTGAAAATGAAACAGAATGTGCCTACGCTTTCTAACAGAATGTGTCTTTCTTACAGCGTCATTCTTTCCAGGAGATTTGCTTTGATTTTTTTTAAAGAAATATGCAGGGGTATTTTTCACACCTCCCAGGTTTACTCTTAGAAGTTGGTTTCATTTTCTGCTTCTAACAATCCAAGTAATCATAACCACATGCAGTGACGATGAAATCTAGGATGGCTGGTCTGAGGACATCAGCAGCTTCTTTGTTTGATTTTTTGTCTATTCCTTTTAGTTGCTAACAGCTTCTTGATAGCTGCAATAATAATATTCTTTCAAGCAAGAGTAGAATAAAAGCTTGAAATGCTGTTTATCTAATTGGTGATGACAGTTTTGGTGGTTTACCAGGTCTGGTGCATGGCTGTTAGGGAGTCACAATTTCCCTTTACTATTCATTCATTTAGAAAACGTCCGTTTTGGAAACTCCCTCTTTTTTCCAACAATCTTTCATTGACTTTCTCTTTTTCACACAAGCGGATGATCTTAATATCATTTCATCAGAACTATCTCCTGAAAATGAATAACTTTTTTATTTGCCATTTTAGCTGGAAGTTGAACAACGGATCATGTCTGACTTTTGCATGGCACTGCAAACATAATTCATTTTTTATATTTGAAAGATGTTCTACTCATCACTACACACATCTCCTATATAAATATCCACAAGTACACAGTTTATAGCTGTTTAACTGTAACTTAAGACTCCATCACACAGACCTATTCCCTCTGAGGATGAGGTGTCTCCTCTGGCCATGATGAATGCACTGGGAAAGACGGAACGCTCTGGAAAGCAAGAAAGTTCCCCATCTTTGTAAATGAGGCCAGTTTGAAGGTGTAAAAATGCAGGAGTGACTTTTCATATGTCAACTTTCACTCATTACACATTGTTGCTATGCTTACCTCGTCACAGACAGAGATTCTTCACGCTTCACATAACCAATCACTAACTACCTGCTGCAGAACATAGGACTCAAAGTTCTTGAATTATAGTACAAAGCACAAAACTATTAAACTGAGTTTTACCTTCAAATAGAAGCTCATCTGGTTTAAAGGATAGTGAGTGAAGAAGAGGAATATCTTCCAAGAGTTAGCATGCACCGGATCTACAGAGTCAACGATGCCCTCATACCTCATTAACAAAATGACTTGCTAGATGATAATCACTGGGGAGTCTCACTGACAAACACCTTACCTGGCAATTGTTCTTGGCTGCGACATCTCAAGAGGGGGTTCTTTCCTCAAGTTGGTCTCCAGCGTCTCACCCACGCAAATTAGGCATTTGATTTGATAGACCAAAAATTATTGTTACCTTCAGCTGATTACCATACGGGAAACACTATTTTTAAATCTTGCCTTTGCGTTCATCCTTCAGGGATTTTCCAACAAACTATATGCTGTTTCTTTTTATCTCAACCCACTCTTTCCTTGTCCTTCTTCTCCGAACTCTCTTGAACTGATTCGGGAAATTGTGTTCCTGTGGGTGGGAGAGGGAGGGGACTGAAACATGATATGGACAAGGTTAAAAAGAGGAGGAGAGAGAAGGCACAAACACTTGCTCTGTGTCCCGAGAGTGTGCAGAAACACTGACGTGTAAAGACACCCAGGAATTCTGTAGTCCTTTAACACAGTACATTATACGTGCTTCTTCTAAATAGGTTTTAATTATCATTTTGTTGTAAATGCTCTTGGAACACCTTATAGCTACACCTATAGCTTATATGAGCTCATAAAAAATGTTTAAGCCAGCTGGCTGTAATATTACCTTTTCCATCAGATTGACGGTGAGATTTTGTTGTTGCTCCACTCTGTAAAAAGTTGTTGTAACTCATTAAAATAAGTAACCTGGCTGCCCAGAAGCAAAATCATAAAGAAGTATCATACTGTGTTTACAATTATGTGATATATAGTATAAAATTTATATGTAAGTATAAAAAGGTTCTCTTGATGGATCGGATGGTGGGATTAAGTCCCAAATTAAATGTCATTACAGGCCAACTTCGGCATATGGGCCACACCTTGGCCACCCTGGTTAACTTTAACCAAATAGCTAAAGTGAGAATAGTCCTCCACCACTCAAACTAAAAAGTAATCCAGTAGAGGTCAAAAAACTATTTACTATTTTTAGCTCAAAACCCTTTTGAAGTTATAAAGCTTCTAAAGTATTAGTGTCTGATCCAAACATGCTATGCATCATTTATCACATTGTGTATGACTACTTGATTTCTAATGCATAACTAAGTCTTGCAGGGTGCAGTCATTAACACAACCTGAAGAGCACAAAAAAGGAATCAGTAACTAAACATAAGTCACAGTGTTGAGTGGCTGTACTCACTGTATTATTTTGACTTCTGGCTAGCAAATGATTCTATCACTGCCTGAAAAATTAACTTTAGACTTTACATATCATATCGAATATAGTGATGAAATCCTTTGCAATCTAAAAAATCAGAATCCACTGTATCAATAATATTCTTTGCAAATTTGCATCTCAAACTTTAGACAGAAAATTAGACATTAAAGCTATGTAAGCTTCTTTTACTGCAGTCAAAAATACAGTATAGGCTAACATTGCACAAAGGTAACTGGGAAATAAGTTTGCTAAGCAGTCACTACTGACCTGTTGATCTATATCACTGGTATGTAATTAGTATTTCTGCATAATGGAAAAAAAACTGACCTTGCAGTATTTTTTACCAGCGATATATATTGTGATATGGGAAACATTAGTCATTATAAATGTTTGGTGTGAAATTAATTTTTAACACTCTAGTGAGGGCGTGTTTTCTCATACGTCAATGCTCCATAATCGGTTTTAGTTTCACCAAACATAAAAGCAGGTGAACGCTGTGACTACTCTTCTTTATGTATCAGAGAAGCCTTAAATCAGAGCCCAGGAACCATGCAGGTTTTCTATCAAGCAGCATTGTCTTATTTAAAATTGCACCACCTGCAATGGGAGTATTGCCCATGTGCACATTGGGACAGGTATATTTTGCAGCCCTAGTACTTAGCTCCTCAGAATGTTGCAATAAAACAACAATGGGTGATTATATATGTAATATCTACTTCATATCTCCTATCATATATCTATTCGTCAGAAATACCTCCTGAAAACAAATAACTTGTGCTTAATAGCCTTTTAACTGGTTAAAGAGAAATAAATGAAAAATGGTCTCTGATTTTTGCACAGTACATATTAAATTATACATATATACAAATGTCTTAGTGCCTGACTACATGACTACAGTCTTTGCTGTATGTCGCTGATATGTATTAAACTATAAGACAGTATTACAGTATTTAGCAACTGTTTCGTTATGTTACGGTTTTGTACGCTTACTATTTGGCTGTATTCAACAGGCTACCATACCTTCATCATACAGCTAATTATAAGTAATCAGTAGTGTAGTAAGAAATGAATTGACTAACTGTGCCAGAATGCCACTGGGATTGGATGCCAGCGTGATCCTGTTAAGCTTTTACACTTCACATGTTCACTGTAATGCAAACATTTGTAAGCTAACAGTCTAATCAATACCCTTCAGAAATAAAGAATCAGAGAAGGCAGGGCGAGGCATAGCAGTTTTATTTCTGTAGTATATTTCATGCTGCAAAAGCACATTAAAATAGAAAACACATGATGGACAATAAAATAAATAATAATAAATAATACAAACAATATCACTCTAATTTTTTCCAGCACCTTGAGGGGGATCACCAACACTGGAGTGTTAATTAAGCCCTTGACCTCCATTTAAACCCAAGTTAACCAATGACTTGACTCTTTTCCAGCACCTTAAGTGGGGAAGATTATCTCTAAATTATACCTCAGAATGAAACAAAACCTCTTTGGTATTAATCAGTCCTTCTGATAACAGTGCCAGCATTTATCCTAGAGACGGGAAGAGAAAAAAAGGCCTGCTATTTCCTTTGGGCATTCGTAAGATTTTTAACCGCACTGAACTGAATACAAGTTTCATGTGTAGCAGGGGAGCACAATCCAGGTCTTAGAGATATACTACCCTAGAGAGTTCAGAACAAGCACACCTGGCTCTAATGTTCAGATGCTCCTGAAGGGCTTCATTACTTGGGGCAGGTGTGTCAGATTAAGGTTTGAGCTAAACTCTGTAGGGAGGAGATCTCCAGGACCAGGATTCGGCAGCCCTGAACTGCACAGACTGTTAGCCAGCTAGCTAGAGACTGTGCCTTTTGAGTACATTTAGCAACAACCTAACACAATAAACCTAATAATTACAGCTAATAATGACACAATAAACCTCATAATAACAGCTAAGCAATGTAATGAAAATATATTAGCGTGATACAGTCCTACTGTACGAAGACATGTTTCATTGCACTACTTCAGATGATCCTGCTATATGGCAGTGCAAACATGGTTTACCACAATGTGACTCTTAAACGCAACAATACAGCTTTTTTTATTATTATTGACTGGATCACATGAAGACAATATTAGAGGTCATTTGCATTTCCATCAAATGGCCAGAAGCGTCAAAGAATTCCCAAAAGAGATCTGGTTGAGCTGGTATTGCCACTTACAAGTCTGGGAAAATGCATATTGACAATGCCTGCCTGTAAATAAAAGAATACCCAGAAAAACTAGGGAATTCATGTAATTGTAGCGCCACGTCACCGACTGCATGTGTCATGTTGCATCTGCAGACACTTTTGAATGTATAAAAAAAACCTTTTTGAGCATTTCACTGGTTAGCTTGAATACCCTGGATATTTGTATACTCCAGTAAACACGGGTAATGTTAACCACTATAATGCTCTTGCTCTCGAGGCCTTGCCAAAGTGCCTTGTCATCCCAGCATTTTGAAACAGCCACTCTTCAAGAATGTAACATACTGGTAAATATGGTAGTACAGCTCCATGTAGTGTTTTAAAAGTGGACACTGGATAATCACTATTGGTATGTAATACATCTGATTATTTCTCCACTACTAGTCAGCCTACAGTGATATTTTAAGGCTGGAGTTTAGTAATAAATGTGCAAACAGTTCTGGCATGAATTGTCAAACCGGACACACATATCATAATAGTGTTTTATAACACAGTGCAGTCATTCTGCTGATTTCGTGTGGAATTTCCCTTTAAGGCCGGACAAAGACTTTTAAATTAAGGCCTGTATACATTCACTAGTGAGAGGCACACCGAGAAAAGTAGCCTTGAACAGTTGGGAATACTGCCTGTTTATCTGTCAGATATCTGACCCCGTTCCCAGCGCAGCCTTTCTAGTAGCAGGCCTTTACTTTTTGCATCTCCATAGTGGCCTCCTTGTTACTGGATAATGAGCCCTCTTGCTTGAGTGCCTTCAGACAAGGGGATGAGTGAACTTGCAGAAAGGTATCTGCCTGTTTCTGTGTAAATGTGTTTTGGTGATATGATGAACGTGTATGATCAAACCACCAAGCAAACCACTAGATTTCCTTCTGACTCAAACAGTGAGAAAATGCATGGAAAAAATGTGGCCCACATCTGAAGCATGTCAAACATGCATTTTTACAATACAAGCTTACTGGAAACCAGCTAAAAATGTATTTGAGACTTTCGTTTTGTGGCAAGAAAAAAAAAATCTAGGCTAAGCCAAGAGCCTTACTAGGGCAACAAAAGAAACCTAAAAAGCCACATTGGATGTGGAGAGAAATGACCATCTAAATGCAAAACCTATGTACATATTAGAGCCTTAAGAAAAACCCAGATTGGAATGGGCTTTTTTTAAATAGATCATTTGACTGAAATTATTTTTTAGGTATGTCAGGTACAAAAAAAAAGATTTTCTTCAGCATCTTCAAGCATCCTTTGCTGATTTATTATGTTTTTCTCAGCTTTCACTTAGCTTTGAGTCCATCTAGTGGTTATCTACTCAAACTGCAACTCACACAGTCACTGTCAACACAGAGCATTTAGGGAAAATCCATACAGAAAAGCCCGTAGCAGGCATGCCTTACTCTGCTTTATATCACTGAGACAACCTGGTGTTGGGTTTGCTTCAAACTGTTTCCCTCCCAAATGGCCCCCGCACCATTCACCGTTAGCAGGCAAAAAGTGCGTGGGTAGGTGTGCATGCATGTGACAAAGAAAGGGAGATAAATAGTGCATCTCAAAGCCTATCAGGCCCATCTATTTTTAAATGTGGGCTTTTCAGCAGCTGAGTGGTTTGCGAGATGAGAGGGAAAGCTGGTGGCAGGCAGTCCCAGACCTTCAGAGCCAGTGTGACCATTCGGCCTGGCTGACTTCCGCTCATGTTTCCACTACAGTTTAACTGCTCTTCGCTACTTGCTAAACCGCAGCACACACATATCTCGCTCTGCATCCAAACAGTCCTTGCAAACTGCCCCACAGGTGCTCAAAGTATTTGTGCAGCTGAGGTTGATTGCATGTGGACCGTTTAAATTCAGACATTCAGGTATCATATTCTGTGAAAGGGCAAAGGTTGTTAGGCCCAGGTCAAATACATATGACCTTTTCATTAGCTGGCACCATACAATACACAGAAGACAAGCATCATAGCATGACAAGCAATGTGAATCAGTAAGTGTGTTCGTAAACGTTAATATCGACCAATCTGAAAAGCCAATATTTACAATATGAAATGGCAAACGCCTCCAATAAATCTCCAAACGCAGTACTGTGATGTGTTTCGTGTACAGAGTGATTCTGAAACTGACATATAGATGTTTTTCTAGCCTATAGGCCATAAAGGATGTCTATATTGAAACCATATTTAAGGCAGTTTGGGACCTGAAAAAGTGCGTGACCTAGGACCTAGGGCTTTCATAAGCACTTTAGTAGGTCCTCTGGAGTGTCCCAGTATAGTCATATGGAAAATGTGGGTGTGAGAGGTCAAATTAAAGTTGAAAATGAGTACATGTCCTGTACAGATAATGCATTTCTGACTGAATCCAATATTACTGTTTATTAGGTGAATTTAACAAATTGGGTAAAAAATAAAACATAAAACGTGTCATATCACATTTTAGATTTACATTTTTTTTCCCAATAATTTAAAATCAGAAATTAAACAGAATTTGCAGAGAAATATCATCTTTATGTTTGTTTACTGTAGTGGAGGTGTTAACCAGGGGTAACTTTTGCATATGACTGTAAAGTATTTTCTAACAATCTCTTTATGCAATAATCAGCATTACGCTTACATAACATTACGTAACACGGCATAAAACCACCTCCTTGTTTCTGCATTGTCCATTTTGTCAGCTCCACCATACAGGACCTCCACAGGAGGATTACAGAGCAGGTAATATTTGAGTGGTGGATCATTCTCAGCACTATAATGATCTCAGCACTATGATGCCACTGACATGGTGGTGGCGTGTTAGTATGTGCTGCACTCGCGTGAAGGGGTCAGATACAGCAGTAAGACATAAAAGCTCATCTGTCGCTATTTGTGTTGATCATCCTCGAGTCTTTCATCAATGGCCACAGGATGCTTGCCACAGGACGCTGTTGGCTATGTTTGTTTAAGGGGCTATTCTGACACTGAAATCACCAGCAGCACTGCTATGTCTGAGCCACGTGTACCGCCACAATGCAATTAACACGCTACCACTACATCAGTGTCTCTGCCGTTATACCACCCACATAATACCCAAATAATCTGTGTTGGTCCTGTGGACTGTTAAAGAACATGGCAAAAGTGGCCTAACAAAGTATGCAGAGAACGACATGGAACATTGTCTGTAATTGTAGAACTACAAAAAGTGGAGATGATAAAATGGACAATGAGTGTAGATACAAGAAGGCAGTTTTATTGTCATGGTGGATTGGTGTGTAACAAGCAATGTAACCAAGAAACATATACAAGAAAATTTGCTATTATAATATTATATCCACACAGCTGTTTTTCTTTCAACACATGCCTTGATTGTTATGAAAATGAGTAAAGCCACTTATCCTTCTGGGTCCCTGGGTGTGCTGGAGCCTATCCCAGCGCTTCTCGGACTGAAGGCAGGCAACACCCTGGACAGGCCCCCAGTCTATTGCAGTGCATCTAAGTACTGTATATTAATGACACATACATAAGGGGTTCATAACATCAGCATCAGTGTTCATTAAGTTCACTGTGCCCTGACACTCAGATTCACTATAGAACATTAATAAATGCTAGCTTTTATAGAACAAACATCAGAAGGATAGGTCGGTTTCTGTCATAGCAACACTGCCACTAACCTCGTATGACTGTAAACAGGCCATATGTGCATCCATCCTTTCAGCCCGAAAGTTCATATTTGAGCCACCATGAGCGTCTTTGACTCCATGTTGACTTAGGGGAGAATAAGATTTAAAGTACACCTCAAACAGATGACTAAGCATCGTTACACATATCATACGTGCCTCAGAACACCAGCTGTTCACTACTCATAAGTTCATAAGACCAAATATACTTTCTTCAAATGAGTATGTCTGCTAATGATCACTTTTATTGTACAAAGCAACCACAACAGTCACACTGTACTGTTTAACTTGACAGTAATAGTCTTGTTCCCTATAAAAAAAACAATATATAACATTAGAAAAAATACAAATAAGCTTATATACATTAAAAGGCAATATTTTAATGTATTTTTAGAGCATTATTATTATGTTACTTAGCAGAAAATAGTTGGAAAAACTCAGGTTTGGTTCCTGGGTTCTTTGTGTACACTAGCCATTGAATGAATTTGTTCAATTCCATCAGCAGAAAAATGATTTAATTGATTCAAAGATTGATTAGATAAACTAGGTATTAGATGGCAGCTCCTCTTGGAGTGCTTTAGAAAGTTCAGCTAACAGACTGACACACATGCAGTCACAATGTGTATTCCCATGTTAGAGTTTTTAAACAAATTAATGCTGACTGCTTAATTTTGTAGCACAGGACTTTACCAATATTTCATTATTGTCTAAATAGGTCATATCTGGTGACTATGAAAGAAGGTAAATGATACCAATCCCCTGAGCTGCTGATCTTGTCATCACCTCACATCCTTAAACATGCCTGCAAATTTAGCTTGATGTGGTAACATCAGAGAAATGTAATTTCAGTGAAAACTCTCAATGAGTCTAACCAGTTTATTAACTTTTTTGATGAAAGATCCGGTGAAAATAAGACATATGCTGATTGATGTCACACTTGCAGCGGCTATAATGTATATAATGATCATAGGCTAGGCAATGCAAAAAAAGTGGAACTGCAAAACTATGGGTTCCAATGTTTTGAGTCATAAAGTAGTTATTATAGGGTATTATAGAAAAGGTAAGTTTTATTGTCTTACAACTCTTTAAAAACATGTTCAAAAAGTTGTAAATAAAATCTGTAAATAATGCTGTAAAAAAAGCAAAATGCTGTAAATAAAATCAGAATGCAATAACATACAAATCATTTAAACCCTCAGTTTCAACATATCCAATGTAAAATTGCATTTTAAATGTAATGCCTGCAACAGCTTTTTAAAAAAGCTGGGTCAGGGATAACAAAAGATTGGTAAAGTTGTGTAATGCTAAAAAATTAACTGTTAATTAGCAGCAGGTGAGTAACATGACTTGGTATAAAAAAAGTCATTCAGAAGTAACTGTGAAATACTGCATGGCCAAATAGTACAACAATTCCAGAATAATGAATTTCAGCATATAATTATTGATGACACAGAACATTATTAAAAGATTCAGAGTAGATGAAGGGATCTCTGAATGCAAGAGATAATACCCAAAATCAATATTTGGTCTCCATGATCTTTGGTCCTTCACTACATTAAATACATCCATAAAAATATCACTCAGGAACGCCTCCAGAAACCATTGTCTGTGGACACCGTTAGTTGCTGCATCCAAAAAATGAACCATATGTATACAGGATCCAGAACACTGCCACTTTCTGTAGGCCTGGGATCATTTACGATGAAGTGAGGTGGAAAAGTGTCCTGAGGTTCAGCATAATCAAAGTATGAAAATCTTTTTGGAAATCATGGATGTTACATTCTTAACACGAGAGGAGAGGAAGCATCTGGCTTGCTATCAGGCAGCATCAAATTTCCCAGTTGCAGTCTTTGATGTGTTACTGTTGTACCATGTATCATTAAATGTCGTGTTCAGGCTATCATTATGTTATTAATTACATTTTGTACATCTTCATTTTTTTGGAAGCAGGGTTATACAATTGCACAAATGGTTAAAACCAGTTACTTAAAAGGCCAATTTAACCAGTGTTAAAAGACATAATGGACACTGTGTTGTCCAGGCCAAATAACTCAAGGATCATTCAGGCTGTTTCTAGCGTAATGTTTAAAAGCCAGGGTCTGGTATGGAATGGGTGGGGGTTGTATTAGTGACCTTGACATGGGTAACTTACACATGTGCGAAGGCAATATTAACATGAAAAGAGATATACAGATCTGGAGCAATGTGCGCTGCCTTTTAAACATCTTTTTCAGAGACACCCATGATGACACCAAGAGACGTTCAGCAGTTTCGACAGTTCGTAAGGTTTTCTTAGTGTTTTACATTCTGTCCCAACTTTGGGTTTTTTTTTTTTGTCTTTTTTTGGAATCAGGGCTTATTGTACAGAATGCACACAATTCACAATGGAAAAACTGCAATAGCAAGTAATAGCAAGAGGCTTTGCACCTTAGCACTGACAGTTTCTGACGAATACCTTCTGGAAAGTACAGGTTTTCTTACTTTCTTTCACCCCTCTTAACTATTGACTGCTTTGCTTTCCGTTGTAAACTGAAAGAACGGGATATGGGCAAGATGAAATTAGGTCGTCAAGAAAGGGGAGTTGTGTGAGACAGGAAGTGGTTTCCATTTACTTGAGAATGAAGCAAAGTGTGATTGGTGTTACTGTACACCGTGGTGTGCATCACTATACAGAGGTGAAAAGCCTTTGCAAGGCAGGAGGACTGTCCTGGTGTCGGCAGTCACTCTCTCACGGTCCTGCCCACGCACACATGTATGCACAAGGGTAAAAAGGGCTGAAAGTAGTGCCATGTGAAAATGTCACGTGCACAAGGAAGAATGCTTTTGATAAAACATGACCTCTATGTGATCTATGTGCCAATTTGTGTGTATTTGTGAGCATGTGGAAGGTGGGGTGGGGGAGTGTTTGTGGTTAGGATGAATCTACATCTGAAGTTCGGGTTAAGCTCCAAGGTAAGAACATTTGAGTTCGGAGGAGCTTTGTGGTGACATTATGAGTCATTTTAAGCAGAGCAAAAATCACATCGATCGGGCTATCTGATGAGTCACTGGCAAACACCAAGTGATACCCCACTCTGCACATACACACACACAAACCACATATCAGATCACCCCCATCGCAAGGAGGCGAAACCCCACACACCCCACACTGCCTGGACACCCCCATAATGACCGCAAGAGCAACCTGCACTTTCATCCCACAGTGCACTGTATGCCCCATTTTTTCACCTGTGTAGCAAGGCTGTGAACTGTCATTTATCAGATTTATCAGCTGCTGACCACAATTTATCATAAAGTAGGATTTTGACCGCATATCCACGCACACAAAAAAGCTTCACCTAAATCACAGGAGGCTGCGATTTGCAACGTACCCCTATAAATATCTCACTTTTTCTAAGCATGCTGACCAACTTCAGACGTTCCAGATGACTGTTTTGTGGGCATTTTGATGAATCAGGGCATTAACATAGCCTGACAAAGGTAGATGATTTTAGCCAAAATAATGCCCAGCAATATGTAACCATGTGACATCAAAGACACTATGTATTTAGTCACAGTGTGGTATTTGGTTCGTGTCATGCAGGTGTTGTAAGCCACTGTGAGCTTGGTCTTAGTTGGTCTACTGCCTTTGATCTCTTCTCAGTAGCAGAACAGCGGGTTTTCCAACAGTATGGCTCTGCGTTTCTTTGTGGTTTTTGTTCTCTCACTTGTTGCTGTTCTGCAGCCATAGTATAACTATGTGTGAAGAGTGTTTTATTCATCAAATCATTAATCAAGATGAAGATTTTTAGATTAAATCATTTCAACTAAACACATTCTAAAATAATCAACAGAATGTACAAAAATTACAGATTTAAAGTTATGTAAAAGATGTATGAAAAAGAGTGATGCCAAAGGTTTGTCAAATAACCAATGGCTTATCATGCAGCAAGACAGAATATTCCAATCTACCTGATGATTCCATGAACGGATTATTCCATTCGAACTGATGTTATGGCCCACAGCGAATACACAACACTTACACAACAGACACAACAGGTAACAGCTCTGAGATTCTAAAATGCCTGAGCCTTGAAAAATGGTTCCTCGTGATGCACTCACAGAACTGCCTGGTGCATTTGCGTTCCCAGAAGGTGGATGTCGCTGAGATGGCGCAGAGATTTCAGCCCTCATACTGCCTGAAATGTCTAAGCTGCAAACAACACCCCAGATAGCATGCAGATCCAGGCCAGAGGTGGCTCACCTGATTAAAACATGTCCATGTGTCCCAAACAGATCATGTCCACTTCTGGCACAGATATGGCAGTGCTGCCTACTGGCTAACTGCATGCTAGCCAAAAATAGTCCACATATACAAAAAGTCATGTGGCCCACATTTCCAAAATAGATTTGGTCCACTTCTGGCACACATATGACACTGTTGCCTACTGGCAAACTGCATGTTAGCCAAAAGTGGCCCACATATAAAAAATCACATGTGGCCTGTGTTCCAAAACAGATCTGGCCAACTTCTGGCACACACACTGTACAGTTGTCAACTTTTGGCTGATGTGTGGCCTTAATGTGGTGTGTGCAACCAGGAGCAGTCTGCCAAAGTTCTCTCTATCCATGCAGCAAGTGGAGCAGATGAAAATTATGAACGTGGGCCGGATTTGGGCCAGAACAATTTTGCAGGAATACAGGCATAAAAAGAAGGCAAACAGCTGTAAAGGTTATTCCGCTTAATGAACTGTCTTACATATGGCCCCTTTAATACTCCAATTAACTGAAACGCTTCTGAAGTGAAAGAGGTTTGTCAAATAACCAATGGCTTATCATGCAGCAAGATAGAATATTCCAATCTACCTAATGATTCCATGAACAGATTATTCCATTTGAACTGATGTTATGGCCCACAGCGAATACACAACACTTACACAACAGACACAACAGTTAACAGCTCTGAGATTCTAAAATGCCTGAGCCTTGAAAAATGGTTCCTCGTGATGCACTCACAGAATTGCCTGGTGCATTTGCATTCCCAGAAGGTGGATGTCGCTGAGATGGCGCAGAGATTTCAGCCCTCATACTGCCTGAAATGTCTAAGCTGCAAACAACACCCCAGATAGCATGCAGATCCAGGCCCGAGGTGGCTCACCTAATTAAAACATGTCCATGTGTCCCAAACAGATCATGTCCACTTCTGGCACATACATGGCAGTGCTGCCTACTGGCTAACTGCATGCTAGCCAAAATAGTCCACATATACAAAAAGTCATGTGGCCCACATGTTCCAACACAGATCTGGTTCACGTCTAGCACACATATGGCAGTGCTGCCTACTGGCTAACTGCATGTTAGTCGAAAGAAGCCCACATATACAAAAAGTCATGTGGCCCACATTTTCGAAAAACAGATCTGGCCCACTTTTAGCGTCTATACGGCAGTGCTGCCTAATGACTAACTGCCCACTTATAAAAATTACATGTGACCTGTGTTCCAAAACAGATCTGGCCCACTTCTGGCACAGACACTGTACAGTTGCCAACTGGCTGATGGGTGGCCTTAATGTGTTGTGTTCAACCAGGAGCAGTCCGCTTAAGTTTTGTCCATCCATGCAGCAAGTGGAGCAGATGAAAATGATAAATGTGGGCCGGATTTGGGCCAGAACAATTTTGCAGGGATACAGGTGTAAAAAGAAGGCAAATAGCTGTAAAGGTTATTCTGGTTAATGAACTGTCTTACATATGGCCCCTTTAATACTCCAATTAACTGAAACACTTCTGAAGTGAAAGGGCAGGGTCAAACTGATATTAATAGGCAATCATATCGTTCTGCCAAAAAAAAAAAGAAGCTAAATCTCAAAAATGGCAACTGTACAGGAGAGGGCGAGATTTACAGGAAAGATTTCATTGTAATGTGAGTCAATGAACCCAGACAAGCGATTTTGGGCCATTTCTGTTGGTCCATTCATTTTGAAAGTTTCACCCAGTGTAAACAACAGCTGTTGTGTTCAAATGATGCCTAAAAGCAAAATTCCAACAAAAATGGACATTCATTTTTCGTTGGACAGCAATGATATATAAACACATTGTTTTAAAATTGCTTGGTTCTCTTTTTTTTTATGTGGCCTGGAGAATGAATGGTAATAGTCTGAAACAATGCTACACTTATTTTATAAAGTAAGAAAAAAAAGTTTGTTTTGCACAAGACACTTTAACATGTAACTAACTGCACATAACAAGAGGGTTACATTTACTCAGTTATGTTTTACTTAATTCAGACACTCCACAGTCATGGCCCTTACAGTATGTAAGGTCATTTCTAATGGTTTTGTGGAAATTAATTTTCCTCAAAGAATTTTGAAAAAGGAGAATGAATTCAACGATGTTTATCTCAAACCTCAGCTTCGAAGCCAAAAGTACCTTGGATTTTGTTTAGAGGACGTCATGAACTCTCATACTGAAAATAGCTCTGAACCCTAAAAACCTCTCTGTCCCAGAATGCTGTGCTAAGAAAATCATAGTACGCTGAAAGGTAAACATCAGCCGGCGCCCAGGAGTGAAGGTGATTCAGCCGCAGCTTCCAGTCAGAACGCTTGTCGTTTCTGTTCTGTTCTGTTCCTTTCTCTTAAGTAGGCTGAGAAAGACACTCGGTGAGTCATAACGACGTTGAAAGGAATGATCGACTTTCCGCCTCCATACGCCGCTGAGGGAGGGACGTACAGGTGCCCCTCACCCTTAACCTCCAGCCTCCTATTTCCCTTAGCGAGCCTACCGCACGGGCACGCGCACGCGCACGACTCTCGATTTTCATTGGCTGCGAAGCTCAGGGCTCGCGAGTCTCCTCAACAGATTTAATCTCCTGTCAGCGCGTGCCGGTCTATTCAAAAGTCCTGAGCGCGGACGATGGAGACGACAACCGAAAGGTAACTCTTTAAGTACACTTTCACGTAGATAAGTGAGGCAGGTTTGTTTCAGCGTTCCTCCAGGCGGCTTGTTTTTACACACGTTCAATGCAAATGGAGTGCAGATCGCATGAATTCAACTTTCTGGGGTTGTTCTGGCCACTAACCCTGCTAAACAACTTTCTGGTCATGCGGGCCGTTTGTTGTGTTTTAGCACGTGTTCGCTGGTCAACCAGTATTAACCAGTATTAATCAGCATGGACCAGCATGACCAGGCTGGTCTGAGCTGTCTTTTTCTGCCGGGAAGTAGGCGACAAGCAGCAGGTGGGGTTACTGTCTTGATTTTAGTCAGCTTCAAAACTCTGTCTGTTATAAACATGTATATCACAGCACAAAATTCAAGATTTGAATGAACCAAAGCAATGCTGTGTAGTAAGCAAGGAGTGCTTGCAGGTGCAAAGCCAATTTTGTCAAGTGACATCTTTTCTTAACACTTGCTCTGCTAGTCGCCCTCAAAAATACCTATATCTGGACTGAGTAGACATCTTATATGACTTGATAATAAACTGACCACAGTTATCCACCACAATACCTGTTATCATTTTGGTTTTAAACCTTGACACTAATAACAGTTCAGTAATGCAAAAGAATGCTGCTCTTAGCCATAAAGCCTGACCAACCCCAACCTCTCTATCCTGTCCAGAACTATGTCCACTATCAGAAATCCTGGACATCCTGCTGAGATGTGCTTGCCTTCATCCTCAGCTGATACTGCAAGTGAGGAGGACGAATCTATTAGTGCTAGGAGGCTTGTGCCACTGCCAGGCCGGTTCCTGCTGGCCGGAAGGCTGTTGCATTTCCAGTCCTATCGAGGCTCCCTCATTCCCAGCAGGCGGCGCAAGCGTGAGATGACCCCAGCCGAGATGAAAGATGACTTGTACTGGGACAAGCGGCGGAAGAACAACGAGGCGGCCAAACGCTCCAGGGAGAAGCGGCGTCTCAATGATCTCATGCTGGAGAGCCAGTTGTTGGCTCTGAGTGAGGAGAATGCTCAGTTAAGGGCTGAACTCCTGAGCCTACAGTACCATGTGGGGCTTGGAAGAGGTGCAGACATACCCCCTGCACCTTTTCACTATCCCACGCAGCCCCATCTCCAGTCTTCTCTCTGGGGGTTAAATGCTGGCATACCACAAGCAGATCTGTACCAGTGTTGGCCCCAAAGCAGTTCCTGTTCCGCTACCAGCTCCACCCATATTCCCTCACAGAAGAACCCCCAAAGGAGCGGTTCCATTCCCCCACATGCACTGAGCTTGGACCAACCAGCAGAGCAGTCCACACACAGAAGCCGACCATCCGAGACAGACTCGGCAACTCATCAGCAGGTATCATCCACCAACGATCCGAGCAGTGAGCAAGAGTCGTCTTCATCTGACTCTTCATCTCCATCATCCCTCACCACTCAGCCTACACAAAACTGGCTTCTGAGCGGGTTAAACAACCCCAGCAACCAGCACAACAATCTACACCTACAATGGGGCTCATCGTGCCTGCGCCCATCCCCTCTTCATGCCCGCTGGCCTTTGCCTCTCAGAGACTCTGATGGATCTCATCGAGGGGTCAACTCCTTCTGGAACATCAACGGCACCTTCAGCATGCTTTCTGCTGAAATCTCACAGCTTAGAAGGTATTTAAGGCCAGAGAACTCCTAACGTACAGTGATGGACTAGCTTTGAATGCTTTTGTGCTAAATGTAAATGATGCGTTAACTGACAATAAGACAAACGCAATGAACTGCAGCAGTATGTTAATTTCTTGGCTGTCAGCATAAATTGTTATTGTTACAGAAATTTCATTTCCAGTTTGTCATTTCCATTCAGTTGGATGCAGCATGGTGCTTTAAAAATGTGCTGTTAAATGCCTCCTTTTTGTTACCTTGCATTCAAACTCTTCTATGTTAAAAAGCCTTACATGTAAATGTGTGCTGTTTATATCTCTTTTTCTGCAAGCACAAACTTTCAAAAACCAAAGATGATTTATTGTGATCAGTATTTCATGGTTAGCTGGTTATTTTAGCATTCCTTGTAACGGTGTCTCTTGGTAGCTTTAACTGTAAACCTTTTACATCCATTATTATTATTCAGTCCTGAGTACATGTAAGAAGCTATTTTACTGTAAAAATAAAATCATGAAGCAATTAAAATGTGACCTACACATGCAATCCTGTAGCACTATTTCCAGGTTTTTCAGTTTTTTTAAATAAAATTTAAAAAAAGGCTAAATTTAATGATCTCATTTGATTTGCTATAAAGACATTTCTTTCTTCAGTGGATTGTGTGCATTGTGTAGCATCATATAAGGAAACTTTTAAACTCTTTAATTAAGTAATTTAATTTAATTGACTTGAAATCTTGAGATAAGTGTATTTGTTTGGAGCAGTTGTTTCTGATGGTGCATCATCTGACTTTAAAACAAAAAGTTTTAAAACCAATCAAATAATTTCTTACACTCTTACTCTTTCCTACACACAAATAATTAAAGAATTATATGTATATATGAAAATAATATATAGATATATCTATATAAATATATACAAAATCATCATCATTTGCTGTGAATGTGAAGTCAGTTTAAATGATTCACCATTAGTGTTATATATATATATACATATGTATATATACATCCTCTCACAGGCCAGGTGGCTTGGCTTGTATTACAGTAGGTTTTGGGCTTGTATTAATGACTGATATGACACTTTGTTTTTATTGTTTCTTGGCGTGCAGCTGATGTAGTTTTATGCAGTATGATTAAATAAAATACAGCATATTATAAACGGTTGTGGTTGCTTTTATTAGATCGCTAGAATTGTCTCCACCGCATGCTTTGTTTCTGAGTGTGTATGTAAGGAAGGAAGAGTGATTCGGAAAGCCAGGTTTTACCAGCAGCTCTACTGCCGTTCACTTAGGCAGTGACACATGTGATGTGGACCGGGTCACTCATGTGAACTGCAGCTCTCCCGGTCGTCTGTGAAATATGTACCGTGTGATGGACCAGTAAGGACAATAAAGCATGTGATCAGGCTCATCTTACTGTGCATAAGTTCCGATGAGGATGTGCTCTCAGACCCTGTTTTATTATTTCTCACATCTGAACTCGTCATGTAGGGTCTTGCTAAACCACATGTTCACACATCTAATATAGACCATATACAAAGTTAGCAGCAGATTAAGAGATAAAGACTGACTGCAGCCTGAGAGCATCTAAGCTCCGCCTGAACTCGCTCTGCAGAAGCTGCACTGCGTCTTTCGGCTAACCAGCACTGCAGGTATGAAAGTCAGAGACAATATCGAGATCAGAGTGATGACAAAAAGCAGCCGAAAAAAAACAGTGTCGAAAAGGATCTTTTCCTTTCATCTACAGGCACGTCAAGAAAAGAAAGAGTGCTGTCCGTTTCACCCACTGCGCTGCAACCGCAGTTCACTGTTCACCTGATCCAAAGGAAAAACCGTGCTGGTGTTTAGTCATTGTTCTGGCCGTGTCGTGCAGGAATGAGAGGCAGGCTGAGAAAGTTGGGTGTGCAGTTACTGTATAGCCATTCCCACTGATAACTGCTCGACACCTCCAGAGACTTTACGCTGTTTGCATTGCGCTAGGCTTTAAATAGCGTTTGGAAACACTAAGAACAGGCCTCTCACAGCTCCTGCAGAGTGAGAAAACATCACCCTGTATAAAACCATCACTGACTCTACTAACTAGAAGCCTAGATACTAAGCTGCTGATACAGAGCTGCACACTGTATTACAGTGTATTAAGGGAGATTTTAAAACCTCTTTTAACTGCACAAATAATAAAATAAATATTAAAATATGTAGTATATATTTATATATATTTATTTGTTTATTTGTTTTAATCTTCAAAATATTTCCGTGGTCATAAAACGCCAGTACCTGTAATAAAACCATGAAATTCCATTTATATATATATGTGTGTGTGTGTGTGTGTGTGTGTGCACATATATACACACACACACACTAATGGGACAAGAGCAGTAATGCCTTATTAAGAATATATATATATATATACATATATATATATATATATATATATATATATATATATATATATAAAATGTGTGTGTGTATATATAAATGTGTGTGTGTGTGTGTGTGTGTGTGTGTGTGTGTGTGTGTGTGTGTGTGTGTGTGTGTGTGTGTGTGTTTTATACAAATGTTAAATATTACAACAAATTTATATGCAGCCTGCAACCTTAAGTACAGGTTCCTGACTGGACTGTAAGTACCACTGCACATATAAGAGTTATAAAGAACTATGATTAACTTACTGAACCCCAATTATAAACAAACAAACAAAAAAATTGAACTCACTACAGGGTCTTATACTATATCAAAACACACACACATATTACAACTGTGGGACAGGAGCAGTTATGCCTTATAAAGAGTAGACTCACTCATAAGGCCTCATTCGCCAACCATTCTTTATCAACCGTTAGTTATCAGTGTACATAGCTAAAGTAACATGTGCTGACAAACATCTTGCGTAATCTATACAACACATATTAACACCGTTAAACTCCTAGGCCCCATAAGCGGACTCACACTTCACTATTTATATTAATATTGTGGCTGTTTTAACCATTCTTAAGGTAAGGTTCATGCACCGATGCTCTCTTACTTGGGTTTTGTTTTTAGGTAGGCACAGAATCTACTCATAGTCAAGAGCACAAAGGTGTGAACAATTCACCAGTCTAAGAACTGAGGTGTCATGAAGCTGCCGTAGACGTGCTTGTAGGACCTTTCTCAAGAACAGATTTGTAAATAAGTAAATTGGTAAATAAGGCTCATTGTTGTTAGCTATAGCACAGGGCTCCTCAGGGTGATAGGCACCACACAGTGACACTACAGGGTGACTGTAGCATCATTAGCTAAGAAGTGAAAATATAAAATTCTTGCGTTTAAATAAGCTTCAAGTAAAACATGCTGCTGGAGCTTCAGTATCGTATCAGATGATGGATTGTGCTGCTGGCCAGTGGCACTGTTAATTTCGCTGGCTTGCCAAGACAAGACCCCTCAGGCATATATGACACGTATTGACAGATGTAAGAACTGTTAAAAATCATGTTAATTTGATCAGTATGACAGCTACAGCTAAGCTTTTATCTAGATTTTGTTTCACTATTGATATTTTATTTATTTTTATTTTTTTTATGTTTCCTTCTTGTGTCTTTTACAGAACATCTTTCAAGGGTCCAACAAACCCACTAAAACAGGCATCTCCAGCTTTTGAAAATTATAAAATGTGTCTCTTTTTCTCATTAATTCTTTTTTCAGATTGTGTGGTTTAGGATGCATTCTGGAATTCAGCATGACACCTGTGGTGTAGAATGGCTTCCCACAGCACTCCATTACACTGCATAAACCGTTTGAGCAGGTTAGTAGGAGTTTTGGGCCTGTATTTATAAAAAAAATGTAGGTGATTATTGATTGGTTGGGTCCCAGTTGCGCACCTAATACTAACATCAACTAGTTTTGAGTATGTAGTACATAGTAAAGTTTTGAAAGACAAAATTGAGTATGGTAATGTTGGGCATTCTTGTCCCACAATGCAATGGGAAACAGAAAGGGAGAACTACACCAAAGCAGCCTTCAGAGTCCAGTGTGGTATGATGTAAGCTTCATAATTTAATAAGAAACAATGTGGTATGCTCATACTGTGTGGACTAGCCTGCCAAACTTAAACTATTAAGATTAGTACATAGCATATACTGTGTAGTATTAGTGTACAGTCCACAACTGAGACACGGTCGTAGTGTTTGTCAACAGAGTCAGATTTATAGGGCTAACCTAAGAAAGCAAAATCTGGACACCATTAACACAAATCTTGCCTAATCAGCTACACCTGAAGTAAATGAGTATAAAATAGACTTTTCCTGCACTTTTCTTTTAAAGCAAAAGCAGTTATGAGTTGAGCTATTTACATTCAGTAGTCACTTTTTTTCCTACTAACATCTAAAGCAATAAGCCTTGGCCAAGCTTAGAAGCTTGAAGTGTGCCTACCAATCAGGGTACAGCCGTCACTTAGTTTTGAGCTTGTTTTGACTTGAAGGACAGAGCTTGGTTCTAGCTAATGTAAGCTGTTCTGTTATCCTTCTGTGTTTTGTGCTCATGAACATTTTAATAGACGTCTGTCTCAGACTAATTAATGGCCTTCTATTAAAAGACTGGTGGACTGAGGAAGACACTCTTCACCTAAGATGAGTTCATTAAGAGTCTTGTTCCAGAAATGATAATAGGACATTAGTACCATAACTAATCATGCTGCTGTTACTTTCCATAATTAAGTACGTTTGAATGTAAATACTGTTGTACTTTTACTCCAGTGGAGGTCTAGATGGAGAACCTTCTACTTTTACTGGAGAAATATTTACCTTGGGTATCTCTGCTTTAACTCACTACATGGTTGGTGTACTTCGTCCACCTCAGCTGAAATAAATGATTGGGTCCTGCCATTCAGTTACCAGGTCCACAGTGGCTGGTGTTTCAGGACCATTTAGTCAAATATTAGCCCAGTGTCAATAGAGGATACATTATCCACCAGGGGGAGCACAGTCCCTGCAGATGTGGAGGGTCTTCCTTTAGGGCCCAGGCCAGGGGCTCTCTTTTCCACTTAAAAATCTTTTGGTCATTTACGCTTAGTTACCAGTCTACATAGCTAAAGTAACATGTGCTGACAAACATCTTGCGTAATCTATTCAACATATGTGAACACCGTAAACTCCTAGGCCCCATAAGCGGACTCACACTTCACTATTAATATTAATATTGTGGCTGTTTCAGAATATAACTTATAGAGGTTACGAAAACATAACCTTAAGAAGTCACTAAGACAGAAACACATATCATTATTATGATTATTATTATTCGGATAAGTATAAATGTATAAATGCAAAAGTTTAGGCACCCCTGGTCAAAGGACATGTTTTGTTGATTTTTTAAAGTTAACACAAGCTCTACAGAGAACACACTTCTCTATATGTTAATGCTTATTTCTGTTTATTTCAAGAATTGATCACTTTGGGGGAAAATAAAACATAAAAATGAACGATGTTATTTAAGCTTTTGCATATGATTGTATATGTAACCTTCCATGTTCCCTTCCACTTTGTTGACAAAGTAAAGTATGAACGTTTTCATTAGTTATGAACATATTCCAAAAATTATGTATAGCTCTTCTTCTTGATATCTATTTACTGAAGGATAGCATTCATCAGGCTACATACACAGCTGCCTCGGGCCCCCATGAGCCAGGGCCTGATGAAAATGTGTAATGTTAATGTAAATAACTCATTACAAAATACATATTACAAACAGCTGTTTACACTTCTATCCCACCTCATGTTTATGATAGACTATTCCAAGTTACAAGGTGTCGTCAGAAAAAACAAATAAAGTTCTCTAAATTGTAGCAAACAAACAAAAAAAGAGTGAGAAAAGCAAATTCTTTGGAGCTATTTTCATTTTTTAGTCCTCTACAGGTTTAGGACAATGCTAGCATTAATGTTAGTGTATATATAGCTCCAGTGTTGAGATACAGATGACATTGTCACTAAATGGGGCGGATACTTTTGCTTCTTTTAAGCTCATTTCTTCTAAATCCAGTTATCTGTAAATATAGTGGCATTATTTCACTTATTATAGTTCATTAAATAAAAAATGTCAAGAATGTTTTGTTAAATACAATATTCTTACAAGGGTCCAATAATGAGACTTGATTTATGACGCTTTCACTTGACAAGGATGTCATTTCTTGACAGCGTCTTGACTTTGGTGTTACCCAGGAGCCCAGAACTCATTTTATAAATGTGCCTCAGAGCCCCAAAAATCACTAAATCTGCCCTCGCACCTACATAAGCCTACATAATTGATTACAATGTCTTATTCTATTAAGCGTCACTTCTTGCACTTCTTCAGTCAAATGAAAATGGACAAATGTAGCCTTTATGACACCTGATGGATGCTGTAATAGGCCTTAATAGAAGTTTGTGAATGTAGGTTTATGTCAGTTGCATAGGTGTCATGCATCCTTACAAGTGCTGCCCTTCAGTAAAGTGTTACCTTCATTTGTAGTGGATGTGCTTCAACGTTATTCCCCTCTGACATGACAAGGTTTATCATAACACAAGTAAGCCAACCGAATGGTTTGAAAAGACAGAATAAACAGTGAGTGGAATTCTGGAAAGAAGAGAGAACAATTTCACTGTGTTGTGTGGAGGCCATCACATTTATGCATCGGTAAAAGTGATGAGTGTTAGACCACAACTCCACTACTGCATACAAGTGTTTGTGTGGGCTTTCTCTCACACATACACGCACACATACGCACACGCGTACACGCGGACCACAGTGCAGACCTTTGAGCTGGGTGTATAAGAGAAGTAGGCTGATGGAGGGGCTTGTGGGCAGAATTAATCGTGTAAGAGGCAAACAGGCAGATTCAAACTCAGAGCGATAATAACACCAAAGAAGCCACGTGCTAGTAAGCAGACCACCCCACTGACACTCTGATATGTCAGGTGAGACGCTCATTTCACACACTATCAGGAGTGGGTGCAAGGTCTGTGGCAGGCTAGCAGCAGTTGGCTGAAGACATACTGAACGTCCACGCTAACGCCAATGTTGGGCAACCCAGCAAGGTTCTGTGCACAAAAGGTAAGATTCCAAGTTCATTTTTTCATCTGATGACGCAGGAGGATTGTATGGAATGACATGTAGATTCAGATCAATGACGCAGGTTACATGATATGTTACGATAGGAAATAATAAATGTGCACTTTTATTATTATTATCATTTTTATTATGTGAGAATTTGGTTATGCGTTTACCAGATCTGGCAATGTTCTGTGGTAGACAATGTATTCCATACAGCATAGCTCTATCGCTTAAGCTCCGAGGACAAAATATGCTTTAAGTAGGAAGTCAAAAACACATGACGGTCAGACAATCCACTGTAAAACTGCTGTATGCCGAGCACTGTTGCAGTTTGTAGTTTAGCGTTCACTGTTATAATAATTTGACAGCTGTTGTTCTTTTGAGGATGGAACATGCTTTTTTCGGTTGTCGAGTTTTGGCCACCACTTTAGGTGACTAGATTAGAACGGATGTGTTACAAGATATTAATCATAGAATCATAAATATCTCATTATACACTAAGGAGCTGCTTAGGGGAAACAAAGCTGCGTATTATATCGTTAAATCTCACATTCATATATTCAACGGCAAAAGCAACCACAAACTGTAGTACACAAATGAATGCTCAACACATCATACATCCACTAGTACCACACTTTCAAGGAAAAAAATACCAGCTGCAGTTTCTAGTTAGTAGGCCTAGCTTTCTGTCTAGACAATAACACAGAAATACGTTTAAGTGAAGGGACAGGTGCTATTTGGTAGCAGAAACATTAGGTGGCAAAAAAGAAGAAGTTTGAGAGGAGTTTGTTACTGAAAAGCCGTGTCTAAAATTAGACAGTTAATAAGCAGCAGGTGCGGCGCTGGCCAAGGCCTCAGGAGATTGCGAGCCAGGAAGTCTTCATCCTGCAAACAGCTCCAGAGCCTTTGCTGCACACCACGCAGTGAAACCAAAAAATGAAAATCAATTCTTGCAGCGTTCTTGTTGTTTCAGTTTTTCCATATGCGGCTTCACCAATGTACAATGTGTGACGTGTTCATTTGAACCAAGCGAACGTGGACTCTGTGTTTATGGACTGTTTTCTGTGTTTATAGGAGGGTATAAAAGACAGGCCCTGTGAGTTGGTGGCTGTGACGTAGATGTATTTTTAGTTGTTAAACATGTGAGATCTGCTACTCTACTCTTTACCGTATTCAACCCTTTCAAGTACCAGCTGGCCTTTCGAGTGGCATGAAGCAGAGAATTGAAGCGAATTCGGGAAATACAGCATAACGTCGCATAACTTCACATTTCTAAGCTGTGTTTATGACGAACAGTCTTCATTACTATGCTCACTCCTAAAAATAAAGCTGCCAGAAAGAGTTCTTTATAAAACGCTATAGATGCAGGCCCTTTTGGGTCCCTATAGAAACTTTTGGTGGATGAGCATTAAACAACTATGGTTGTAAATGTGATGTGTCAGGCCGCTTCTTAAATTTTCAAGGAGCCTCCACATAATAAAAAAAGACTTAAGAAGAGCCCTTACATTGCTATAGGCTCTTTATATTATGACTTATAAAAGTTCCTCACACTCACAGTTCTCTTTACAAAACAGAGATCTTTGGGGAACCAAAGTTGGTTCTTATATGCCTTTGCTTAAAGAACACTTTGTGGAAACCTGTTTGTTTTGCCAGTGCAACGGAATCACTTTCGGATCCAAACTAAATCTTTCAATGGATGAGTTTAAAAGAACATGTGGGTGAACCTATCGTAAAGAACCTATACATTATGCAAAAATGTCCCAAGAAGAATCTTTAATTTGGTATAGAACCTTTATATTATGCTTTTTTTTTTTTTTTACAGATCCCAAATGTGGTTCCTCCACAGCGTTGCTCGAAGAATACTTAATAAAAACCTTGTTGCTTTAAGAGTGTGAACGAACCTCTTTTGGTTCACAATAGAAATTCCAATGATGTGTTATAAATAGCTGTAAATAAGTTGAATTTTACTGACCCTTTTAGTTAAAAGTTTCAAGAACTTTGCAATAATGAAATGACAGGTTCTTCCTAGATTTTGGAACATTTTTTATCCGCTCTTTTGACAAACATGCTGATTCTCGTGAATTCACAATTGTGTGATTGTATTAAACTGCAAATGAAGCCTTGCAATGCATGGTTATGACTGCCAGGACATATAATATGTATATATACATATTTGCATTTATTAGCTTACAAAAATCGAGACGTTCATTAGAAGCCAAAATGAAGTACCCCAAAATTCTGCAAGGATCTCTCACCTCCATGACCTTTATCCAATCCTTGCAAGGTCAGTGACCTCTATGAGCCCTATCATAGCTTGCGCTAATTAAATAAATATGGCTCTTGAGGACATAGATTGTAATTAAGTGCAATTAAGATAACACAAAAATCAGTAAATGCAAATGTGAAATGTCGACAATTGTTGTCAGGCACTTGAAGGACAAAGGCGTTAAAATAAAGCACAAGAGTACAGAAACATGTAGCATCTGTGACATGTCCCATTGATGCTGACCATGGCGAGATGGGTCTAGGACCAGCATAGTTGGCACATGACACATGCAGATGTATTACACACTGTAGTGTAAAAAAATAGAAATGGGCTTATTTAATATAGTATAACCGCCATTGGGGTAATGTTTGCAACATTAGACTAGTGCAACATTAAGCGCACATTACTTTCGGGGTCTGCTAATGAACTATGATAACAGTTCACATCTCTGAGAGAATAGTGCAATAACTAACAGCTGTAAACCAAAGCGGAGCATCTAAAAAACGTGTGAAAAATGTCAAAGATTGTCACAACTAGATACCAACTGTTAGCAGTTTGCAGAAGCAGTACATGAGGGACAAACCCGTCACGTATTCATATTTCATAAAGGGCAACAAGATGTTATCGTTCTTGTATCTGTTTGACATGCGCAACATGTTCTGTTTAAAAAAAAGTTGTATGTAGCCCAAATTATATTTCATTGCGTAAACCGTAAAATGGCCGTAAGTGTTGCTATAAGTGCCCCAAATACAGAATGTGACTGTAGGGTATGCAATTAAGAAACATTGCTCAAAAGAAGAACAGCTGTGGCATCAGGCACTGTGGTTGAAATATTAGACCAAAAGCTGCTGACTGAAAAAACACAAACATATGATAAAAAGGGCTGAAGTTTACTCACAGTGCCAAGGAAAAACACATGGCTTCTTACAGAATGTTTTAGTGGGTAAAAATATCTACTTATAGCATTTTTTTTTATAATTCTACCTAAGATGCAATTACCACTTTGGACCTGTAATTTTAAAGAGTTTTCGGTCCATTCATCATACCAACCAAAGCCTTCTCAAAGACAGGGCACTACAAATCTGCAGGTGTCTTTGTAATTGTTTCAGAAGGGTGATACAGGACGATTAATAAAAAGGCCTCAGGTCTCAGCACGTTATTGGAGTGTTCAACAAGTAAATCTGCGGTAATGTTTATGCATAGAATCCTTGCGTAGGCTACTGTAAAATCACTACGATGCCCTACTATAATAATACATATCTCATGTAGTACAGAATAAAACTGGAAACCAAACAAACAAAATAATGAAAAATTCTGACTGGATTTCACATGAAGTTGTGTATTGCAAGGTAACTTAATGACTCGGATTTGTTTCCAGTGATGCTGGTACGTACCTGGGGTTGTATTTATGATGTGTTTAGCTCAGAAATGGCCATTTTATTGACTATCCAAGCAATCAGTGAACCTACTTGTGTCCATGTGTGGCTATATGAGTTTATATAGTGCTATGTGTTGTTAATAATGATAAAATAGTAATACATCTGAAACAATATTTTTCTTTTGCCATACAGCCCCTGCGTGTAATTCTCTACCAGGAATGAAAAAAAGGAAAAGAAAAAAGAAATAAAAATTATTTCAGAACTATTGTAAAACCTAACTTGGGTATTAGGCAGCATATTTGTCATCATGTCTGTGAGGGAATGTTTAGAGGTATTATTATCCTCCCATGTCTGGTCCCCATCACCACCACTATGACTATGATTTTGAATCATTAAGTTTCTATTAAACAGTACATTTTAATCAAACCACTCCGAATGACTTGGTCTGAATGACATCAGCTAGTCACAAAGTGTTTACACTACAAAAAGGTTGTATAGAACAGCAGTAGTGTGTGCTCTGGCTAGCATTATTAACTTAAAAAGATGTTATAATTCACAAATAAAATTAATATCTAAAGATGCTTTAATGCTAATTACCTTATTACTAGTGGTTGTAAACACACAGACCTCCGTTGATGTGCTTAAACCTTATTTACACAATTAATTGGTTATTTAATTAATTTAAACAAAACTTCTCTATTACTAACCCATTAGATAACCATGACTAGGTGTCTGGAAGCATGTTGGTTGACCTCGCCCAAAGAGCATAGACCAGCATTCTTCATGACTAAACTTGTGACCCCATAGAGCTATACAGTTCTAACACATATTTTCTGATTGTCAGACAATACCTAGAAAAGGCAGCATAACCAGTTTTGTGCTCTAGAGCACTCATCATCTATACTGCTTATCCTTCTGGGTGGGTGGTGGGGTGCTAAAGCTTATCCCACTGCTCATTAGGCAAAAGGCCGGAAACAACTGTCCATCACAGATCGCCATTCCATCAAAGACTAGAAGCAGTATCAGAAAACTTTGAATAATCCTAAAGTACACACTTGGGGTACTCCTTCCCCTATGCTAAATATAATATTGTCTTATATTATTGTCATATATTGTCTTATTATTGTCATAATATTGCTAGCATGCTGCGACTATGATTATTTAAACTCTGCCTTCAGTTCAAACCATAAAAATACGAAAAATGAGAAAAATACTATGGCGTTTCTAAGTAGACATTACAATGAACATCATCTTGAATGACACCTATTAGCAGTTTTACATGGACATTTTAGAGGAGCCCTGACATAAAACTGACATTTGTTTCCCATTTCTAATCAGACTCATCAGAAATGTCCAATGATTGACAGAAACATAGAGTTAGTGACTTAGAGATTTGTCCCTCCTACTGGAAAACAAAAACATTATTAACTATCTAATCTAAATTACTGTTATTCTCTGGACTTGAAGACATGTTGTCTAGCGGGCTTCTAAGAACTATGGAATTTACAGAGAATTCCACACATTGTGTCATTCGTCTCGGAGTAAGGTGAAGAATGTAGACTTTTCATGTGTGTTCAGAGAAGCCACCTGGGATGCAGACTTAAGCAGACATCATATGTAAATACCAAACTAATAATATTAATAATACTTTAATGTGCAAATATGTAGATTTTAATGTCAGTATCTGCCAAATGTAACAAAAATGCCTTTAGTTCAGTTCCTTAAGGCCTAACCAAAGGGAGAGCACTGGGAAAATTTCCAATTAGACAATTATCCCTTTGGTGCTTCAAGACTCCAAAACATTACTTTTTGCGTTTAAATCTAGGAGTTATTTATTAATAAATTCACAAGGACCTAAAATTAAAAATATGTATTTTTTTTAATTCCCAGGTGTCTAAGTGTTTCCCACTGCTGCATACTATAAAGTCAGCGATGTGCTACTGTACGTTTCTTTGTTTAATCGACATTCAAAACTTTACTTGCAAATCCCAAGTTGTTATATTTAACTCTTTACCATAACTGATAAATCATTTGACACTTTAAGTTTGCTTTCTGATGGTGTTAGCTGATATGCATGTCTATTGTAAATAGCAGCTTGTCTCATAGCTGTGGTTTAGCACACATATCCTAATGCCCCATTTTCTCGGTCAGTCAAATAGAGGCTCTTATCGACTTTCTGCTTGTCCTGAGCGTCTGTTTCATTTGCCCCATGTTGAACCCTTAGGCATAGCCTCAGCATTTCAATCCTTATTCTCAGCCCTCAGCCCTGATCCCTTACCTGTGAAGAGGGCTCAATAGATGAAAATGGGTGGGGTGTGTGAATGTGTAGGGGGTGGGGGTGGGGGAGGTAGGTAGGTGCTGGGGAGGATGTGGTTAACCAGCAGCAGCAGAGACACTCAACAAAAGAAGAGAGTGGACAGGGTCAAAAGTTAGAGACCAGACTTAGAAGGTGGAGATCTGGGGGCTGGTGTTGAGTAGGATGAGGGATGAATCAAAGAAGTTGCAAACAGGTCCAAATGGTTCCATGACCAAATGATTTCCAGTGTTGTTCTGTTGGTTATCTGTTTGCCCTCCACCAAAAATAATTCTTTCTGCTTGGAATGTGTGCAATGAGACAGTAAAGCACAGAATAGCTCCTAGATAACTTACATAATAGCTTCATAAACTCTGTAAAGCAGTTTAAAGCAAGGCTTCAATGTACCAGTGATTTCACAAGGGAAGGAAGTCAGCACGGCATATACAGCTTATTTGACTATGTCACGATCTGTTTCTTTCGTCTCTCTCTCTCTCTTTCTGTCTCTCTCTCTCTTATTCAGTCTGCCTACTCTAAGCCTACTTAGCCATGTGGAGGCTATCACCGTACTCCCTTATTCAGTCTAAGTAGGCTTAGAACAGGCAGACTGAATAAGGTGGGCTTAGTGGGGGCTACTACTGTACTCTCACAAAGTTTGCCTGAAATTGGAACAGTCTATGTAGTCTTTATGAACAACATATGTAGTGGCCTGAGTGCAAACATAACTCTATAGGGCTAGTTTAGGCCGACTGGGGGTCTAATCTAACAATCAGTAAAAGGTCTGCAAAGTCAATGCAACGTGTCACACAGTACCACACTCATTGTCCATTTTATCAGCTCCACTTAGGTGCACTTTGTTATTCTGTAGTAACACAGGGTAGATCTTATTGTAGTCTGTAGTTCTCACGGCAGTGCTGCTGGAGTGTTTAAACACTGTGCCTCTCACTGTCCACTCGAGTAGACACTCCTACCTTGCTGGTCCACCTTGTAGATGTAAAGTCAGAGAATAGCTGATTCACTCATACCAGCACAACAAACACTAACATACGTCCACCATGTCAGTGTCACTGCAGTGCTGAGAATGATCCACCACCAAATTAATACCTGATCTGTAGGGGTCCTGTGAGGGTCATCACAACTGAAGAACAGGGTGAAAGGGGGCTCATAAAGTATGCAGAGAAAGAGATTACAGTCTGTAATTGTATAAATAAAAAGTTCTCAGTCAAACTACAGTCTTCTACAAACATGGTATCTATAGTATGCGGCTGTATTCGAAATGGCTATACTACTATACTGCATATTACACATTAAAGTAGTATGTACTGCATACAGTAAATGTCCCCTGTGTGTAATATGCAGTACAGTAACAAGTTTTGACACACAGTGTAGTATACTAATACAGTCACATGACCAGTTACCTAACATTTACCTCAGAGCTGGGATTACTGTATCCACTGTTTAGAGCTAGCTGCTGCTAACGCTGCTCAGTTCACCTGAAATAGCCTAGCTGTTAGCTTCCCGCCACTGTTTGGCTTTAAAAACTGAACCTCTAAAGCGAGTTCATCTTTTTATTAAACCTCAGACCTGTATTTTAACTTTCTGAGGCTCATACTGAAGAAAACAAACCACACTACAATGACTATACCCACATTTAGTTGGCTGCAGTTAGCTTCTCAGTGTTACCCACCACCACTTTCGTTTGCCTGCAGCAGGCTGAGAGCTGGTGAGGCTGCATTGCATGATGGGATGCAGAAGATGGTTCCCCCTGTATACTGAAACTCTGACTGGAGTGGTACACCATCTGGGTATCTCAAGTGCACTACAGATCAGTTTGGCCCCATACTGCATACTATGTACTACTTTTAGGAAGATTTAGTACACAAGTAGTATTCCATTTTAAATACAGTCTTTGAATTCATGTGGACAGTTCTCTCATTGCTGACTGCGGCTTCATTATAACACTGCTTAACTAACCCCACCATGTGGAGGCTGTACTTTATCCTTTGTAGCACTGGCACATTATATGCCATAAGTGTGAATTCTCTGAGACGTTTTCATGGTGAGTCTTTCAAATTGCTGTCCAAATTTGCAGATTAACTTGCTGTGACACAACAATCGTTTTGAACCTGTTTAATTATGTTGTATATCCATGTTACAATTTAACCTGAGTTATTTTGTGCCTTGCTCTTTCCCAATGAGTATTCATAAAAAAGTAGTTTGCGTCTGAAGCTAATTTAAAAACTGCAATTATGTCATTGTCATCATAAGCAAATGTAACTTAGGTTTAGTTGCCATATTAGGAATAGAGCAATTACTGCAGTTATTTTTACTACTGATTACATCATGCTATAAACCAACCATAGGCTGTTTTTTTTATCTCATAACCTGAATACACGATATACAAAAGCTTTGAGACATTGAGATGAGTTTCTCATACACTTTGTCACAACCACAAGGGGAATTTTCCTTCTTCATTACACCTCTGTTGCTCATCCAGACCATTACAGGAATGTAATTATACATTTGGTTCATGAAACCAAAAGTTTTGTGAAGGTAATGTAACTGCGGTCAACTCAGTAGAGATATGTCACTCTCTCCGTGGGTGATAACGTTTTAAATCTTTAAATCAGTTTGCTTAAATCAAGATTGTGTCATAATTTTCTATATAACACAACTTAATACTTCACAGTCATTCCATAAAACCAGTATCATTTTATGTTCACTTTCATTTCAGGTACAAGAAGCACTGAGAAGGTGATTACAGAGTGATCTCAAGAAAATTACAACCAGTTACCACAGCGAAACATTCTGAAGGTGAAAGCAGGGACATTCTTTACCCTGCTGATGCTGGCTACAATGCAGTCTGCCTTCTTGCGTCTTAGAGGGGAAGCCGAGCAGCAGTCCGAGGACCCCTCTCTCAGAGGCCTAGGCCTGCGTCGCAAGCGTGAATTCACTCCAGAAGAAAAAAAGGACGCTTCCTACTGGGAAAAAAGGCGCAAGAACAACGAGGCGGCCAAGCGTTCGCGAGAGAAGCGACGGGCCAATGACTACATGCTGGAGACACGGCTAGTGGCACTAAGTGAAGAAAATGCAGCTCTGCGGGCTGAGCTACTGGCGTTGAAACTTCGCTATGGTCTCCTCACTTCTAGCCCCCCTTACACAGCCCATCAGAGAAGCTTTCTTCAAATGCATCCATACACCCAGCAAACTCCAAACACCTTCACTGACAGAGAGCTCTACTGGGACAGAAGGAGTCAAGAGCCTTCGCAATTGCCTGGATACCAACGACCTTCTGTTATGCCTGCACACCCTGGCTCAAACTTTCTCCCCACACATTCCATGAATATCAGCAGGCCCTATCCTTATTTGCTGGATGTCCCTGGCCTCCTTCCCCCTACAAACAGCTCCATGCTCTTGGCTCCTGTGTTCCCCCCAGTGGCTGCATCCTATGCAGATCTTCCACTGATACGGCCTAGAGGACAAAGACCCATGTCAGATGAGGAGGGCGAGCAGCAGGTACCAGCTGATGGCAATGCTGCTTTACCTCACAAATTGAGGCTGAAGAACAGCAAAGTAGCAGAGCACAAAGAAAACAGAGTCGCTGCTACATCCCCAGCTCCCATATATGTGTCTGACTGAAAGCAAGCAAAACTGGAAGAAGGACAAAATGTTAAACATGGCTAGAAGGCTAGTTTATATGGACTGGGTGGCCTCCTAGGTGGGCATAAGAAGAAAAAACAAACAGAGAGAGAGACAATTTAATTAGTGCTTTATTTTCTACCCCTGTTACTTTTACTAAGGTACTAAAGTCACCCAATGCCATGCCACAGCTTCAGCAAGGTTTCCAAAAACAGTACTAACACAAGACCTCCTACAATGACTAGGGATGAGCATTTCAGTCAAATTTTATATCTGAATTGTTATGGTAGAGAAAAAAGCCAGACATACCCTGGGTGCAGTAGCCTGAAGTGTAATACCATAACAAGGGTTTTACGCTACTGCAAGATGTGTCTGGAAACAATCACACCACCCAGAATCTGTTATTACTGTACTATATTAAACCCTGGACGCTAGTTCATAGAAGGTGACATGTGGCTTGAAATTCTATTTTAAATCTCTAAGATCAGCAAACATTCGAAAAGTTTATTTTTACCTCAGCTAGTTTTACTAGCCTAGCCACTTTGTGTGTGAAGTTCAGTATTATAAAATCTTCTGTATTTTATAATATGTTCCCAGAGGCTTTAAAATTCTGTATTTGTCTGTGACACTTCCTGTGTGCCATTGCAATACCTATTATTTGGCAGCAGAGATCCTCTGGCAACGCTATGCAGAGCTTCTCATCTGCTGTAGCCATCTTTAGTAGACTTTCTTATGCTTCCTTTTTTAAGTAAACAAATAAGAAACTATGACCAAAATGCAAGACTCTGGGTCTTTATTTCTCTGTGGTGGGGTATAGAGTTCAGACATCTTGTCGTTCCTATAAGAATGTGTAAAGCTAATTAAAGGTGCAACTTCAAATCGCAAACGATGATTCACTATTTGATTCTTTACACCTGGATGACTATTTGAACATTCTTACTCATACCTAGCAGTGCACATAAGATACTGCACCAAACAAGACAATCCTAAACTTGGGGCTGGATTTGACTGGTCAGGGTTTCCCAGCTAGGCCAGGAAGGAACGACAAAATGCCAGAAACACTGTATGCTTTCCTATTTTCAGAATTGCATTCAAATAGCATTCAAAGTTTGGAATTACGTTGAGTTTTTTTGTTGTTGTTGTTGTTGTTTGTTTGTTCATATTATGCTCTTTAATTCCCCACTGATCTTTTTTCAGGTACATAAGCATAAAATAACTGTTTATTTTTTCCATGTGTCTTAGCTTTTAAGCTTCTGCTCATCTACTAGGAGAAATTGTAAATATTTGAAAATGTTTGGCATGTTCACTGAGATTAAGGTGGCCAATCAGCATTGTTGACACATTCATTCTCACATGTCTACAATGCTACAACAAAGTAGCTAGTAGCTGTAGCAGGTCTATGGAAGCGTACAATTATACAGATCTACCAAAACAAAAATCACAATCTACAGGAAATTCTCCACAGAATTGTACCAGAGAAGGCATCCACCAAATCTGTCCCAACTGCGCAATTCTTTAATGCAAGAGTGGCTGAACACTGATGTGGCCTTCATCCAGAAACGGTCCATGTGAAATCAAATCACACCTGTCATTTGTGCTTGCTGAGGTATTACACACTAGTAGGTACATTTTAGTCACAGGTGACTAATTTTTTTATCTGGTGAGCTTATCTTTACAGTTGTAGGAGAAATGGTCTCTTATGTAAGCCCCTTGCAGGGGGTTGGCTTTTACTCACCTTTATTGTTCTGTTTTATGTCATATTTTCTTGCAACATCTTACCTGCTCTCCAAAAATAACCCGAAAACATGAAATGATGAGTCACAGAGTGTCAGGTTGTTTCAAGGTACTGGGAGTTGGTCTTAGTAATTCATAGTGTGTGAAGATTACATATTAATGAATAACTCCTTCAAAAGATTTTTATGAATTTGAGAAAGAAACTCTCACAGAAAAAAAGAGTGAGTGACTCACCATGATGAAGCATGGGGGTGTAGTGGCTAGCACATTCGTCTCTCTTCGTCAGGGTTGTGGGTTTAGTCTCCGTCTGGGTAGAGTTTCCATGTTCTCCCCCTGGCTGTGTGAGTTCCTGTGTTAAAAACATGGATGATTGGGTGACTGGCTATGCTAAATTGTCTTGGTGAGAGTGTTAAGCAATGATACGACACCTTGTCTTCAGCACCTTCTAAGTGAGTGAAACAGTCTAAGCATATAATATTTAAGGCTTATCAAAAAGAACATGAAAATATTAGTTAAACAGAATAAAATCCAATCATTACAGTGTGAACAATGTGGTTTTTAAAAAACATGGTCTTCTCTAATAAAAGTCAGAGTCAGAATTGTACACAGTGGTGCTGATAGGTACCAGACATCTAAAGGGGTTTATCAACTTTAAAGCTCCATCACATAAAGCAATTACATTAAGAAGATTACAGTACATTGCTTGACATCCATGTATTGTGTTGCTGAGATATCTACTGAAGTCAGCATGCTAACCAGCTATCCCAGCCTCTCATAATACTCTCTCATAATACCACTTTTTCCTTAAGAGGCAAGAGTGAGTCACTGTAGAGTTCAGTCAAATCAGTCCAGCATCAGAGGGTGAAGAAGGCACACTGCCTGATGGTGTCTTCTACTACCTCGACACTCCTGGATCCTGATTAGATCATTTAGGAACAATTAGCTAATGAATGGAGGAGTAAATACAAAACTGACTGAAGCTCTTGGCAAATGATTGCCAACACCTACTCCTGTCAGAAAACCGAAAACAAAAGATGATATAAACAGAAGCAAAAGAAGAGTTAACACTAGTGCTGCTTCCCACTGCTAGAGATGCTCTTGTTAAGTCAAGGGCTGAAGTTTAATGCTGAACATGCCGCATTTCTAATATGTTGCCCTCTATAGTTTGGAGTATGTATTTAGTAGATTGTGACATCATTGCAACATTTATGGTGAAGAGATACATATAGGAAGCCAAAGGGCAATATAGTCTCCAGAAAATGCCAGTTTCATCCCTGTTTTACTATGATCAACAATGCATAACAAACACAACAAAAAAAGATTCAGTTCAGTTATTATTTGGAATAGTGAATATCATGGCTATTATTGGGTAAGCATCGGGACCCCTGCCTATCATTACAACTGCGAAGAATTGATGGCAAGTTTCTCCACAATGAAAATACTCTGAATAACTATAAGTTAAATTCTTTGCAAAGCTGGTACTTTGCGAATAAAGATTCTGATTCTGAATAACTCAGTCAGGTGATGTTATTTGATATATCTGTTGCTCATCTTATGTACAATTCTTAGATTAAGAAAATGGATGAAGCTACATGTCTTCTACAACCCATTTCATTTCTGAAAGAATATGAAAATGACTTAACTAAACTAACTGAACATGTCAATCCCGCACGTACACCTCTGTTGCGTTATTTTGCAGGAGAAAATATAGTTTCTACAGAAGTTATAAACAAGCAGTTGTAGTCTTATAGTCTGACTTCTAAAGCTGATCACATCAAACTTTAAGCACAAATTTCCAACTTTCTTTAAAAAATGAACATTTAAACTCACATTAGGAAAAGGCTTAATTTAAAGCCGGTAATGTCATGTGACTCCATATACGGACGTAGAAGTATACCCACCAACCACCCACCCACCCCGTCTTCGGCTTTTAATACTCAAAACTCACATGAAAGTAACACCTGAGGTGCCTGTTACTGATCAGAAGAGTGGATGTTAACAAAGCCGCAGAAAAAAACTTCAACTCAACTTCTGGTAGCAGTTACATAATCCAAACGATGTGTCAACAGTAGATTGCTTTGGCCAATTAAACAAATATTAGATGCCACAAAAAGCTGTACAAACTGAATGTGATTTTTAAAAAAATGTGTTTACGTTATTTTGAGTCTTCTTTGCAGTTTTGCTGTGAAACAGGCCTACAAGGAAGTAGTAAAGCTATCAACAGGTTCTGTTGTGGTTTACTAGTGTTAAGAGAGGGGGCTGCATGCAAAGTTTCAGTGGCATCAGGGGCTGGAAAGGTGAGGGGGGTTAGTTTCTCAGCAGTTATGAGTCACTTTGGTTTGCAATTAATTGCAGTGTCTCCAGCAGCCACCACAAACAACACACTGCATACCGGCAACACTTAACAAAGGCTCAGGCAGACGGCGCTAACTGAGGCACTCTCAACAACTCTTGACTTGTTGTAACAGTGACTAATGCACTGCGACAGTAATAATCCCTTCCACATAAATGTTTAACAGTGCACTGTTTCAAAATGCCTGTTTATCACTTTCATACTTTCAAAGCCTATGACCAGAATCTGTTAAGTAGTGAGATGATGGGTCAGGGTTGTTCTCAGGAATAAAGTCTGGTAAATTAAAAACCTATAAAATTAAAATAGATTTCTCTCCCCTACTTTCAAATCTACCTAACAATGGTAAGAAATGACTGAGGTGTTTCACTAGAAAAGGCTGAGGAGTCTTATGGCAGTAAAAGCTATATATACATAACAGAGGGAGGGGAATCAGGTATACAGGCTCTTGTGATTTGTCATTTAATATACTTCCACTGCACTTCTCCACTACAGATGTATACACATAATCTATTGACTTTGTACTTCTAAACAAAAAAATGTGTTTGTTAACATAAACAAATATATGTTTAAAAGTGTCATTGATAAAGAAAACAGTATTCAGATAGCTCAAATTAATTACATAACTACTTAGTGGCAAAGCCATAGATGGAAACGACCACTTTGAGGCATCTACTGTAAGATATCGTTAATGATGGTCCTTTTAAAAGACTTACATTTTCGGAAACATCCGTAGAATGGGAATCGATGAATTGAATCCGGTCCTTGAATGCACCTTCATCTTCTTTCATAAAAAAAAACATTGACATTAACAGCATTTCCCAGACTCCTGTTATCCAGAATGACTTACAGATCGGTCATTTTTACAGAGAAGGTTACTTCTTGGCATAGCCTTAGATACTTGCCCAGACACGGGATCGAACAGCATGTAGGGCGGAGGTGTTACCCACTACGCTACACCAACCAGTCGTTTTGGTTACATGTTTGGGGGGTGCTGTCTTCACCCCCAGATTCACTTTCTTTCTCCTCTAATATTTTTTGGCACGTCACTTCATTCATCTTTCACTTCAATGATGTGTAATGCCCCTATGCAATTTCTTAAAACAGGAGCCCTGTAGCATAATGCTCAAATTCCGTACTTCACTGTGGTTGTGGTGTTCTTGGAATCAAACTCTTCGGTCCCACTTGAAATCATGTTTCTCTGATTACTATGTTGCTACACATTAGCAATATAATCTAACGACCACTGCCAAAGTAGTAGTCAGAGTTACACATGGAGTGCCGTGGTACATCTTATGTAGATACACATGAATCAATTTCAGTTTTTACTCATAGCATTACATAGGAGTATCTTGATAGTTATAACACCATATGTTCTCTTAAATAACACCACATGTAACCGAGTGAACTGCTACTTTTCCAACAAGACATTTCTGATAGTAATAGACAGTGTATAATCACAAGACACTGCATACTAACGACTTTCCTAACCTAAAGCTAGCTGTAGCAGTCTGCATGTTCTCACCTTAAACCCTTCAGACATCTAGTACACATGTCCTTTAAAAGATTTATCTTCATGAAGGTGATGTTTGATTACAAATTGATATGAATCCTGTAATTTAGAGTGGTTATGTGACTAAAAGTAAATTCCTATTTTGCAAGCACAATTAAGCCACTCTCACAGAACATGAAGTATGCCCCTCCCATTACAATCAAAAGGTCTTGCTGTATAAAACAGCTGTTCATTCAAATGTAAGTATTCATCAAACATACACATGTGGACTTACATAAGCTGTAATTCATCTGTAACAGTAAATACCTCACCGGTAACTACACAGTTACTGTGCATATGTAATTACACAGTTATAAGAGACCCTTAAAGTTAACCAGCCCTTCTTTATTTAACCCTGATCAGCTGAAACATTGTCAAAGAGTTCTATTTTTTATATTTCATTTGTGTACATGTATATTATAGATGCTGATGCTGAAATTAGTGTTGTAGTCGTTGATATCGTTCTTGAGATCATAAACTAGTGCTGTCGGCCTCAACATCGTTTGGAATTGGTCCTAACTCTAATATTTTTTGGCACGTCACTTCATTCATCTTTCACTTCAATGATGTGTAATGCCCCTATGCAATTTCTTAAAACAGGAGCCCTGTAGCATAATGCTCAAATTCCGTACTTCACTGTGGTTGTGGTGTTCTTGGAATCAAACTCTTCGGTCCCACTTGAAATCATGTTTCTCTGATTACTATGTTGCTACACATTAGCAATATAATCTAACGACCACTGCCAAAGTAGTAGTCAGAGTTACACATGGAGTGCCGTGGTACATCTTATGTAGATACACATGAATCAATTTCAGTTTTTACTCATAGCATTACATAGGAGTATCTTGATAGTTATAACACCATATGTTCTCTTAAATAACACCACATGTAACCGAGTGAACTGCTACTTTTCCAACAAGACATTTCTGATAGTAATAGACAGTGTATAATCACAAGACACTGCATACTAACGACTTTCCTAACCTAAAGCTAGCTGTAGCAGTCTGCATGTTCTCACCTTAAACCCTTCAGACATCTAGTACACATGTCCTTTAAAAGATTTATCTTCATGAAGGTGATGTTTGATTACAAATTGATATGAATCCTGTAATTTAGAGTGGTTATGTGACTAAAAGTAAATTCCTATTTTGCAAGCACAATTAAGCCACTCTCACAGAACATGAAGTATGCCCCTCCCATTACAATCAAAAGGTCTTGCTGTATAAAACAGCTGTTCATTCAAATGTAAGTATTCATCAAACATACACATGTGGACTTACATAAGCTGTAATTCATCTGTAACAGTAAATACCTCACCGGTAACTACACAGTTACTGTGCATATGTAATTACACAGTTATAAGAGACCCTTAAAGTTAACCAGCCCTTCTTTATTTAACCCTGATCAGCTGAAACATTGTCAAAGAGTTCTATTTTTTATATTTCATTTGTGTACATGTATATTATAGATGCTGATGCTGAAATTAGTGTTGTAGTCGTTGATATCGTTCTTGAGATCATAAACTAGTGCTGTCGGCCTCAACATCGTTTGGAATTGGTCCTAACTCAGAGGTGGAAATTCCTAAGTCTGCCAAGTCACCGTCTGAGGTAACTAGTTTTATTACTGAATTATTACTAAATTGTGTATTACTGAATGTTAACTAAATCAGAATAAACAGTCTCTCTCTGTGTATTCAGTCATACGCAGGAGCAGACTACCACAATACAGACAGAACCAGCTAGAGCTGGAAGATAAGCAAAATATTTGAGCAAAGACTTTATCACCTGCTGATTTCATATGGCACTGTAAGTAACCTTGAATCGTTTTTTTTAGGTTTATATGTAGAACTGTTCATTTAGTAGGAAAGATTATACAGTCCAGATCCTCAGCTGTGTGTATGGACCCGATTCACAAACGTCACGTTTTCATTGGGTTTAAGTGAGGGTAGGACAATTCACTTTCTACTGAGTACTATAACTACTGCAGAAATGATATTAAATGTTGTTATAGTGTACCATAGCGCTCAAACACTGACCTACAAACAGCCAAATGTTTTATTATTTTTGAGCGTGGTAAGTGTATAAAGCTGGTCAACTTCAAACAGAGCCAAAATGCTGTATGTGTGGAGCAGCTCTATTTACTGCTGCAGCTGCTCAGTTGCATCAAACTTTATATGTAAGATGATGCTACACGCACTAAACCATTACCGATGTCATTTCTGCTACATTAGCTTAGTATGAACAGCTTAAGTTAGCAGCACATTGTATCAGAGACATGGCCTGTCTGTCTTCATCACAAACATCTGTGCGAGAAAAGGGAAATCAGAACATCACAGCACAACCATGATGCTAAGATACAAGCTAGCAGTAGTTTTCCAGTGAGATGTGAATCATGGATGTTGTCTGAGGATCTGGTTCAAAATTTGAATGATGCTGTGTTGCAGATCGCCGATGCAGCTAGTTGGAAAGTCAATGTTTGCTACTCATTTAAAGCTGTGTTCCTGAACTGCTAGTGCTAGGCTAGCTAACTAGCACCCGCTAGCTTAGCATTAGCTATATGAGAGTCGAAACTGTTTTAAGTAGACTTTATATACAGTGCAAATGTTTGCTTTCCTTTTATAGTGTTACAGAAATCGCTGATATGTTTTAAACGTATCACAAAAACTACTCCATGTTAGCAGCTGGTGCCAGCAGCTAATTAGAGTTGCCTTGTTTGGGAAAGTAGCCGGTCATACAGATCAACTCTTGACCAGTGCCATAAAGTAGGGAGGAACTGGTGGATTCTTGGCTTTGTAGGAAGCATGTGAAGGGAGCACAGCAGTATTTTAAGTCTGTCAATATTGACGAAGTCTATCAACTCCATACTACGTATAGTTGTTCTTTTCTTTTTAACACTGGAATACTACTAAAGTTACTGGCACAGAGGCTGCTTGATGTGAGCAGCTGCAGAAGCAGTAAACAGAGCTGCTCTACACATTCAGCATTTTTGAATGTTAAATAAGTGTATTAAAGTTAAATAAATGTGTGTCCACTTCATACTCTCACTGTTTGTCGTGACCTGTTCCACCTTAAATGGTGTAGCACTTTGCTGAGGCACTAAGGACACTGACACACTCAGGCACCATTTAAGATAGAACTGACTGCTATGGTTATTTTTCATGCATGTGAAGCACAGAGCCCTCCTTAGTGCTTCCAGTTACCATGCAAAGTTTGGCTAAGGCCATGATAAAATAATATCTAAAATATAAGATAGAAATATAACTAATAATGTTTTTTTGCTATATATTATGTAATGGGATATTTTACTAAATGTTTTCTAAAATGTGATATTGTATATTGCTGTATATAACACACCATTAATGATAATCAATATAAAATTACCTAAAAACCTATTTTGTTGTCTTATTTGATTCTGAAAAAAAAAAACTTGTCTTGTCAGTCTTGTTTTGGTCTCAGCTGCTAAAATTCTTGAGTTTGACGCAATCTGGCCTGGTCTTGGTCTTGTCATGGACTGGGATCACATTAGCTGAAATGATCTGGCCTCTGTACTAGAGAGTGGTGTTGTGTGTAGGATGATTGATGATTGTGGTGAAGTTAATTGCTCACTGTTCTCGGTGTAACTGATTCTCTTGCTATTTTTGAGTAATTCGGTAGCTCTTTTCTAGAAAATGCTTTTAGATCATTACCTTCTTTATCGTTCATCTATGATCAGGTTTTGAAATCTTGCATGACATGCCTGTTATGCGTTGTTGTGGTTTACAAACTTGATGTAGCAACAGTGATGTGTAAAGTCTTTGTTAGAGCTTTGTAGTTTTTCCTTTTTAATGTGTTTTAAGGGCCCATATTCTACATTTTCTTGTATGTATTTTTTTTTCTTTGAAAAGTTCTGTTATAAGTATTAAAAGTATATAAGTATTATAAGTATTAAAAATAACAATTCATTTTACCCTTTTCTTACCTCACTTTGAGGATGAAACAGACTTTTTCTAGCGCCTATAAGATTGATACAAGATAAATGAGCTGTGTTCTGATTGACTGTCTTTCTTAAGGAAATCATTCAAAGAACTGAAACAACCATTAGAACTTTGAGCTTCACTGGTGAAGGCTGAATAGATGTTCATTTGTAAATGAGTGACATTGCAGAAACAATGGATTGAGTTCGGTTTTCACTATATGCGATGCTATTGGAAAGGAAAATAAAGGTTACCAGGAACAATAAATGATAATACACTCTGACTGATATGAGTAATATTTATTGATCTACACATACAGAAGTAGTGTCTGTCAGTATTTCTATGAGGCCACCACTTTTGCTAAAGCCTGCAGACCTCTTGGCATGGAGTTGTAGGTGTTCCTAATGTTTTTCCTGCGATAATCCATCCCATGCAGTTCATATATTCTCACACAGTTCCTGCTGATTTCGTGATTGGAGTGGAAGTGTAGTAACACCAGACCTTCTGGACATGTGACAACAAACCAGTACCAGCCTTTCACCAATACACTGCACTGAGACACTTTTAGTCACATTTTAGTATTATTATTATTAATATATCACCACTATGTACAATATTTATATATTATATACATATCGCTATTTCTCCGCTCTCTCTCAGACTATCCTTGTCTAATAAATGTATACATTTTAACGCACAAATGTCATAACAAATAAACCTGAAACCTGAACAAACTTTGGTGCTGACCACAGAGTCTCCACACAAGAATTCATTGGTCGTCTCCACCAAGACAAAAGCAGGACTCAGTGTAGATGACCCACTGACATGCTTAGTCATTTCATGACAATCTGCAATGACACCATTGCAGTCTTTGATGATTTTGGTGACTTTGGCAACATGCTAAGCTAACATTGCAGCAGTCTGCTTGCATGTAGTCCTGCATCAGGACTACCTGTGGTGCTGGCACTAACAGGATGACTAATGAAGGGCATCACTTCTTGCTGAATATCTACAATCATGGCTGTTAGGTATATATAGGTACAGTGAGGAAAATAAGTATTTGAACACCCTGCGACTTTGCAAGTTCTCCCACTTAGAAATCATGGAGGGGTCTGAAATTTTCATCTTAGGTGCATGTCCACTGTGAGAGACATAATCTAAAAAAAAAAACCTGGAAATCACTATGTATGATTTTTTAATAATTTATTTGTGTGTTACTGCTGCAAATAAGTATTTGAACACCTGCCAATCAGCAAAAATTCTGGCCCTCAAAGACCTGTTAGTCCGCCTCTAAAAACTCCACCTCCACTCCACTTATTATTCTAAATTAGAAGCACCTGTTTGAGGTCCTTAGCTGCATAAAGACACCTGTCCACCCCACACAATCAGTAAGACTACAACTACTAACATGGCTAAGACCAAAGAGCTGTCCAAAGACACCAGAGAGAAAATTGTTGACCTCCACAAGGCTGGAAAGGGCTACGGGGCAATTGCCAAGCAGCTTGGTGAAAAAAGATCAACTGTTGGAGCAATTATTAGAAAATGGAAGAAGCTAAACATGACTGTCAATCTCCCTCAGACTGGGGCTCCACGCAAGATCTCACCTTGTGGCGTATCAATGATCCTTAGAAAGGTGAGGAATCAGCCCAGAACTACACGGGAGGAGCTGGTCAATGACCTGAAGAGAGCTGGCACCACTGTTTCCAAGGTTACTGTGGGTAATACACTAAGACATCATAGTTTAAAGTCATGCATGGCACGGAAGGTTACCCTGCTTAAATTAGCACACGTCCAGGCCCGACTAAGTTTGCCCATGACCATTTGGATGATCCAGAGCATTGTTATGATCCTGTTGGAGCATTGCTATGAGGATGTGACTGCATTCAGCCAATAGACCGTTAGTGAGTGCAGGTACTGATGTTGGATGATTAGTTCTGGATGCATGCCAACTCCCCCCAAAAGTATGCAAAACACTGAATAGTGCATATATAATCATTCATTTGTTACGGTCGGTAATGTTTAGCTCCAAGCATATGGTATCACACCTGAACGAAACACTCATCATCATGCTTCGCTCTTAGCCATCAACCATACTGCCTTCAACTCTTTAACAGACTGCTTTGTTACTGTTTCCTACCACAGAAGCAGGAAAGAAGAGAAAAGAGGAACATGAAAGCGAGCCTTTTATATCAGCACACCACATCCTCAAAGCAAATTAGATGTGCATTACAGAAGTATATAATCTGGTTGCTTAGTTTTGGTACCTCTTTAACAATAAGTTCATGCAAGTAATTTTTTTTGTTGTTGTTGTTGTACGACAGGAATTTGATGTGCTTATGTGTGCTTTAAGCTGGATTAATCGCTAGGAACATTTCAGAGTGGCGAACCCCCATGCACTGATTGGGACTTGTTGTTTTGTTTACTTGTTTGTATGATTGATAGGCTGTTCTTATGTTGCCAGTTTGCTTGTGCGATCTTTGCCTCTGCCTAGAATAGGAAACATCTTTGCATCTCAACGCATATTTTAACCAACTTCCTTTAACTTTTATTTCTCTACAACAGCAATATTAGACACACAATTCATCCCAGAATAATAAATACATAAATAAGCCCCAAAATATACATAAATAAACCATATAGGTATAAGCCCAGTAGAATTTTTTGGCCTTTTGTTTACTTTCACATTTTTCGGACCATAATAAATAAAGATAATAAGAGCACAGCCTATAGTAGGCAGGTTAACAACCAGGAAATAGTGTCACAGTTTATCTACAGTCTGAATGATTCATGAGTCTAAGTGTGCCAAGATGTCTCATTATACAACCAATCTTTATACATGGTTAAATGAACAGTTTATTAGTAAAGTAAATAAAACAAACAAACAAAAATCTTTTAAATGCCTTTTGTTTAATGCTTGTGCCTTATTTCTATGGTAATAGAACCTTTCCAGATATTCTTATCGAGGTGCTATGAGTAATAATTATAGATAGATCAATATACATAGATCAGATGAAATCTAGGGATGTGCGCATGGCTAACGGCCAACATCAACACACATCAAAAAAGATACAAAACCGAACACAAAACTGACAGACACTGACATTTAAAGGCCATATTAAACCTGAAAGGCATTGATTGGAGATGGTTTTAGTGTATTAGAGTGTGGTTTTAGTGTATTTAGTGTATTTAGTGTAATCTCCACTCAAATCTCCATAATGATAATAATAGAAAAATTTAAGTCAGTGTATCCTGGCTATTTTCCAAGGTAATTATATTGGCTCTTTTGTTCTGAAATTACAGTATGTTGGGCGTATCTATATAGAAAATGATTTTAAAAAATGACATGACATTTGTTTGTTTCTATCTTTGCATCTAAATGTAACCTTTTCTACTTAGAGTTTCCACCCTTTGTGCTTATTAACGCTTCCGTTCTTTTCAGTGGTTCTTTTTTTCAGGGGGGACCACCCATTGGTGGTTGCATTTTCTGTTTCTTATTAATTCTCAGATAATCCCAAATACAAATTTTGAATCATCGATCCATAAAACATTTTCTACAAAACCTCTTTCTTTTCACAGTAAGGGTTTATTGACAGCTGCATATCCATTCATACCAATGGTGTTCAGCTGTTTTCTCATAGTGGAAAGATGTATGTCGATTGTTTTAGTGCGTAATGTCAAATTTGTCCTCAAAGATGAAAGCTTTTAGTGCTGTTATCTGATGATGACAGTTTTGGTGGTCAACCAGGTCTTGTATGGTTGCTAGGAGACGCATTTTTTGTGCCTTTTACTAATTTGAACACTAGGGGAGTATAATGTTGGTATACTTTGTATACAATTTATATACTATATATACAATGAATGATTTTAGACCACTGCATTTTACACACACACACACACACACACACACACACACATATATATATATATATATATATATATATATATATATATATATATTTATATATATATATATATATATATATATATATATATATATATATATATATATATTTAGAGAGAGAGAGAGAGAGAGAGAGAGAGAGAGAGAGTTTATGATGAATACAAATTGTACCTCAAATATATAATAATAAGAATTACTCTTGCTCTGCACAGACTTTACATTCTTAGTATGAAAATGAAACTTCTAGAGAACTTCTCTTTTTCATAAGTATTCATAGACCGTAAATGACTTTAGTTGCATCTCATCCTTGAACAACACTGACAGTAATACATTCAGAACCCCTTAGCTATTTGCCACAGCTCAGAAACCAACTGCAACTTACCATTACAACTCCTTATCATGTGCAATCTGTACACAGTGTGCAATATAACGTTTTCCCACAATTGTCCCTGATTTGAATTCTCTGATTCTACTTTTGAGAGGTCTTTGTTGTTAGCTGCTCATGACTGAGATGAGAATATTCTAGGACAAAGAGCTCAGGTGGTTCCTGTCCACATAGCTTTAGCCCAACTGTTCTCTGCTTGTTTGCATGACAACTGCATTCTGCGTGCACCTCAGAGCTTCAGTGGTTAGTCTGGAACACGATCCAACTAGCCAACTTTTTCTATTGCTCAGCACTGTTAAAGACTGAAATTTTGGGGCTCAGTTAACATGCCAGCTGCACATTTTAAACAAAATAAAAATAACTGCAGAGAGAATGTGCCACTTGGGTTTTTCTGGACATTAAATGATTACAAGGCCTCAAACGGTTTGTCCTTGTAGGAGTTCTAAAACTATTTATAAATTAAAATCAATCAATCAGTTTATTTTATTACTATAACTCCCACCCATGGCATGTGCAACTGTCATTATCCTTCTACTCCTTTAGGCCTGTTATGTGGGTGCTGGGTCATTCTCACCACTGCAGTGACCCTGACATGGTGTTAGTGTGTGTCACTTCTGGACTGATAATAGTCCACCAAACAAATAAATCTGGCCCACAGCATCCTGTGATGTCTGATGAAGGACTAGAGAATAACTAACACAAACCGTGCATCAACAATTAAATTATCATCTCTGACTTTACATCTGCAAGCTGGATCAACACGGTGTTTAAGTGTTTAAACACTTCAGCACCTCTGCTGCGTCTCATCCTCTCACACCAGCACAACACACACTAACACACCACCACCACCACATCAGTGTTAATGCAGTGCTGAGAATGATCCCCCACCCACATAATACCCTCTCGGTGGTGGTTCAGTGGGGGTCCTAATCAGGGAAAAGGGGGCCAGTGAAATATGTATAGGAGGTATAAAGCCTATGCATTAAATCACCCATGCTAACAAGGGAAAAACATACAGTGGGGTGCGAAAGTTTGGGCAGCGTTGTTAATTTTCCTGATTTACCTTTATAAAGCATTGATTGTTTGGATTAAAAAATTGTGTTAAATATATCATATAGGGGATAAACACAGTGATATTTGAGAAGTGAAATGAAGTTTATATAATTTACAGAAAGTGTGCAATAATTGGTTAAACAAAAGTAGGCAGGTGCATAAATTTGGGCACTGTCGTCATTTTACTGATTTTAAAACCTTTAGAACTAATTATTGGAACTCAAATTTGGTTTGGTAAGTTCAGTGACCCTTGACCTCCATACACAGGTGACTCCAATTATGAGAAAGGGTATTTAAGGGGAGCAATTGTAAGTTTTTCTCCTCTTTACATCTCTGAAGAGTCGCAGCATGGGAGTCTCAAAACAACTTTCAAATGACCTGAAAACAAAGATTGTTCACCGTCATGGTTTAGGGGAAGGATACAGATCTCAGAGATTTCAGCTTTCAGTCTCCACTGTGAGAAACATTGTGAGAAAATGGAAGACCACAGGCACAGTTCAAGTCAAGGCTCGAAGTGGCAGACCAAGAAAAATCTGGAATAAACAGAAGCGAAGGATGTTGAGAACAGTCAGAGTCAACCCACAGACCAGCACCAAAGACCTACAACATGATCTTGCTGCTGATGGAGTCACTGTGCATCGTTCAACTATTCACAACTTTACACAAGGAGATGCTGTATGGGAGAGTGATGCAGAGGAAGCCTTTTCTCCGCCCACATCACAAACAGAGCCACTTGAGGTACGCTAAAGCACATTTGGACAAGGTGCTGTGGACTGATGAAACTAAAATAGAGTTATTTGGGCATAACAAGGGCCGTTATGCATGGAGGAAAAAAAACACAGCACTCCAAGAAAAACACCTGCTACCTACAGTAAAATTTGGTGGTGGTTCCATCATGCTGTGGGGCTGTGTGGCCAGTACAGGGACTGGGAATCTTGTTAAAGTTGAGGGACGCATGGATTCCAATCAATATCAGCAGATTCTGGAGACCAATGTCCAGGAATCAGTGACAAAGCTGAAGCTGCGCCGGGGCTGGATCTTCCAACAAGACAACGACCCTAAACACTGCTCAAAATCTACTAATGCATTCATGCAGAGGAACAAGTACAAAGTTCTGGAATGGCCATCTCAGTCCCCAGACCTGAATATTATTAAAAATCTGTGGTGTCACTTAAAGAGAGCTGTCCATGCTCAGAAACCATCAAACCTGAATGAACTAGAGATGTTTTGTAAAGAAGAATGGTCTAAAATACCTTCAGCCACAATCCAGACTCTCATTAGAGGCTGTAGGAAGTGTTTAGAGGTTATTTCTGCGAAAGGAGGCCCACTAAAGGTTTTTTGGGGGGGCCCAAATTTATGCACCTGCCTAATTTTGTTTAGACAATTATTGCACACTTTCTGTAATTCATATGAACTTCATTTCACTTCTCAAATATCACTGTGTTTGTCCCCTATATGATATATTAAACTTAATTTTTTTATCCAAACAATTAATGCTTTATAAAGATAAATCAGGAAAATTAACAACGCTGCCCAAACTTTCGCACCACACTGTACTTAAAAGAGAAGAAAAATAATGGCATTTGAGCATTTCTTGAACTGTGGCCAAAATAGAGCCCAGTATGAGATCCCTGCACTAGGCCTTCTAATATGCAGCTGTTTAGTCAGGTTTAGTGTTCCATTTGAACAGTTCTGCAGTGTTTACACAATAACCCATAAGAGCCCACAGTAACGCATGTGTCTGTAAAGTTCTTTATACAGCTTTATCCTTCACCTAAACATATGGAGTCCCTGAGTGACCTATACTGAGCATCCTGGATGCAGTCACATGACAGTTGGTGAACATATGACCTCATTTAGAAAATGGCGATGTGCTTGGTTAGTGCAGTTAGAGACGAAACCAGCTCATTTTAAAGCCTTGTTTTTCTACCTATAAGGTTTCAACCCATTTAAGAGCTCTAATGTTACCGATAACCTATTCTATATTACATATACCCATATTCTATATTACATATACCCATATTCTATATTACATACATCCATATTCTATATTACATATACCCATATTCTAAATTACATATACCCATATTCTATATTACATATACCCATATTCTAAATTACATACACCCATATTCTATATTACATATACCCATATTCTATATTACATATACCCATATTCTAAATTACATATACCCATATTCTATATTACATATACCCATATTCTATATTACATATACCCATATTCTAAATTACATATACCCATATTCTAAATTACATACACCCATATTCTAAATTACATATACCCATATTCTATATTACATATACCCATATTCTAAATTACATACACCCATATTCTATATTACATATACCCATATTCTATATTACATACACCCATATTCTATATTACATATACCCATATTCTAAATTACATACACCCATATTCTATATTACATATACCCATATTCTATATTACATACACCCATATTCTATATTACATATACCCATATTCTATATTACATATACCCATATTCTATATTACAAATACCCATATTCTAAATTACATATACCCATTCTGACACCATTTCTAGAACACCATGATGAAGTACCAGTTATGAAATCATTGTTGTTGTGACATATGCTACCAGTATTATGACCCTATAATACTTACAGAAGACCGCATGTGACCTCTTTGTCACAATAAGACTGACCTATTATGATCTTATAACTGACCCTTCATAAATTTTTCTTAAGGGGAAACGGGTTTGGGCTCTTATGGGAAGGAGGGTAAGGTTCCCCATGTGGTGTGAGGTGATCACTATATCTTATTGATATTAATTATCTTTAAGGAGCAAAGTGTCGAATGACGCAACCCATCAAATTCATACTCCAGACAATAAGGGCCAACAAATCAACAGAAAGTTGTGGTGACCACCCCGTCATGAGAAACGCATAGCTGTGAGCATTAACAGCTGTTTACTTACCAGTCTAGAAATAATGTTGCAAGTTCAGCATCAAACCTCATCCCTTTACTTGTCAAAAGCGTCTCCAGCGGTAGAAAGCAACGCCAGTCTTAACTCTTGTTTTGTTTTTGTTTATATAATTTCTTTTGTTTGCTGCTGAACATGATTGGTTACAGGGAGCTGGTGGCGTTGGTGATAATGGTCACTTGCCAAGAGCTTTTCCTCTTCTTTGGATTGATTACTTGTCCTTAACTGATCTAACCTGGAGCAGCACCTTCAGTAGATAACTCAGCAACATGATACATAGATGCCTTTGACATAGCTGTAATTTCACCATATTCAAATGATCATTTTAGTTAATGTTGGAATGTTGTAAACTAAAAATCTTACATATTGCTCCTTTAAAGAACATGCTCTACCACACACCAGTAAGTCTTAACATATGGCACATAAGACGCTCAAGTTCAGGATAAGTTTGCATTTTCCATCGAACTTGCTCTACTTGTACAGTTTGTCTGATGTCTGAAGTCATGCGTCATAGTTGGAGTTAACGTTCAATGTTTGAAACTCTTTCTTTGTTGGTTTTGCCAATGGTAAAAAAAATAAGTGTCATTTTCCAATCCCTGTGGTCATGCCCTGAGAGCGTGACATTTAAAAAACATCATGGCTTTTTAATCTACTTTATTGTTCCATTGGAAGCTCTTTAGTGCTTTCATCTGAGAAAGTTTCCCATTTGTTTTGAGATGATTAAATAGACTACATTTTGTACATACAGGTAGTTTTGGTGATACTGTAGGAGTTGAGTTGGGGCCAGAGATGTGCAGGTGAGGCCCATTAGGTTTATTACAGAGAGACAATCCAAAAACATAGTCAAAAACAAGCAAGCAAAGTTCCGGTGTCCACACCATCATAAGAAACTCACAGTCCCTCCTCCTCAGTGTTAGCATTAGCAGCTGTTTACTTACCAGTCAAGAAAAAAAGACTTCAGCTTCAAACTTAATCCCTTAGCTCGCCAAGAGTGTCTCCAGTGGTCAAAAGCAACATCAGTGTTAACACTTGTTTCATTTCTGTTTCTATCATTTCTTTTGTTTGCTGCTGACCGTGGCAGAGACAGTGCTGTGGTGGTGGTAATGGTCACTTGCCAAGAGTTTCGGTCATCATTGTGTTTATTCTCATTTTGATTGGTTACCTGTCCTCAAATGACCTAACCAAGAGGAGTTCCTTTAACATGATTCAGGAGATATCTCTGCAACATGATAAGTAGATGTCTTTGACATAAACGTTATATTATCATATTCAGTTTATAATTTTGTTAATGTTAGAATGTTTCAAACTAAAACTTGTACATATCGCTCCTTTAAAGAACAAACTACCACACACCTGTACAACAGATTGGGCAGGGGACATAGGAAGCTGAAGTTCCGAAGCTCAGCTTACTGTATTCATGTGGTATATCAGACCCCTGAAGATGTGTCATTCGGTAGTTGGAGCTCTGTTTTGCTGGTTTTGCCAGCAGTAAAAAAATGAATGTAATTTTTCAATCACTGTGGTCGTGCCCTGAGGCAAACAAAAATGTGCCAGGCACGGTCCGTTTTGTCCTTTATACATCATCTCTGCTGAGTGCCAATGGATCCTCTGACTTTGTGAGCCAGAGTAGCCTATTCACATTTACAAAGAGATTGACATTATAGCCAGGTTGTGGTTCATAAATCCTTAATTCCGAAGACTAGTGCATATTCGGGAGTTGTGAGAGTACTGCAAAATCATATGCATGCTGCAGAGGTATGGAAAGTGTTTTCAGATGAGTCATCCTTTACCAGATTCTCCACAAGTGGGCGAGTGCACCAAAATAACGGTACAGGCGTGAATGCTTGATCCCTACAGTGACAGGGACTGGTGGTTCTGTTACGCTGTGTGGGGAGGCATTTTGCTGGTATGTTTTTGGTCCACAGTCAGAATAACTTTTCAATGAAAGTTATTCTGACTGATCATCTTTATCCTGTGATGATGGGAGTGGCCTCCTTCAGCATAACACTGGCACTAAGGCCTCATCCACAGGGCACTAGAAGGAAATCGACAAGCGTGTGAATGTTTGATTAAAATTATTATGGCGCAAATATGAGAGAATCTATCAGAGATTCTGGACATGTTGTCACTGCCCAAAGAAAAACATCTTCATTTTTGTCAGTTTCTATTTTTATGCATCCTTTGATCACATGAGCTGCTGTTTATATTGTGTGAACCTTTCATGAACAACAGACCAACAGAAATGGGCCCAAACCACAAAACGTCTGGTTCCATTGACTTACATTTAAAATTAAAATTTGATTTTGCCGTCTACTGTAAAGTTTGCCTTTTGGAAAAACTTGTTGTTCTTAGGACAGTCACGATGTGCCCTCCACCAATATCATCATCATCATCTGAGAACAGTGGTGTTCTATCCCTCCAGTATAAACACTTCACTGTTTTTTCCTCACTGCTGGGCCTGTGTTTAAGGAATAGTTTAGTGAAAAATAAAACCGCATACTTGCAATAAATCAAGACATGTTTACTGTTTTTGTTTACCATGGTGATGCTACATGGCTTACTTAGTTACAAAACACTCAAAACAAGTCAATAGTCACTAAATCAATATAAGTCACCCAATTCTTTTCCATAAACGCCTCTCAAACCACATCCTTCATTAGGGTTGTGCAGACTTGTCAGTGTGGTTTAGTGAACAGTTTGACTTACCCTCCCCTATGAAACTAAACTGCACATTGTAGTTTAATGCTGGGGCCTTTTTGTTAAAAATCTGTTCAGCTGTTGGATTTCTTTCAGGGGAGTAGTCAGGACTTGGCACGACACTGATTCAATTGGACATTTTTTGGGAAATCTATTTGGATGATTTCAGTCAAACAGACAATAAAGCTAAAAACAATAAGGGTCATCAACGTCCACCTAAACTACAGAGTACCTGGAGAATGTAAGATAACAATGACTATTTGCAACACATGCAACAGTTGTATTTTGAAAACCTTGACCTGTATGATTCGTTGCTTTATGGCAGTGTAAAATCTTCAAATGAAAAAAGACAGCAAAGACATTTTAGGATACATGCTTTTATAAACAGTGATTATTTGTACAAGATAAGAGTAACACGTCTGACAGTGAAAGAATACAAACATTTTCAATGCTCTTTCCCTTTTATTCATTCCCAAACCATGACATGAAAGTGATTACATTTTTAAAAATATAGAAAACACATTTCAGTATTTATTTTCTGTCTAGTTATGGCAGTTTTCAAATACGGTGTACTGACTGTAAATATGTTCATTTCTGTTGTGAAGCTCAGAAGAGTTAGACTGAAGGATTTTGAAGGCAACCATCTGAACAGGAAACCATTTATCTTGCTTAGACATCAGAAATATATAAGGAATTGTAGAACTCTGTGCTCTAATCTAAAAATAAAGTGCTTTATATCTGTAGCTATAAAATGACAGCTTCAGAGCCCACGATCCACTGAAAACGGTTTCAATACAAGGACCAGTTAGATATCTCCAATTGCTGCCTGGACTAGGGCCTGTAAATATTATCTGAAAGCAAGCACGGACTAATCTACAGCAAAAGAATGCACACAATTTCCACACACTATGAAATGAGTGTGGACAGATGTCCTTGTACAAGTGTGGGGGATAAAATGATATCAGATGGACGCATTAACATTTGAATAAGATGTGCTAGTAAGTTCCTTGCACCAGCTGAGGGCAGCAGTAGCTTAGTTTAATAATCGTGGACGGCAGAGCTGGACGCATGTGCTACATTTAGATGCCATACTGTCTGTGATAAAACTAACAAATCCATTATAAACACAACTGGGTGTGTATTACTGAAAGCTGCAAGCAAAAAAAGTTTGTAAATGTTGGTTTACATCCAGCTATACCTGTTCAGAATACTTCACGAAGAATAAACCGTTTATTCTAAAAGCAGGCATTTAAAAGTTATCAAAACATGACAACAAAACCGGGGCACAAAAAGTACGACACACAAAACAGCCATATATACAGTAAAGATACAAATATCTGAACAGCTTTACACAATAAAAACAGCACGCCGAAGGCCTTCTCTGAAATATATATAAAAAAGGTTCATGGGTGTGCTTTGTGCGGGTCGTCAGTCACTGGTTGTTTTCAGGATGCCATATTGACCACAATTAGAACAATGTAAGACGAGAAGGCGGCCATAGCTCCACATTAAAAGGCAAACAAAAAAGTCCTTTCTGCCAGTGGGTGAGAAATGAGGTGTGCGGGGGTTTTCAGCTGTCTATATCACCCTTTTATTGAGAATTGGCAGTGTAAACTGTACGTACTGCTGCTGCTTACTTAAATGTCTGCGAAGGAGCTTTGCAATCAGGGCAAAATACAAAATCCACATCATTTTATATTATCCAAATCTCTGAGTATCACCGTATAAAGTTTTGGCATTTCCTTGGCAATCAAAGAGCACCCTTTCACAATGCATCCAGAGCATTATGAGAATATGCACACACATGGGCGTCCACTTGGTTTAAACATTAAGGGGTAGAAAAATTAGATGTGATATTCCTGGACATGTGAGCAGGAATCATCAGCAAATATTACAATTATTATTCTTAATTTATTTAATTAACTCCAGTTTATTTAGCTTACTTTACCCGACATTTTCTGTAATTATGTTGTTAAAGTACAACTGAAGTCACATTATTATGACCACCATTCCTTTTTTTCCACAGTGGCAGCGCATAGCTCATGAAGGAAGTTATGTTCTCGTGGCACTCCCTGGGCTTACTCATCCATATGAAAGGCACTCGACTGATTTAGGTATGAATCCATCCTTGCAGATCATACATGCTGATTGTCTTCCCTGGGGCAGATGGGATCTTCCACCAAGACAATGTGACATGTCACACAGTTAGATTTGCCTGACATTGGTTGGAAGAGCATGGCCAAGACTTACAAGTACTACCCTGGCCCCCTAACTTCCGAGACTTGAACCCAACAGAGCAGCTGTGGGATGCACTGCAGTCATCATGGCTCCAGATACTTATGACAACCTACCAGGATCTCATTAATTCATTCCCAGCCCATCTAGCTGCTGCCTGAGCTGCTCACGTGGGTTACTCTGGATATTAGCTGGTCGTAATAGTAGGTCATAATAATGTGACTCAACTGTGTATCTTAAACTGCAGTTCCACAGTAAAAATTAAAACACAATTTAAAACAACTAAGTGTACAGACTTTAGATATTTATAAGGGCTGTTTTATCATCGAAGGCATTCATTGAAATAACCTAAATAACCTAAATATGTACAAAATCATCGTTTTCAGATGAGAAAAGGAGAAAAGGCTTAAAGATAAAGATTTTTATAGGTAATTATTAATATAGTGCCATTTGTTTAGGCTTGTACTTGGACACAAGACATAGTTTACCTAAGATCGGTCTTACAAGCTAGGTGCAATCTGAAAAGCGTTCTGAATGTCAGCTTTTTGAAGCTTTCAGCTTCATAGGAAGCACAACTGTGGTTGACTTGTTTTACAGAAGTGGTTAACAACTTCTCTGTTAATCCAAACACAGATATTTAAAATGCGGTTAATCCTGGTTTACGTGCTCAGGCTGTGACTAATCCAGGTTTACATGCTCAGGGTGTGAATAATCCAAGTTTACAAACTCTGTGATTGGGACTGTAACTAAACATAAACTAGATAATTAGGCTGTAAATAATCCAGGTTTACATAATTATGCTGTAATTAATCCAGATTTGGATACTTAGGCTGTGAATAATGCAGGGCTTGATAATAAGGCTGTGATTAATCCAGGGTTTGATGATTAATTTATGATTAATCTAGGGATAGATAATTAGGATGTGATTAATCCAGGAGTGGATAATTAGACTGTGATTAATCTAGGGTTTAAAAATTAGGCTGTGATTAATCCAGGGATAGATAATTAGGCTATGATTAATCCAGGGACCCCTTTAATTAGGTTATGATTAATCCAGGGATAAATAATTAGGCTATGATAAATCCAGGTTAAATTGATTAGGCTGTGATTAATCCAGGTTTAGATAATTAGGATGTGATTAATCCAGGGGTGGATAATTAGACTGTGATTAATCTAGGGTTTAAAAATTAGGCCATGATTAATCCAGTGTTAGATAATTAGGCTGTGATTAATCTAGGGTTTAAAAATTAGGCTGTGATTAATCCAGTGTTAGATAATTAGGCTATGATTAATCTAGGGTTTAAAAATTAGGCCATGATTAATCCAGTGTTAGATAATTAGGCTGTGATTAATCTAGGGTTTAAAAATTAGGCTGTGATTAATCCAGTGTTAGATAATTAGGCTGTGATTAATCTAGGGTTTAAAAATTAGGCTGTGATTAATCCAGTGTTAGATAATTAGGCTGTGATTAATCCAGGGTTTAAAAATTAGGCTGTGATTAATCCAGTGTTAGATAATTAGGCTATGATTAATCTAGGGTTTGATAATTAGGCTGTGATTTATCCAGGGTTTGATAATTAGGCTGTAATTAATCTAGGGTTTAAAAATTAGGCTGTGATTAATCCAGGGTTTGATAATTAGGCTGTGATAAAGCCTGGCATTATGTAGGACACATGAACGTGTATAAAGTCATTCATAACGGTAAATCATTATGGTCATTATGGTTAGACCAAACTAACCTTATTTAACAGGGGTCATGAAATAGACCCTTATATCCAGAACGAGCATTTAATCATCAATAATAACCGGTTATACATTTATATAATTTAGACATCTTGTGCTAGCTTTAGTTTTTATTTAGCCATTCATTTTACAGAACATCAAGCTAGCACGATGGGGCCCCCAAAATGGTAGAGCAGGCCCTCAGATCAATTTTCATAAGGTTATATCAAGAGAACTGATTTATAAAGGATTTATATTCTATTATAAAGCCTTATTCTAATAGGCCATTCATCAAAACTGGCTGCATTTGGCAAGTGTGATGTAAAGTTGACACACCTCCTGTGTCATGTGACATCCATTTTTTTCTGATGCTGGGTTGTGAAGTAACATATTGTTAAACTGACCTGACATTTTATCAGCATTCATTTATACCACTGTGACATACATTGATCCACATCATTTCACCTCAGAAGTGACACAACACAATGTCAGAAAACATAGATGTCACGTGATATAGTCAAAAATATACAGTAGAGGATCTGAGGTCTGTCATCTTGACATATGACAAATGAAGTCACCTCAGCCTGTTGTGGTGTTTTTGAATGCCAAATGACAAAATGTGCCCAGCTGCAGATGAACATAGGAAAAAATCAGCGTTTGAGAAAAGCAGCAGTTTTTCTGATTGCTGTTGCAGCCCTGTACCGTTTCCCAAACGTTTAATTAAACTTCACAGGTGTTTTTCAGACTGCTCTTTGCGGTTTCACTCTATGGCTCAAGCTATGTACTAAGACTGAATATTCAATTTCTACCCGGTCTTGTTCTGGGCAGTGGGGGGCGCAATGCCTCCTTGCAGTTGAGGCCTATGTGTGCGAATGATATCCATATTACAGAACAGACAATTTGCTTCCTGTTTATGTGTAATAATACTCGTAGTTATTAATAAGACCATATGTTGTTATACAATTACTAATCACGCTAAATTGTGTTTTTGTGTCACACTGTAATTTAATGAGTAATTCTAGTGTGCACTTTGCTGAAGCAAAACCTTCATTAAACCATTGCAGTAATGAACGTTTAATCATGGCTTATTTCTCTATTTCTTGAAAAAATAGGATATTGTGACATACGATGAGATGTGTAAAAATCTGTTCACAGAAAGGAAGGAGACATACATACATACATACATCACGTTCTTTTGTGCAGTACTTATTTACCCTGTCATCACATTTAAGGTACACAGGATCTCTATTTATGCCCTTTAAATCATCTTCATATTAAATTTTCTAGCCCCTCCTTGGCCCCCGCTGTTTGTAGGGCCATCCACCTTGCGGAAGGAGTACTCTACTGAGAAGTTGTTTTTGTGTTGCCCACGCCCACGACTCCACACGAATAAAAGCAAGAAGCAGAAAAGAACTACTCCCAAAAACGTGATACAGCCCATGGCTGTGGAGACCAGAATGGTCTTAAGGTCTAAAGTGAACTTCAGGAAGACACGCGTGTCATTCAAGTTAGTGTCATTGAGGTCACCCACATAGTAGGTGCGGTTTGCTGCGGCAGCTGCGTCCAGTGGCAGTCCACTAACTGTTAGTGTAGCAAAATAAGTATCATTGCCACCTGCATTACTGGCAATGCAGATGTAGGTCCCACTGTCTGTTATCTGGGCATAGCGGATTTCTAGCGTGCCTTCTGGTAGCACGATGACACGGCCGGTGCTCTTAGTGGTAATGCGACGGCGTTGAGGTGAAATCCAAAATATGACCGGAGTCGGCTCTCCCTCAGCATGACAGAAAAACGACACCACCTGGCCCTCACGTGCGGTCAGCTGTTGCAGTTTTCGGTTGCGGATTTTTGGCCGCTGGCAGGTGAAGTGGTCAAAGAGTGCAGAGTCGGAGAAGGAGCTGAGAGCCTTGTCCTGCACTTCCACAGGTGCAGCACAAACTGGGGACTTGCCATCAAAGTTGAGAGTCTTCCGGCGCTGCAGGATCCATAACAGACGGCAGTCGCAAGAAAGCGGGTTACCATCAACACGTAGAGTTTCCAATGTGTTTACTGAGTGGAAGGAGCCCTCCTCCAGTGTCACCAGCCTGTTGTTGGACAGGTTGAGCAGACGGATCTGCTGCAGGCCTCCAAAGCCATATGTTTGCACTGATACCAAGTTGGTGCCAACAAGATGCAGTTCCTTCAAACGGACCAGGTCCCGCAAGGCCCAAGATTCCAGCACAGAGATGGGGTTGTAAGAAAGGTTTAGGCTGGCTAAATGGATCAGGCTCCGAAGGGCACCAGTGGGAACTGTGGTAATGTTGGTGTTGGTAATTGACAGCCAGGACAAATTAAGTCCCTGAAAGCTGTGTGGGGAAATGTACTGTAGGAATGGCCAGTGGTCAATCTCTAGACCTCGCAATCCACCCAGCTTACGGAAGTTTTGCTCCTCCAGTGAGGCAATGCTGAGGTAGCGTAGTCGCAGTGTGACCAAACCACGGAGGTAAGAAAGAGACTGGCCTGAGATAGATGTCAAGTTGCATCTCTCAATGGTGAGCTCCCGTAGGCCTACCAAGCCCAGGAATGCTTTATTAGATATATACACCAAGTCGTTATCTCCCACCTCCAAGTTTCTCAGGCTACGCAGATCCTGGAAAGTGAAGTCTAACAAGATGACCAGTTTATTCCCACTCAAATCCAAAGTTGTGAGATTGGCAAGATGTGAGAAGGCACCCATTGGCACCAGCTTTAACTGGTTGGCGCGCAGGCGCAACACACGTAGATTAACTAAGCTGGAAAACGCATTAGGCTCTAGCACACTGATGAGATTCTCACTAAGATCTAGCTCTTCCAAATGTACATAGGCTTCCAGATCACTATGTTCCACCCATCGCAAACTGTTGCCACTGAGGTCTAGCAGCCGTGTGTCAGGTGGAATTCCATTTGGAACAGAACTCAGGCGTTTGTTCTGGCAATTCACAGCCTTGCTCTGGGGCACACAGTCACAGCGCTGTGGACAACTTTGGCCTTGGGATGTGGGTGCTGTGATCAGTAACAGAAGAAGGCCCAAAAAGTTCAGGACTGGACTGGTCGCCATGCCCCTTCTCTGCCTTACTGGGGCTGGATCAATGCACCAGACACCTGGACACACAGAAGACAAGACAGTCAGTGTTAATTAATTTCATCCTCATTTATTCAACTGAATTAACCACCTACAGTACTGTGCAAAAGTCAGAGACCACTATTTAGTTTGTTTCATTACCAGTTAAAACAAACATCAACTGCAGGTTATTCATTTTTCAGTGTCAGAAAAAAACAGGAAACACCAATCTATGAACTAATGAATAATCTAACAGTGAATTATCCAATATGATCATTTTAAATCTATCAGCATTTCGTTTGTCCACTCTTTACTGTTGTGCACTCAGTTTATCTGTCTGATTCTTCCTACTTTAAAACCACCAAGGTACAGCTATGGCTGCTCAACAAGAGCTGTTTGATGGACTACTCAACACACCTTAGCTGCCCTGCACATTTCTTTCTCATATAATTGATTAGTTAACCTTTGTAAACCATATGGATCCCTTTTTCACGTATTATTACTCTTATCCATTTTATTAACCTATTTTTACAGAAATTGTAAGCATTTGTTTTAGTTTGGCGACCGAGCAAATCATAACTAACTGCACTGGTTTAGTCATGGTATGATATCCTATGAGTGAGTTCTGATCACTGTCTACAATACTCACTAAAATCTAAGTAATTTTACGTAGATTAAGTAAAATATTAAGTAATATTATAAATCAAATAATAGTTTTTCACAACATTTTTGTGCTTTCAATAAAATAAGGAAAGAAACTTTCATAGAATTATTTCTTACACATAGTGCACAAAGAGGGCTCTTGATTTTCTAACAAGTCCAGTCACATAATGATGCACTGGGTCTCCATTCTGGTTTATAAGTTTCATAATATAGTTCTCAAATACAACAGATTGTGGAGGGGTAAGGACCCCAAGAGACCTCATCACTAAACCCCCCCCCCCCCCACCCAGTGGCTCTGATATCCCTAACACATGACCAGTCTCTCATTCATCTTTGTATCAGATGGCGCTCAGAAGTCCTCGGCTCAGCATTGACCTCCATAACAATTGGGGAATGGGAATTGTTACAGGACATGCAGGCAGTTGGCCAAATAGGCAAGACATATCTTAAAATAGGAGCTCTAAGCGTCATTCCCAGGCTCCGCTGAGAGCATTACTGCCACGAGGAATGATTTATACTCTGTCACTGTTCTTTAACCTTCACCTCAACCGAGTATACAGTTGTATCTAAAGACATTCCTAGCCAAATTACACATTTTTTTTTCGTTGTTAGAGGGAAAACAACCTCTGCAGAAAACATTGTTTTAAATTTTAAAATGAAAATATTAAAACACAATTACATTTTATTTTAATTCAAACATAGAAAAAAATTCACGGCCTTGCATACACAGCATGTTTAAAATGCACCCACAGTTTTTAAAAAATGTTAAAAACTTTGAGGTGTGATCACTGTCTTGTTGTAGAAGCCGCTTTCTTTTTAGCTTCACTTCCTCGACTGAGTATGTAACATTTCCCTCTACTATTGTTTTTTGTGGAATCAATCCATTCATCTACCTATACAATACTTCCTATAACACAGGCTGCCCACAACCCCTAAGAACAGCAGATCCACCTTCATGCTTAACAGTTGTCAAAGTGTTGTTTTTATCAAATGCTGCTCCTTGAGTTTTAGTGGTTTTCCAGATCTTGCCTTGACTTTAACAGTTTCTCTTAACTGCCATTTCTGAATGATGTTTCGTGGCAGTGAAACTGTAAACTGGAGACATTTTTATATTGTTTCATGGAATTGTTTTGCTGTGTAGGCATCAACACCTATTCTATATAATGCTCCATAGAAAAGCATTGCCAGTGGACAGAATCTGACAGACATTATAATTTGACCAATATTTCAAACTGATATTTGATTTTTTGCTTATTTGTCCTCGATTGGAGAAGAAGAGGTGAATCTGGACTGTTGCTCTAAAATGTCTGCATTTTTAACCCACTACGAGTAAATATTACACTTCTCATAATGCTAATCCAGATCATGAATATGTATCAGATAAATGCAGACACATCAGATATTCCTACATCAGTACATTATAGTACAAAGCTCTCTAGCTCTACTGCATTCTCTGGAGAGAGGGGGCTCCCGCCGATATGGCTGGGATGAAATGAGTGGGTTTTTACAATCCGACGTCAATACCTGAGTTGTGGGCAGAATGAAATCAAATCCTTACACCAATCTTTAAATAGCAATGAAGGGACATACTTCCTATTAGTACCTTTAATATCAGAAGAAAAATCACGTGAGCAGGTATCAGTTAATTCAGTATCATTCAGTTGCCTGTATTGTAAATTTTCCACCATGACTTGCGGTCCTCCTAGAATCCTAGACTGAGAAGCGACTTGTGGTGGACAGAAAGATGGTTTATGCATTTAGTTAACAGGAAAACGTTAATTAGCAGGTTAGAAAGACTACTCTCCCAAATCTTATATATAGTGAGACACAAGATATGTTTAACCCCTAAATGGCCTACAGGATGTAGAATGAATTTAATGATCCAATAAAACACAATGTAAAACGTCTTGCTGGGCTGATTGAAACACAGTTTCTACTTGGTAGTGTGGCTAAAATCAGCTTGTAGATGTTCATATCAAAACTACATAGTACAGGTTTGCTGGCTTGGTTATTGGTCAGGTCAGGAAATGAATCAATACATATGGCTGGCTCATTCTGAAACCAGCACTCTGTCGTGTTTTGGTTTCTGTTCAAAAAGTCTTTTACTTCATGACTAAAGTGAATAGCATCCATATTATTGGGAAATTAGCGTTCTTTCTTTCTTTCTTTCTTTCTTTCTTTCTTTCTTTGACAACCCAGCCACCCCTGGCCCCCCTCAACTGTCACCCAGTTTCTCTGCAGTATACTCTGCTTATGTGATCCTCCGTGTGGGCTTCTTCACATTGAGAGCCAGGTGCTTAGAGAAAACCATGCCTGCCAGCACATGGTTTAAGAGTCATAGAATTTATTACACTCTGGAATCATGAACTGACAATTCCTAATGACAGCTCTGGACCTGCCACGTTCTAATGAGTCAATTAAGCCTAATAATTTAAGTATTTTATTGTTGCCTTCTGTGTGCACTCTGGCAAAAATTTTATTGATGCACTGCATAAAGCGAGGCTATATAATTATTATACAAGCCATATCATTTCCAAATGACAAGGATGCATTTAATGAAATTACAGCTGCACTATGTATGCTCGTTTGTTTTTTTTTATTATTATTTTTTAATGAAACGCAGCCGTCAGAGTCTAGATAGGAAAAAAACATGGTGTAACACGCTGCACTTACCCTGTAAAACTCGGAATAACAATTTAGAGGCATTTACAGGATTTACCATGTCCTACGTACGTAAGTATTAACACCATGTGCCCATGCTAAAACGTAAAGCATGATGTTTGGGTCTCAAATGCAAACACTAATAACATTAAACTGATATAGATATGATCACTTACATCCTTAGAAGACACATCCTACAGCAGGTTTGAACTCTTCAAATTCTCTTTCTACAGGCTCTAAATCATACACCTACATGGAGCTGTAAAAAGGGTTTTGTTTAACAATATCACATGGTTTCCCAAAGCATTCGACACAGAGCTCAAGTCCAACTCAACCCATTTGGGTGGTGGATCATTCTCAGCACTACAATGACACTCATATGATGGTGAGGTGTTGGTGTATCTTTCAGACATAGCAGCGTCGCTGGAGTTTTAACATTGTGTGCTCCAACTGAACACTACATTGCACATTGTCTTACCCTTGCTGGTATTGTCACAGATGATAGCTCATCTGTTGCTGCACAAGCTGTAGTTACAAAGGCACTGTTGGCTGGATTGTTTTTGCTTGGTGGACAATTCTTGGTCCAGCAAACTCCAGTGTACAGCACTTACACCAGCACAACACACACTAACACACTGCCCACATGTCAGTGTCACTGCAATGCTAAGAATGACCCACCACCCAAATAATACCTGCTCTGTGGTGGTCCTGTAAGGGTACAAAAAAAAAACAAATCAGCCGAACATGTAACGCAGGATACACTGATGAATACTGCCATTTCCACACTGTCCACACCAAACCTGCACTTGGCCCTTAGGATTCATTTTCAGAATTTCATCTTGCAACCTACAGCCAACACCTAATATGAATATCAGTACCTGCACCACGGAAGCAAAGTGGAAGCCTGGCCTCCGAGGTTCAGCTAATATGGGGTAAATTAATAATGTATGAAATCGTTGTATTCATAAGGGGCACGGTTCCAGGAGCCATCCCATCTCCCAGTCCCTAACAGGAGTTGAAGCACGCTAGCCAAGGGCACAAACACAACAAGAGGACTTGATCCATGCCACAGTAATCTCATCAGCCCAGGCATGGGTGGGTATCAAATTTCATGGCAAACGCTGTAACAAGAGAAAGATTAGATACGAGGTACAGCTGAGGCTGTGCTGGGCCAGCGAGACGTGGCATCTCAACACATTGCGTTCATCCCTGGCCAGGTGGTCAGCACCCACGTGAGGGCTACATAACAGCTGTTACTAAAAGCAAAGCACAAATTAAGCAAACGTGTGGATTTGAGTTTAGAGATTAGAGGAAGTGTTTATGACACAGTGGCATACAAACAGCTGCCGAGGAATATCAAGTGTGCAACATCCGCATGTTAGACCGTCAGCGATATTAAAAGCGGATCAGGAAAAGGGCACTGCTGAAGTGCTTCTAATCGAGCCAACTACTTGCAGTGTTTCAGCTGGTCTGCCCAGAGATGAATGAATTTCATGTAATCTTAAAGACAGGGGTCTCGCTGAGGCCTTGGTAAGGCCTAGGCATCAGAAAATCCTCTATTACTTCTAAAAGGGTCTTGCAGTCAAGACCTTTGGGATTCCTGTGGGCTCTGCAAGCTGTGTGACTGTTGTGTTTTTATGACAGCTCACAAGGAGAACAACAAAACCCTTAACCCAAAAGCAATTTATCAGCAAACAAATTGTTTATTACTGAAATATACGTCTTTAATTATTATACACTTTCCTGTTCTGTATAAACATTTAGCAGAGACCGTCTTATCCAGCGACTTACAATTTAATCATGTCAGCAAATGTAGCGTTAAGTGTCTTGCCCTAGATCCCTCATGTGGGGAATCAAACCCTGGCTCAAAATGTTGAGGGCACCACTACACCACTGGTTTCCAATCTCAAATAACGAAAGAAAAGAACTGGCATACTTGTTGATGTGTAATATGGCATAGAGCTATTGAAAGTAGGAACAAAAATGGCCAGCATGGATAAAACTATAGGTAAAAAAAAGATGATCAAATATCATCAAATATTCATTGTAGCTTTAAATAGATTATTCCAGCCCCAGTTTTATAAAAACAATAGTATTACATTGAAAATCAAGTAAAGCTCGATTGATGAAACAAGCATGGCAAAAATACAATACAGCATGGCTTAAAAATCCTTTATTAGATCCATCCAAGAACTGTGTGGGTGTGGCTTCATTTTCTAATAAGCATACGTGATCTAAACAACAGCATGAAAGAGTGGGAAATGAGTAAACATGTACCGGTCTTGTTATGATCATATGGGCGACAAGCAGCCAGATAAGCTGGTCTGACACCTCAGTTATGCTTGCCAGGTTAGGGTGACCAGACATCCCCGTTTTCCGGGTGCAGTCCCTGTTTTTGGTGGCCTGTCCCTGGTTGAAGCTGACTCCGGGAATGTCTCAGTTTTAAACTGTAAATTAAAAACACACTAGAAAGACCTGCAGCAGAGCACACAGATGGTGTACTTGTTTTCGCCAACAGAGGGGACTGCTGCTGGATTGGAATGCTATTCGGAAGGGAGATAAAGGTCGCCAGGAACAATAAATGAAGATACCTTTAGGCCGATATGGGCAATATTTATTAAGCTTACAGAACATACAGAAGTGTTGTCGCTCAGTATTGCGTTGGTTCCTCCTCACACTGATTCGTTGGTCACCACCAGTAAGACAAAAGTGAGAATTGTCTCTGAAGATGCAGTCTTTAGTGACGGTAACGGTGACATTGACAGTGACGTGGCGTTAGGGGCAGTAGTCACAATGGTATGTGTGCAGGTAATCTAGTCATTCGTCCAGTCATTCAGCCATCTGCCGATGGTGCTGACACTAACAGGATGACTCAGGGAGGGCATCACAGCTTGCTGAATGTCTCTAATTGTGCATGTTGGGTCAGTCAGGTACTGCCATAAGGCCTTTGTTTACACATGTGTGGCAGAGCATTAAATCTGAATTACTGGCATATCTCACAATGTCAAACTTACCGACCGACTTTCATTCCTGTTGGTTTATTACTTCTGAATGAAACAACAAGCTGCCGGACTATGTAACTTCCAAGAGCCTTTTTATTTTATTTCTAAAGGCAAAGGGCAACACATTTTACAATGTTTTGTAAAACCCCATTTTTTATTTTATCCTATGCTCGGTTAGTATTAGCTAGCTTGTTAGCATTTGCTTCAGCTCAAACACATTTTTGTTAAAGCTGTGTGGGTGAGACAATCCTCAGCCTTGTGATTGGTGAAGATACTATGCTTACATATGCGTGACCCATTAGTGAGAAAGCCCAGTTTTCATCAAACAGAATGCAGGTGACATGCCTCCGTTTACTGGATATGTATTATTTACAGGGTGTGTTTTGTACATGCACGTTAGGTGTTTACAACAGCTAGAGTAACCTATTTAGAAAGAAAGCAAAGAAAGAAAGGCTCTGACTGTGTGATGATTTAGTCATGCAGTTTTGACAATGATAACTGATGATCTTAAGTTTCCATTAATTCCAGTAAGCTACAGATGTAGTATGTCTGCAGCTCCAGTGCAATACTAGAGAAACTTCCAACATCAGTCATGTCTTGGTAGATGGCTACATTTGGGGTAAGAAGAAAGAGAATTTTTGGTTTAAAGTCAAACAGCAACACTTTACAACACACACGCTAGGTATTCCAGACTGGTGTAGTTCTGGTGCACATGCACATGATGTAGATGCAGGCCAATGCAATGTGTGTTGTTGAGGAAACTAAACTGACAGAAGAGACAGATGGAAATCAGGGTACATGGAGAGTACGGAAATTAGAGTAAGAACAGCACACAAACGGCTCGCTCCAGGGCAGGATCAGGCATGGCAGGAGCACACAGGGGGGCCATGAGCATGGCTGCAGGCTAGTGCGGAGGGGTGTGGGGGCGTCCGCGCTGTACTCCAACCCGCCCATCAGCACTCAAGCTGCACTGTTTTAGCTCAGCTGATGGCCCTTTTCAACTCTCATCGATTTCAGCTCCTCGCTGCCCACACAACACTTCACGTATCCACACATAAGCTTTCTGCTCGGACGCACATCGTCTCAGGTGGCCCATCCATCACAGGCAGCAGGAGGGGAGCGCGGTGGCCCTGCAGGGCAGCGGAAAGACAAGCTAAGAGGACGATGGATACTGTGCATGAGCGCCTGTTCCCTGGAGGTCCAATCTCAAAGTCTTGTGCTACATGACGACAGCAGGGCCAGCCCTGGACAAAGAAAGCGGACAAGGACGGCAGGCGCAGCTGAAATACAGCAGGCCACTAGGGTCTGTTCTCAGACTCAGCAGGCTACGAGGTCAGCGGAATGACAAACGAAGAGCAGATTCTCTAAATAGCTCACATTATGTGCCTCAATAGCATCACAGTCACTGTGGATGAAGGATGAGGTTCTTGTGTACTGCTTACAAATAGAGACCGTTATGGGCTGCTCAACTTTAACTACCTTGGCTTGTCAATAAAGTCACCTTAATTACAGAAGGCCAAAAGATATGGAAGCTCATTTGTGTCCAGGTCTCTTTGTCTAAGAAGTTTTCATATAGTATGATCATATAGTGTAATGAGCTTTTTTCACATATTGATTTACAAAATATTGACTTAGTTACTTAATATAAGATATAATGACTTAGAATTATAACTTTTTTTGATGTAATAAGTCTTTACTTTTACATAGCATCTTAAAATCTTGAGGGAAAAAAAACATAATTTTGAGATCAACATTTTGAAATCAATAAAAAACTCAATAAAAAAAAAGTAATTGAAAATAAGTAAATACTGAGAAAGTAAATTGTAATTTTGACATTTCAGGTCAAACATTTGAGAAAATAAGTCATTTTTTGAGTGGAAATAGGTGAAATCATGAGAAAATAAACCAATATTTCAAGATATTATGTCAAACAGAAAAATATTTTTTTACCCCACAAGTCAATATTTTGGTAAAATAAGCCATTATAATTATATTAATATTATATTAAAATACTTTAAAAAATTTTTTTTATTTTAAAAAACAAAAAATAAGGAAAAAAACAAAAATTTGCCTAAAAAATTCTTCCTGTTTTTTTTTTCAAGAAGATTCTGCAAAACTTCTGCATGCCAAGAAGTTACAAATAACCTGCTCTGCCATCGGCAGAACAACTCTAAACGATTTACGCTTACGTGACCCTTTAAGGGATTAAATGTCAAGTGCATTTCAGGCAAGACAAAGGTGTAGCACAAAGCAGGGAACATGACTTGTCCAACATGTATATTTTATAGGTGAAAGACAAGAAACTGTGCTCCATGCTACGCACCAAAGGGTTTGCACAGCTAGCTGATGAGCATGAATTATTGAAATCTGCATGGTCTACGGACATGACCCAATGACAGAAATGTCAACCTCCATCTCTCATAGAGAGATATCTTCAGGGAGTACAGTACAGGAAAGGATAGGCACGAATCCTCCAGCTTCGGTAGCACCTACTGACAGTTCCTGATGACTGCTACACAAAATGTATCTCTGGGCAGAATGTCATTGTTCATAAATACTAGTTATTCTCCCGGAGAAGATATAGGAACGGGTGCTCATGGCTTCAATCTCTAATCTAATGTCTTATATTTTGATATTATCCTTGAGAGCCCAGAGGTAGAAGCAATGTGTACAGACAAGGTCTGAGGTGACTGTAATTAATTATCTACTTGTGAGCAAGAAATGATGTGATTTATTAATTATTACATTAATTACATTAGTTAATTAGTCTCGGATCCTGGAGGAAATCTAGTTAATCCAGCTGAAATGTATCTCTGTATTAGGTGGTTTAGACATGATTGATCTTTCTATAAATTTATTTACTACGTTCTTTTGGTGTCAGGTGTTCAACACAGAAAGAACAGGACTTAATAGCGTCAACTCACTCTAACTTCAGTCAGAAGAATAAATTGAGTTTCCTCTACTAAGATAAGATAAGATAATCCTTTATCGATCCCACAGTGGGGAATTTTGCAGTGTTACAGCAGCACAGAGGAAAGAACAGAAGTGTCAGGAAAATATATAAATAAGATCTATATACAAAAGTACAGAAAAATATAAATAAAATACTAAAAATTTAAATCCAGAAGACAGGATTATGCTATGCAGTTTTATTGCACATAGCAGAAATAGAAATAGACTACTGAGCTTTATTGCACATAGTAGAATAGAGGTAGATTACTGGGTTCTATTGCACATAGTTGAATAGAAATAGACTAGTGTAGAAATAGACTATTGAGGGGAGCGGCTGTTATACAGTCTGACAGCGGCAGGAAGTCATCTTATCCTTTGGGAACACCAAACATCCCTGCAAATGACAAGTTATGGAAGCTACACGGTCAAATCACATCATTATGACCATCAGCTTATATCCAGAGTAATCAGCGTGTGCACCATGGACCGGAGAAAGATGGGCTGGGAGCTGTCACAGTTATTTAGAGCCATGCTGACTGCAGTGCATCCCACAGCTGCTGAAGGGTGTATGGAGGAGGATCCATAGGCCAAACATGACGATCAAGATGCTTAATTGGGTTTGACTCCGTGGACCTTTGGAAGTCTTGATCATGCGCTGTCAACCAATGTTGGACATTTCTAGCCATGTCTAGCATTGCCTTCCTGGAAGGGGGGCACTTAGCATGACTTCAGGAAGTCCACATCCAATGCACATGTTGAAAAGACCTCCACAGCTTCAGAAAATCCATGTCCAATGTTCGTGTTGCGAACCGTCGAATACATAGGTCCAGTTCTAGATCTTACCCAATCTAAATGGCCGCAGCATCCTGCTAAAAAGTTCCATGACCAAAGACTTAAACGTGAATATTCGTAATGCATTTGTAGGATGTAGACAGCTTAGAGCCAAGACAAGCTTTGAGCTTCAGGTTAGGTTAGCTCACCTTAACTACTTTATCATGGCTACTAGTGGAGAGGGCCATTTTAAGTCATTTGGGCCTTTAAGTGCTCCCAATAAACTCTGTGCTTCCTGTGTATCTGGACTACAGGTGTGATCCTGACTAGTGTTAGCTAACAGACATTCCACCCTGCAAAAACTCATTTTAGGTATCTTTATGACCCCCCCACCTTTATCATAGTTTGATTGCCAGCTAACTTAAACTAACGTTAGCAATGTCAATGAACGAGTTAACCCTGACATACTCTTTTTAACCAGTCTTTTAAAGTCATTAAGCCCACCATGAGCAATAGAGAGGTTACAAACAGTGCAGCAAGCAGCCCTGTCCTTAATTTTTTGCCCCTACCAAGCAGATACGCTTCAGAGTAGACTGTTTTATACTGTCTCATTTTTAACACTCTGTGTCAGTGCTGCATGACACTAAACTAAACTGATGGACAGTCAGAGACAATAGGTAAACTGTAAAGGCCCATTCACAGAGAAACCTAATCTTATTAGTAAGCACAAAGAGAGACCAATAAGGATGCCCTGTTTGTCACTCTCTTGCTATGTGTGTGTCTTTCTCTCTCACATGCTTTCTCTCTCACATGCATGTTCTAAAAAAATCGATTTCCAGGAAAATATATAGATATTATTTGCGGGCGCCAGGGAGCTCCTATTAAAATGCAGCAGACTACCGGAACTACCAGGAGAGGTGGGGTGTCTGGGTGAACATCATCATGCTGCACAGTAATGTGAAATGCCATCAGTCATACCAGAGGAGTGGACAGCTAGCTAACACTGACAGAGTTATAAGAATTTACTTCAAGTGGTTTAGAATTCTGCAATATACTGCGGGAGGAAACTGGAGCACTCAGGGAAAACCCACACAGACACAAGGAGACCATGCAAACTCCATACAGAAAGGACCCGGATGCCCCAGGCTGAAATCGAGCGCAGGGCCTTCATGCTGGGAGACAGCAGTGTTACCCACTGCACCATCCAAAAGTTGAGCTCAACATTTTTAAAAGGTACAGAGAAGATGGGACTGCTAACAACCGTTGCTGCTGATGAGAAAGTGTGAGCAGGGTGATGGGGGTTCATTTCAATCTGCCCTTAAAGACCATACACAATAGATATATTCACAGTGAGAATGTGCATTGAGGGGGAGGGTTTGAAAATGAGATGGATACGGTTAGAGGACAGCAAAATAACTCTGCCCTTGCAGACAAGTGCAAACACTTCTCCACAGCAAGGTGGAAGCAGAAATGTTTGGTGGCATCTGGGATGGCCAGAAATATTTTAGAAGTGGCACTGGTCACTTAGGCCTCCCTTTTAGACCTGGTAAAAGAGACCTACATAAAAAGATGTTGGTGTTTTACTGCAATAGACATTCACAACTGGACATCTGAGACATGAAGTGATTTTAGATTTAAGATTTTATGGTTTTATCTTTTTTTGGTGGATCATTCTCAGCCTACAAAGCAATCTACATTGCTCCGCCTTGTAGAGCTCATTTGCTGCTGCAGAGTTTGTGTTAATCATCCTCTAGTCCTTTATCAGTGGTCACATGACACTGTTGGTTGAATAGTTTTAGTTGGTGGAATATTTCCAGCAGTGTTTAAACACTCCAGCCGCACTGCTGTGTCTGATCTACTCACACCAGCACAACACACACTAACACACCATCACCACGTCACTGCAGTGCTCTGCTCCTGCTCCTGCTCCTGACCATTGAAAAGCAGGTGATAGGATCAGCAAAGCATGCAGAGAAACAGATGAACTACAGTCTGTAATTGTAGAACTACTAGGTGCACTTATGTGGAAAGTGAAGCTGATAAAATAGATGAAGGGTGTAGATACATTGAGCTGGTCATAACGTTATGTGTGTCTGTATGTAAAGCAAGTTGGAACGGCACAGGTGCAGAACACATTTACAGTATGCAACATTAGTGCAAGTGACAGCACTGTGCAATAGCAGCCACATAAATGAACTGATGGGTTTAAATTGGATCTTAGGAAGCAGAAAATTGCAACCGAGTTATAGACCTGATCTGGAAAAACATCCCTGCAGATTTTTTAAGCAACTGACAGCAAGTCTCCTGAAATAAATGGAAGCTATAAAAAGCTAAACTGTGGAGAAAAATACTTTTAGATTTAGTCGCTTCTGTGGAACTTTCTGTTACATATCTTAAATGTTTTACAGATTCTGAAAAATAGCTTGTCGGTCTGACTGGAAATCATATGCATGACAGAGTGGTCTCTGATGTCTGTACTGTAGTGTACAGTATGCTCAGTGCCCTATGCGACTGCTGAGAAACAGTGATCTATACAGGAGGAAATCAATTGTTTCTGTTTTCCTTATTTTCCATTAAAGCCCTCAAATGATTTTTGGTCTGATAACAAGATAGCATCAGAAAGTGATTATTTTAGATGTCCCTGCAGCACAACCTGGGTCAGAACACTACTTCTCGCCTACCGATGGTGTTCTTTTTTTTTTCTTCTCTTTTTTATATGAGGATCCTGAATATGTATTTAAGGTCATTACTGTACACTACATCAAGGTCGTCACTGTGTTAACGACTGTCATATTTCCCATTAATCAAGTCAAGGCCTTCTCACGCAAGAGGTGTTCTCACAAAGCAGCTTTACAGAGAATCCAGGTCCCCAATGAGCAAGCCAAGGGCAACAGAGGCAAGGAAAAACTCCCTCAGAGCAAAAGGAAGAAACCTCGAAAGGAACCATAACTTAAACGGGGAACCCACACTCTTCAGGTCATTAGACAGAAGGTTCTCAGTGAATATCTAGTCTAAGATCATGCACTCCTGTAATATAAACTCAGCAGACTCTTAGGCAAAGTCAATTTAGGCATGCTACATCTGGTTAAGCAGTTACACCAAAAACAACCCACAGTGTCACTGCCTGTTAATACGTGATCTACCAGATTAACACTACATCAAGTGTCCTTCTGATTTCAAGGTCTTTGGATTATCTGACATTTCATTTCCTTGAAAGTATTAAGTTTCCTACAGACACTGTATAATTTATATGATCTAATAACCAAATTCAAATCACTAAAATTCCAAACTGCTACTAAAGCCCATTTACTAGAGTGAGTCGTGTTTAAAAGTAGATGAGTCCAATGTCCAAGATCAGTGTCAAGCGGTGCTTATGCAAGACGTAGTTACTTACATGGGGCAGCCAGGGTTTTGGTATAACTGTTTTCAGTATACATGAGGACGGAGTCTAAAAGTAGGCCAGCCATGTGCAGCACCCCTGGCATTTGGGCACAGGCGGCAACACACTGAAATGAACATCCTCTCTTAAAGACCGATAAGAATGCAAGTTGGCAAGAGAGGAATGCCTTTATGATGGTTCTCACAGACCATCCAACACAGTGATGAGATGGCAGCATGGAACTCAGAGCACCTGTCAGTTCTGCAATTACTTTCAAGCAATTATCGGGTATTAGCCGTAATCACACAGAGTCTCGCAAAACCAGAACGTTAATGGACAACCATGAGAGATTTTGGGCTAAATGTTGTTGGGACTGTAGACTCTAAGAGTGGGAACAAGCTGAATGTAAAATTTCTAAAACAATGTAATGCCTCACATCAGGTGATGTGGTGCTTATCAACATAGACACAACAAGATGGCATGGATGTACCTTAACTGAGCATGGCTGAAAGCCACCTAGTAAATTACAGTTAAGAATGTAGATGTGGGTTGCATTAAGCATGTAACAGGCTCTGAAGGGGATGTAGGCACACGCGTCTCAGGGTATCACCTATCCTATTCAAATGTCCCATTCCACCTTAAAAGCTTCAGCTTGTACTGGCAACAGAATGTAACTGCGGCACCATTTAAGGTGGACAAGAAAGTCTGCAATGCAAGCTAGCAAATAGGAAGCTAACATAATCAGCTCCCACATAATTAACAAGATCCTGGACAACTTGAAGCTATAGTAGGCTCCATGTATAAAGTAAAGCAGGTTTCGCTCAATGTTTGACACCGACGAGATTAAAGAGAGGGGCGGTTCCAACATAATTAGCATCACATCCCCAACTGTAAGTAGCAGCCTGCATGTTCCACCGTAAGTAACAAACTTAAATGAAAATAGGTAAAATAGGTAACTAGAAAGCTACATAAGTAGCATAGCTACCTAAATAGCATGACCACCGAACTTATTTACACAGAGGATTATTTTATTTTCCTTTCTGTGTCTATGTTGTTTCTGTGTGACCATCGCTGTCTAGCTATAAATCAGCAAATCAGAGCAGAGCTCAGTAGAATATTCATGAGCTCACTATTCCAGGTCTAAATCATAGGTTGTAAATGGGTGTGTGAAACTTGGCATGTCTGGCCCCAAGCGAGGTTAAATACCTTCTATGTAGATAGCAGGCAACAATTTAATCAATTTAATTTAAATTGAATGCTGAATAATGCATTCCATGGTACTGTTAAACTGGTGTTCAGGCTGGGAATAAGTTGACAGGTAGCACAACTTTAATGTCACGGTTACGGTAAAACTCCAGGGAAAGAAAAACAAATAAAAAACAAAATAATAGTGCAATCAGCTAAACAGTCCACAACTGAATTGGTTTTACGTACAAACAGCTCTTGCGAGCCTGACCCACTGAAACCTACACAGCACACTTGCAACACCACCAGCTAGAGCAATTCAATTATAGCCCTCCTTTTATCACCAACATTAAAGACATGCAATGCTTAACTGTGACAGTTCCTATCAAGGTTTTCTCAAGATGCCTCTTATCCTCCTTCCTAATTCATTATGGAGTTTGGCTCTTGGGGCCAATTACCTGTAAACACAGGTTACATAACCAATTTAGTCACAATTAAAATTAGGAAATACATGGTAGGAAAATCACCTTCGAGCACAGAGCACAGCTCAGCTGCTATGTAGATAGGATAGCTTCCTGGGTCTGGGTTCAGAGCTTTGGCCTGTACCCTTCATTGGCTGGCATTCGAAGTCTGTCAAGAAGCATCACTTCAAATCACCTGGGCACTGCCTGGTAGGAAGCCTGGTGTTCCGTTAGAGTGGGCATGTGGGCTGGGTGTGAGGTCATGCTCAGTCACTCAGAAGTCTTTCCACTGCATGTACTGCAAATACAGTTAGATTGAGACATGTTGGAGTAGGCGATAGTCGATACTACAGTCGATCCGTAATTCTATTGTTGATGAATTTTTATCAATACTTTCCATCAATGATGATTTATTTTGCTGGGTATTCATAACACCTGCTATACTTCAGTCTGTGTAGATGAAGAGCATACCTCAAGCCCAAAGAGATCTAAATCTTTTCTTTCTAATTAAATTAATGCTGTTCCTCTGGGCACTAATGTACATATATAAAGTGTGTCTTATGAACACCATCCCAAGATCTAATAAACATCTGCTGTATTTCACCATATTTGACAGATAACTGTCTTTATTACAACTGTCATTCTTATGTCCAAATGTTCTATCCACAAATGTAAATGCAAGGATGATTTGTCTCCTGCTATGCTGAATTTCATAACCGGATTGTTGTTTTGCTAAGCGCTTAAACTGCTGAAGTTACAGCTCTAAATACAGGTGTTTGGCTAAAATAAGGCTCCACCTATAGACACATTTTCTTTTGTTCCAGTATTGACATGAAAACATGGGAAAGCATTTTTAAAAACTCTTTACCAAATCTTTCAAGTTCACGTTAAATAAAACTAAAAAGCAATATTAAAAATACCAAAATAAAAAAATAAAAAAAATTAAGTCTTATTTTCACTAATTGAAATTAAGGGATTAGGGTTTAAGTCAGATACCTCAAGAAAAATCACTATTTAAACAATGAACATATACAGGGGTTGGACAATGAAACTGAAACACCTGGTTTTAGACCACAATCATTTATTAGTATGGTGTAGGGCCTCCTTTTGCGGCCAATACAGCGTCAGTTCGTCTTGGGAATGACATATACTGCGTCCTGCACAGTGGTCAGAGGGATTTTAAGCCATTCTTCTTGCAGGATAGTGGCCAGGTCACTACGTGATGCTGGTGGAGGTTCGTCCTTCTTGGTGGTATGCTGACATTACCCTGGATACCGTGGCTCTTGATACATCACAAAGACTTGCTGTCTTGGTCACAGATGCGCCAGCAAGACGTGCACCAACAGTTTGTCCTCTTTTGAACTCTGGTATGTCACCCATAATGCTGTGTGCATTGCAGTATTTTGAGCAGAACTGCTCTTACCTGCTAACTGAACCTTCACACTCTGCTCTTACTGGTGCAATGTGCAATTAATGAAGATTGGCCACCAGGCTGGTCCAATTTAGCCATGAGACCTCCCACACTAAAATGACAGGTGTTTCAGTTTCATTGTCCAACCCCTGTATATATTTAGCTTATTACCTCTTCTAGTGATGTACTGAGTTTAAACTGATCATAACAGATCATAAGATCATAGCACAATTGTTGTAAGTATCTAAACGTCTACATACTTAATTATTTAGACTTTTCAATCGTTTGTTTTTTTCTTTTCTTTTTTTTTTTTACTGGCCTTCAGTTTTCTAATTCAGTAGCAGTTTGCTGACCAGCCAAAGGTTTTGTGGGTAAAGCAAATCTTCAGAAGTCCTATTAAATTTACATTTACCTGCTGACCAGATTAATTGTAAGTATGTGATGGGCCATATGACACAAGATAATAGGTTAAGGCATTAATTATTTAGCTTCTGCATTTTCTACACAGTAGTCCCATCCCATTGCTAAAGATATTCCAATATGAGATAAAATGTATTTGTTTATTAATTTTATTTGGAATTAAGATGCGTCATGGCTGTAATCTGACAAATGGCATTGTAGATAGAATGTAGAGAATCTTGAGCTAGTCGAGTTTTTTTTTAGCTAGTCGACATATTAAATTGTGACATGTATGGTATCATGAGCTAATCCTCACTACCCAGGCCCATCAAGCAAATCCGACTCTTCTTTAGTGATCCATACATGGCAATAGAAGCTTAAAACACTGCCCAGTGAAACAGAATTGAGATCTGCTTAATCTCTGAACACAGCAACAGCTATGCTCATAGCCCCTGCTCTTGGTATATCACTCGATGCCTTCATTGAGCACCACTCAGTCCTTTTAATCAGGGCTCACACTGCTTACAGATCAGCAAGAGCAATTAAACACTATTAACTAAAGTCATCATGGAGCCACGAGAGCCGGAGCACAGTTGTTCCCTGCTGACTGGATTCTTATACTCCTATCTTCTTCCTTATTTCCCCCTTTTCTTTCAATTGCCAATTACCCACTCCCAGATATCTTCTTACCTTATTGCTGAAACACCTGGAAAATGACAAATCTGCTGTGATGCAGTGATGAGCACAAATGTAGATCTAAGATCCACGAGGACATCTGTCTGAAATGCAGTCATGCTATGTAGACCTCACTGGCCAACATTTGATCACTGATGCGTTGGAAACATGAAAGAGATGGACGTGGAACGTGATTACCTGCTACGCCATCACTGGGAGTTCATCGCCACTAGCAACATTTGATCCTCTATCCACTAAATCGATGATAAGACTGTCAATGGTCAGACAAACTGTGAGTAACCCAAGAGACTGGAGTAGAGCTTCTTAAGTGACCAGTAGCCCCTGTTATTTAATACATCTATTAGGCTTGCTAATGGAGACTTGTGTCCTTTAAGACTGAAAGTTATCCTCAGCCTTCTTAATTTGTCCTTCATGAGCACTGGGGCTTGTTCAGTAAAAACAGCAATCGTGTGACAATTGGTGTTAATAAACAGATATATAGGCGGGTGGTTTGGTTGTTTTGTTAAGCCTATGGAATACACATACGAACTTATCAGTAAAAAAGCCTTTCGAAAGAAGAAATGTCCATTCTGACCAGTTCTGTTGTCCTATGTATGCTGGACAGTCAGGGCATGGAGTTGTAGAGGTTCCTAATGGTGTAGTATATATATATGTGGTAGCATCTGCACAACAGGTATAGCGCATTATGTTAAAAAGACCATGCGATGCCTCTAAAACTCTTCTCTGAGGCATACTTCACCTGCAAAGGATGCTACCAACACAACAACACGAATCAGAAAAGAGCGCACAACAGAACAACCTTATGGTCAGTCAGATACAGCAATAAGGCCCGGCTATCAAATAGCCGTGAAACTTGAGTCATCTGTATGTGTCATGATGTCAAACCTACAAAGATAGTGGTCAGTCCTATCGGATGATTCCTTCTGGGAAGTATTTTTGATATTTTTATCTTTAAAATAAAACAGCCAAATGAACGTGTATTTGACAGCCTTGAAGGAACTTACCAGGCCGTCACCTCTATAAATTCTAACCTACCTCCTGTAGCTTCAGTACTGTTGTTGTGGACCAAGCGTTTACATGCCGATGAAGGACAAATAGGCCTCACTGATAAACCATAACTGAATGCCAGCAGATGGAGGCATAAAATGTTGCACCATTGCTCACTCGAGTGAACAGCTTAGAGACCGACCATACTGATGCAACTCCGCTCTCCCTTTTCTGATCTTAATACGAAATGACTGCTTCCCAGACCCAGGCCAAGTCACCACCTTTCCTCCAGCCTCCGCCTCCTGGCACTAAAGCCAAAAACTCTTCCATGGTTAGATACAGCCACTCCAGGACTACATAAAATTGTTTTCTTTTTCTTTTTCTCATTTCCCTATCATTTCTGAATAAACTCCCCTCATCTGGTCTTTCTGTTGGCTTTTCTGTGCATGCCTTCAGCCCCAGGAGAGGTTCTGTTTGATGATAGATGGTAAAGAAACAGTAAAATATATTTGAATGGTTTTTAACTGCTTTCCACTTTCATTGTGCATATGAACAGTAGTCAATATATATATATATATATATATATATATATATATATATACATATATATATATATATATATATATATATATATATATATATATATATATATATATATATATATATACATATATAAGCATATAGAACATATAGAAGCCTGCTTTATCATCAAAAGAATAGTTGCACAAATAGAAGGAATCAACTGACAGGAATGAAACTTAGTCGGTAGGTTTGACATTGCGAGACATGCGAATGATTCATGTTTCCTGCTCAGCAGATGTGGTGTAAGCAAGGATGGGTCTTATCACTGTCAGCCAGGATTGCATACGTTCAGCTACCAGAGATTCCCTGCATGTGTCATCCTGTTGGCAGGTGGTTGCATGCTGCAGGACTACATGCATGCAGGCCGCTATGATGAAGGCCCTCAACACCACCATGGCCAACGTTGCCAAAGACTGCAACAGTGTCGTGCCCACTTTTGTCTCTGTACAGACAACCAACAAGTCCGTTTTGAGGCACTGTGGTCAGAGTCAAAGTAAGCAGTCACATGTCCAGAAGGCCTGGTGTCACTCCACTTTCACCTCTACTGCAAAATCTGCAGGAACTGTGTGAGAATGGTTATGAGATCTCTTCATGTTGCATTAGCATACATGGTGGCTCAACGCCATACTGTCAACATACAGTCACTACTTCTGTATGTGTAGCTCTATACATATTTGATCAGTTATTGCTCCTGGTAATCGTTTTCTTTCTTCTAAATAGCTTTGCAATCTTAGGTTTCCTTCTGCGTGCAACTGTTCTTTTGGTGACGAGTGTAGTTTGCCTGGAAATAATGGCATTGAAAATATGGACAGACTTTCCTATTAGGACCTTGAGTTAACTAATTACTGCTCAATCACATGCTTCACAACGCAGCCACTAGGTCAAGCACTTACATGAAAGGGAGCCCTGACTGTTAAGATTGTTAGCAAAATACAACATATAGACCAAAACATGACATTTAGACACAATTTCTCAAATAGTGTTATACTCTAGTTAAAGTTGGGAGGTCTAAATGATATATCAGAGATAAATAAAATATTTAGCTACTTGTTCCCCACTCAGTGGACAAGCGACAGAGCAACCATTTGATGTAGCAACAAAGATAGCGAAATGATTGTATCTATTTTTAATAGTAGGGTTAAAAAGGGTTAACACAACATATCTAAATGGTTATTGGAAAAGTTCATGATATTGGGACCTACATGTCTTCACAGTCAAGTTTCTCTTAAAGGCACTCATGTTTATTCTTAGTTTAATTTAAAAACTGAAAAACTCTAAGACTTTGAACAGCCCTGAACAAAGTTAACACTCTCTGAACTGTGGCCCTGTACATTCTCTAAATCAAAATGTTTAATGATACAGAACAGATGCAGGACAAAGCAGTGATTTCAGGATTCAAATGTTTTACTGAGTAGTCAAGTACGCATGCAGATCCATGAATATGTTCTGATGTAGGAACTGTTACTATTTGGGTAGAGCAGACCTGAAAGACCAGCACTGGTCCTTTACCCCTATTATCCTCTACCTATGACGCAAAGTGTGACCCATACACAAGCTTCTCTAGGGAATCATCTCAAAAACTCTCTGTATAGAAGCTGAATAGTAGTTTTTAAAATAAACTTCTCCTTGACCACTGGCTTCGTCCTTACCATGCTGTACTAACTAAGAGGAGAGCCCTCCAGCCTCACAAACTATAACATCCAAAGCTTTTCTGCTCAAGTTACAACAAAGGATTTCCCGGGCATATACATATGAAGATATGGGCCAACCTTGGTATATATTTGACAACAGAGTAACAGCTACTTATCACTAAGTCACAGCTGACCTCTCTTTAACAGGTGTGTCAGAGTGCTGACCCTGTTAAATTAGGTTGGGGGTGGCATGAGTCAGAGTGGGCCCCTCGCCTCAGGCTGAAAAATTAGACCATGAAGACCCTATATACCCCAGCTTAGGTTACGGGCAAAACACAGAGCACTCCCAACTGCACACTAGCGGAAATGGCTCTCATGAGACCACAGAGTGTCTATATGGTAGCGTGAAAGAGTGGTTCAGACTGAGAAAGGTAGATCTTTTTAGATAGCCAGCAGGGTGTCAATAAGGGAATAAATAGCTTTCCAATCTGATTGCTTCAACTGGCTACCATGCAGAAGGCCGCATCTGCTAATTTCACTGCTGTGCTCACAAGCCATTGGCACAGCACCATGTAATACATCTGCAGCCTCCAAAAACTAGAAGCAATTTTACTGTCATTGCATGATAATAAAAGAGACAGCTATATACAGTAATCATATGTCTAACAGGGAGGAAAAGTGAGGACTAAATACATTTCTTTTTATCGGGAGCGTCAGTCAGCAGTCTGCATCTCCAGTCAGTGAAATAGCACACGTGACAGTGCAAAAGAGATTAACATTTTACACTGGCAGCATTCTGTCACAGTGGCATCCGTATTTTGGAGCTGGATGTGGGGCCTGGCCTAGTTCAGAGTAGTCTCCTAATCCTATGGCGCATTGCCAGCTTCTACCTCTAACTACAACCAGCGATAATCTGTATACGGGACAAAATAACAGAAGGCCTTTGGGGACAACTGGCAACTCATCACAGTGTCTCCAAAAAAAGGAGTTTAAAATGCAGCTGGCTAAATAGTAACACAAACCCTAAATCACTGTTTTATATTTATTGACATTTCTATATGATTTAATATCTGATATTTGAGTGTATTTACACTAAAATGGCAAAAAGTCATAATACAGCAATATGTAAATGGATTATAAAGTGGCATTACTTCAGGGGATGGCATGGGAACGCCACACTTAAGTTGTAGGGTATTATCGTGTGAGTGAGGGTTAACACTGGTCTGCATGCTATTAGCAAAGTCACATGAATTAACAAAGTTTGTATGAGCCATTATAGTGGAATGCCTCGATTGGGCTCATGTCAATCAGACATGCAAGCCATGCCATTCATCAGAACTCTCCTAAATGCTTCTTAAACCAATTCTGGACAGCTTCTGCTCAAAGGCATGGTGCATTATCCTGTTGGAATATCTCATCATTCTCTGGGTACAAGAAGTCCATGAGAGGCTGCAAATGGTCACCAGGCACTAAAGCGTAACAGGCACCAGTCAATGATGTATCTCAGCAGATCAGTGGACCTAACCCATGCCAAGAGAGACCATCCCACATCAGTATGGAACCAGCCTGCACAGTACCTTGTTGAGTACTGGGGTCCGTGGGTTCATAGGGTCTGCACTTCTGATCCTAAGTGAGGTAGAAAATCTAGTAGACCCGATCCAGGTATTTTGTAAGATTCCACAGGTGTTGAGCAGCATTCTGCCAAACAGTCATGACCTGATATGGGTTCAAAAAAGGTTCTGAAGTGGCTACAGAAAGGGTTTAGGTGAGTACTGACTTCTAGTGTTTTTTAGCAACATTAGTATCATCAGGGCTAATCTAAATAAGCTCAATTTGAGAACCAAATTAATCTTTGCTGACCATCCTCTTCTGGGCTTAGTTGTTTAAATCTGATTTTTTTTCGACAAACTATTCTTTATTCTTTCAAACATTAGGCCAGCAATACAAGTTACATAATGGAAAAACAGCATTTCCAAAAGCTTAAATTTAAAGGGCACCATATCATATTATATTTCTTTTGCATTTTTTCATACTTTTTGTGTTCATATTTCTCAAAACTTGAGACTCGGGGTCCTTTAGAGAGAGAGAGAGAGAGAGACAGAGAGAGAACAGAGAGAGAGAGAGAGAGAGAGAGAGAGAGAGCTACACATTACACATACAGAGACAGAGGTAGTGTCTTTCAGTATGGCCAATGTAACATGCCAGTTGTCTCAGCAAGTAGGTCTCCCCAGATCCTTCATATCACAAAGTGTGCTATGGTACTATCTGCATGACAGGTATCATGCACAAAATCCATTGACAAGACCATCCATGCAACATTCGCATGTTTCAAATATATATATACAGTGAGGAAAATAAGTATTTGAACACCCTGCGATTTTGCATGTTCTCCCAGTTAGAAATCATAGAGGGGTCTGAAATTTTCATCTTAGGTGCATGTCCACTGTGAGAGACATAATCTAAAAAAAAATCGGAAATCACAATGTATGATTTTTTAATAATTTATTTGTGTGTTACTGCTGCAAATAAGTATTTGAACACCTGCCAGTCAGCAAAAATTCTGGCCCTCAAAGACCTGTTAGTCCGCCTCTAAAAACTCCACTTTCACTCCACTTATTATTCTAAATTAGAAGCACCTGTTTGAGGTCGTGAGCTGCATAAAGACACCTGTCCACCCCACACAATCAGTAAGACTCCAACTACTAACATGGCTAAGACCAAAGAGCTGTCCAAAGACACCAGAGACAAAACTGTTGACCTCCACAAGGCTGGAAAGGCCTACGGGGCAATTGCCAAGCAGCTTGGTGAAAAAAGATCAACTGTTGGAGCAATTATTAGAAAATGGAAGAAGCTAAACATGACTGTCAATCTCCCTCGGACTGGGGCTCCACGCAAGATCTCACCTCATGGCGTATCAATGATCCTAAGGAAGGTGAGGAATCAGCCCAGAACTACACGGGAGGAGCTGGTCAATGACCTGAAGAGAGCTGGCACCACTGTTTCCAAGGTTACTGTGGGTAATACACTAAGACGTCATAGTTTAAACTATGACTATGAACGGAAGGTTCCTCTGCTTAAATCAGCACACGTCCAGGCCCGACTTAAGTTTGCCCATGACCATTTGGATGATCCAGAGGAGTCATGGGAGAAATGTCTGTGGTCAGATGAGACCAAAATAGAACTTTTTGGTCTTAATTCCACTCGCCGTGTTTGGAGGACGAAGAATGATGAGGACCATCCCAAAAACACCATCCCTACTGTGAAGCATGGGGGTGGAAGCATCATGCTTTGGGGGTGTTTTTCTGCACATGGGACAGGACGACTGCACTGTATTAAGGAGAGGATGACCGGGGCCATGTATTGTGAGATTTTGGGGAACAACCTCCTTCCCTCAATTAGAGCTTGAAGATGGGTCGTGGCTGGGTTATCCAACATGACAATGATCAAAAGCACACAGCCAGTTTAACCAAGGAGTGGCTCTGTAAAAAGCATATCAAGGTTCTGGAGTGGCCTAGCCAGTCTCCAGACCTAAACCCTATAAAAAATCTGTAGAGGGAGCTCAAACTCCGTTTTTCTCAGCGACAGCCCAGAAACCTGGCTGATCTGGAGGAGATCTATGTGGAGGAATGGGCCAAAATCCCTGCTGCAGTGTGTGCAGACCTGGTGAAAAACTACGGGAAACGATTGACCCCTGTAATTACAAACAAAGGCTACTGTATCAAATATTAACATTGATTTTCACAGGTGTTCAAATACCTATTTGCAGCAGTAGCACACAGATAAATTATTAAAAAATCATACATTGTGATTTCCGGATTTTTTTTTTTTTAGATTATGTCTCTCACAGTGGACATGCACCTAAGATGAAAATTTTAGACGAACTTGAAGTCGCAGGGTGTTCAAATACTTATTTTCCTCACTGTATATATAAAGCAGGCCACTGCTTTAAAGGGTTTAGGCTTTGAGAGAATTACTTTAGTGCTGCCCTTTAATCCTCTGCCTGCCAAAGCAACTTTAGAGCCCTCAAACAAACAACTCCACATCATGAGATCCCAAATGCTGTTCACAAACTGGGCTAGATGTCCTCACTGTTTGGACTAAGATAACCCTACACAGCAATCCCCTCTGGCAATTCCTTCTAACTGTATCAGTTCTAAAGCTTATCTTATCAGCTAATTTAATTCCAAGGTTTTGAAAATGTGTTTTGTTATAATGTTATTATAGATGGAAGGACAGCGTGAGAGAAGAACAGTGCAAAATAGTTTAGGAAATCTGATGAGGATTGGAGGAAAGACAGAGCACGATAGACAGGAGAGGATTTGCTGAATCCAAGGCTTCTCGGATGAAGGCAGCATGACTGGATGAGAGTTTGACAGGTGCTCTCGTTTCCCTCTTTGCTAGGACCTGTTTTGGGCTGTCAAGGTGGAAATCCAATTGCGGAGAAACCGGGGACGACGCCTAAGAATCTGAGGGGACTTAGCACTGAGCCCCCACAAATGACTGACAATCCTAAGGCCTCTGTGAGACAGGCTTAAGAGCAGAGAGCGGGAGGCCTGAGGAGAGAGGAAGAAAGACGAGTGGAATAAAAGAGAGAAAGGGGGATGAGAAAGCAGTAGAGGGAATATTGAGTGCTCAGCACTTTTTTGCCAAATCTTATGACTTCCAAAAGCCCTTCTTGACCCTGTGTGCCGGCTGCAAAAGTCAAAAATCATCAAACGAAAGGCTTCTGACCCAGCGCCAGGCATAAACATCAGACGCCTCATGCTCTCAGAACGCCTTAACAGAATTTTGTCAGGACTGTAGCTGCAAAATGGCTCACAGAAACTGAAATCTGAGCTCCAAGTAGCAGGGGTTTCGGATAATTGGCATTACACAACATAAAAATAAGACTCTGTCCCCAGCATCACTGCACTTGCCGCAGCTTACGTAATCCACTGTGCTGAATATATCCATAAACATCCCCCGATCAAGCCGAAACCCTCAACAACAAGGCAATGAATACCCCTACTTGACAATGGCAGGCCAGACAAAACAAAGCCAAGATGCCCAGGCTGAATCATTCAGTTCAGCACGACAGAGCTTTCCTCAGTGGGAGTCAAGGTGAACTAGCGTGACAGGCTGAGAAGAGACTGTGGAAACAGTGGGAGTGGGAGAGACAAATCAAGAGGGGAAAATGAAAGGTCAAATTTAGAGGAACGTTGATCATCTGCAGTTACAAAACTGCCTCAAGCAGTGGCTGTGAGATCACCACATGAATTTCTTTCTCATAGAAAAGTGAATAATTTAGCCATGAAGGGGTGACGGCCAGGGGATGACCTCGCATGCTGCATGCCTGTTTTAATGTGCATGAGAAATTCATGGCACATCCCAAAGAGGCCAAGGTTCTGTCGTGGCAGTCCAAGTGAATGCAGGCAGCCAAGATGGATATATTGTCATCAAAGTAATGATACAGCCTCTGGCGTGACCCTGCAGGACATGGAGAAAGCATCAAGTGAAGCTTAGATGATTGAGAGTTCCCAGCCTTGCAAAGTGCGGTGGCTTTTTCAACCCATCCAGAACATGAAGTATTGCCACTGCTGTCTATCACAGCACATCAAATCGTTTTTATTAACTCCATCACTTTTTTGCTGGGTGCCTGCAGTACTGTGCAAAAATAAAAAATAAAAAATGAAGGGCATCTGCTGAGAAATAGCTACTGGAAAATGAATAATGTGTGCCTAATGGCTGTCTTGACTGGTTTCTGACTCTGCATGGGGACATCATATTACAAGCATAAGCATCCAAACATTAATTTATGAGGCAATATTTAAAAATATAAATGTTTTAGGATAGGAATGACACTGCACTGGCATTTGATACATAGTTCCATTTCTATCCGGTTCTATAGCATCATTCCCAAGTAATTGAATTCATAAGACCTAGTTAAAATCTTCCATATTTCAGGTCTATGGAAGGTACTAACGCACTCAAACATATTTCCACACATATTTTCCTATTTGCAGTATGTCACACAGGTCCCATTATAGGAGCACTTTGACGATGATGCAAAAAGGTCAAATTCATTTTCCAAACAACAATGGGCAAGGTATTACAGTTAAGGTGTGGTCAAGAACTTCAAACATAGCTGTGATTTCCATTTTTAATTCTGTATTCATCCCTACATGATCTAACCAGGAGCAGACCGTAAACAAGATTGGCAAAATAATTAAGATGGTGCTACTTCTTCATCCTCTCACGATGGATTGATTCAAATCAATGCTGCAGTGACTCACTATCACCTCTTGAGGTACAAAGTGGTATCACGAGACAAGACAGGCCAGGCCAGGCCAGGCTAGCTGATTAGCATGCTAACTTCAGTAGATATCTCTGTTTTTTTTTTTACTTTATCCCAAGTAGAAATACATGTTCTGCACTTTTCTGCAAGCTGTTTGAAATATTGAGCTCAGGAAGAAAATAAATAAAATTTGAACAAACGACATCATCCTCGCATAGTTTAGGATCAATTTGGTTTCCCCGTCAAGTGTAATAATGATGGGTAGAAAGTGGTAGATCAAAGTGACACTGCTTAACGTGGGTATCAGATATCTGTGCTAATAACCTAAACTGCATTATGTGCAAACTTATTGTTCGATTTTCCATTCCACCTTAAATGAAGCAGCAGTTACGTTCTCCATGGTCTTTAGTTTACTTAAACTTTATGAGCCGTAATAATACGCACTTGCCAAACACAAATATTTAACATGTAACATGCACTCTCTCACCACTTTATTAGAAACACACTTCAGTTTATTAAGCACGCCCCTTTTTTCTGCGCTCAGGGTACATTATATCAGCTCCTCTTATCATACAGGTGCATGACTGACACACAAAGCACCCCACATCATAAATGGCCCTGGCAAAATAGACAAAGAGTGTAGATACCAGGCGATGTACTTAATGAAGTGGCAGGTCAGTGTGCCTCCCTTTGCTCAGTAAAACACTCTCGATTCTTCGTGGCATAAGCAGTGGCATTAGAGCAATGGTAGATTGATACCCCTAAGTGTGCCTAGAAAACTTTCCCACAAGCCATCACACCACCTCCACCAGCCTAGACCAGCAACACAAGACGGGTTGTATCCACATGCTATAGGCGGCACATTCAGACCCCACCATCTGTGTGCCTCAGCAGAGATCCAGATTCAGCAGGCCAGGCTACGTGTTTCCAGCCTTTAGCTCTCCAGTTAGGAGTTAGGGGAGCCTGTGCCCACTGCAGCCTCTGCTTTCTGTTCTTGATTGGCAGAAGTGGAACACAACATGGTCTTCTGCTGTTGTTCGAGATGTTGTGCATTCTTAGATGCTTTCTGTTCATCACAGTTGTACAGAGTGGTCACCATATTCTTTGTTGACCTCCTCTCAGTGGGTGTTTTTGCTTTATCACACTGCTCTGTGTAAACTCTGTACCTGTTATGGCTCACTGAGGTCACCATTCTCCATTCTGGGGGGTGATGTGAACTTCTGCCGCTTGGCTGTATCTGCATGATTTTATGCACTATGCCATTGTGCTGGTTATTCCCGGGAATAATGAAAAGGCAAAAAAAGGAAAATGGGATATGGATTCTCTGCATATGTGTTTCTTTAAAATATAATAATATAAGTATTAAGAATTAAATTTATAAGTAATAATATAACATAATAAACATATTAAGTGCTTCTCAAAATATGTACTCTTAAAAGTAGGTACTCTCAAAAGTCATTGCCAGCAGCAAAGTGCAGAGGCACTCTTTAGTCAGTTTATTCAAGCTTTCAAAAAAAAAAAAAACACCAGTCATAGCGTGCCAGTCTGTTCTCCATTTCTTGAATTCTGGATCCTTTGTTATAAAACACAAACATAATTTAATTAACTAATTAATTAATTAATTAATAGTAAGTCAGCATTTATTTCCAAATTCTGTATCAATGACACTTCAAATGGTATCATTAAGGTTTGTGTACACACCCCTAGTCCATACACTTAGCTTTCCTTGTTCCATACTCACAACACAAAGCAAAAGCCCTCCAAACTAAGCTTATTATGCAGTCGTCAGACACCAGTATACAACAGATCCTGTGTCATTTTTCTAGATGTGACCTCAATCTTGCGTCCATCAACATAAGCATCTTGATACACTGTAGCGAAGCGTCTCCCTCGCGATTCCACCATAGATGGAAGCTGAGCATCATTACTAAGTCCATCTGATTAAATGATCTAGGTCTTTTTGACAGATACCTCAGGGGAGAGGAAGCGGGAAGGAGTCTGTTTAGATTGATCTCACGCACCATCTGTCGCCATATTGTAAAATAAGGCACGGCAGAGGCATATTAAGAATTAAATTCATCCGCGGGGAGCAGGCAGTGTTTTCATGACTAACATCGCACTCAGTCACTTTAACTATTGTGGAAGCTGCTAATATCAGTCACTTTCAAATCTAGGACACAGTCTCCTGAACCGAATTAGATTAAAGAACTTTCTGGAATATTTCTATCGCTGCTTGCTAGACAATTGACTGCATCAGGCTCGGCTAATGAGGGGAAAAAAAAACAACTCTTTCCATCATTAGTTCAATGTACCGCCCTCCCATGAGGAGAGATGAATTATGAATTTACGTGACACCCAGCTAAATTGCCTTGTCTGCTTTTTTTTTCCTGGCCATGTATCGGCCTTGTAAAAAGAGTCAATGAGATGAGTCATGACTTTGTAATGCAGGGAAGAGCCAAGATAGACCCTTTTAAATCAGTATTAGGGGCACACACTGTGGGTTGAGAAAGAATGTATCATTTTCCATCACAGTTCTCAGAGCCCAGTCCTTGCGCTTTGACGGAGTACCTCTGTCAGCTCTTGATGATAGCTCTGATGAAATGGCATCTTGATAGGCAGAGGCTCGTCTTGAGAGCAACTCTGTGTCCAGACTTTGACTTCTGAGGCCAGATTCCCAATCTGTTATGAGCAGCTGTGTAAAGACCACGGCATCATGATTAATCGACGCTATGCCAACATCTCCAGCAGATAGGACTGAGCAATCAATTACATCTTGCGCAAGATATCCAGCTCTTGTGTAACCTGGAGGGAGCCATGAGGTGAATCTCCAGTGCTCCAGTGATGGGGCTATTTCATACACGCGTTTCAAAAATGAATCACTCACCACCTGCTGACAATTAATAGGTAGGCAACAAAATGCAGGAAGTGGTAATCAAACACCATCAGCCCCATCAAATCACTCATATATTGGCAGAGGAGGACAAACGACTTTGGGCTGGTTTGACGAGTATGTTGTTAATCCAATTACATAAATTAAAGAGCTGGTAGAATGCAGGCCCAGGGCAGGGTCAATGGGAAAGACATGCAATCTGAGCCTCTCCAGAGGCATTAGGCAACTACTGCGGCCAAGGACAGTAAAAAGCTAATTCGAGTCTACAAGAGACAGCTAGAGAAAGAAAGATACAGTCAGCTCCACAATGTTTGGTATACTTGGCACAGACGGGGAAAAGTAGGTCCTGTCTTTGTGATTAACTGCCTCAATCTGACAGTAAAGCTGGTCTGAAAAAACATTTTTAGAATTTAGAATTTCTGCTTTCCACACAGTGGAATTTGTCATCTGTGTTTAACCCATCCGTGAAGTGAAACACCCACAGACACACACACTAGTGAACACACTTGACCGAAGTGGTGAGCAGCTCCATCCACCGCACCCAGGGAACAGTTGGGAGTTAGGTGTCTTGCTCGAGGGCACTTCAGTCATGTCCTTTCAGCTCAGGGACTCGAAACGGCAACCTCCAGTGACAAAGCTGATTCCCTAACTCCAGCCTTACCAAGTAACATTTATTAAGATCAGCCCCGGGGAGTCTTACGAACAAAATGTAAATGAAGCACATTGCAATTATTATTTCAATGTTTTAACATTAGCTTTGCCAAAATGGTTGTTTAGCTTCCACGTAGCAATTAGCCTTAGCTTGACGCTCTACCACTCTCCCATTCCTTTACATCCACCAACACTACGTTAGGAAGACAAATTCCACAGATCCACTTGGTTAAAAAGTAGAATAGTTTACTGCTTAAAAAAATAGGATGATACAGAAGTGTTGTTTTTTCCAAAGTTCCTTCCAAAAGTTAACCAAAAAGAGAGTTAAAGAGAGGTCAAAAAAAACTGTTTGGCTTCACTGCTTCATTCCTCCTTTCTCCCGGACGAACAAACTCTACTAGCCCCTCCCGCAGCCTCTCACAGGTGCAGAGTTATCAAGAGGCAACCACTCTGTTCTATATGTCTATTTTTACAACATACATAAATGAATTTTATATGTTGCTAGAAATACCTTAACTTATGAATGATAACATGTTAACTTTCAGATCCTTTAAATAAAAATAAACTGATTAATACTGAACATAAATATTGCAATATTCCCAATAATCTATAAACATTCTAACAACCTAAGTTACATTTAGGCTCCTGCAATGGTAATTTTGAATGTATAGTCAGTAACCAACCTGCCTTATCTGAGTCCTTCTACCTCCAGTCCATACTGATCATTTTGACTGTATACATTAGACTGTATTTCATCCGTGTGGGCTATTTTTCCTGCTATTCCAGAGAGTCAAACATTTTGTTTTTTTTTTTGCATTTTCTAATTTATCTTAAACTGACGCATATTTTACATCAGCAGGATACAACAACAACATAATAGGACATTTCAGACAACACTGGCTATGGCATAAAACCCCCAACAATCGTGTTAGATAGTTTTAGATTGCTGCAAATATATGGTAAAAACAATGCTATACTTTGACAAAGATAAGAACTCTCGGGCAGTATCGGGGTGGGAGAGCGCTGCTGATGGTCGCTTTTATACTCAAATTAAAGAGAGATGAAAGGGTGTTAGCCTTTTAATCTGGAAAATGTCCATATTAAGAGGTAAGAGGAATAAGAGCTGTGGTGAACCTGCCTGGAATAAGACCAGTGCATTTTCCACCACACACAGTGAGATGGGCGGATAGAGAGGGAAAGAAGTCATCTTTTAGGGTTAACCGGTCTCCAAAACTACAATTAGATGGCACCTCCATGCCAACAAAATATTTAGAAGGTCTGTGAGAAGAAAGCCCATTTCTTTAACCACAAAGAGAAGTACCTGGGGTTTGCTAGATGCTACTGGAAACCAGTACTATGGTCAAAAGAGATAAAACCGTAGCTTACAATATAGTATCGAACATGGGAAGGAGAAATTGACGAAAGAATAAACACTCATATTAGCATTTATCTACAGTCTACAGTGGTGGGCAGGCAAGCCGAAGGAGCCCCCTGCTCTGAGAATTACAGCAGTCCCACTTTTCTACCCTGTCCAAGCGAATTAGCATCATTCAGCTGGTGTCCACAAGGATTGAAAAACCACTGCGAAAGCCGGGCTCCATGATGAGCTCACACAGTTTGAGGATCAATGTGGGTTTGATATTTGATAACAACATTTACATGCATTTCTGAAGCTTATATCCCTAATACAGTGGGGAGAATCTGAGGGAGCATAGTGACTGCTCACATAAGCCACCACATGGGTGATGCTTATTATCCTACAAAACCTGTGTGTGTTCAGAAAAACTGATGTGAAACCCTGTTTGTAAGAGCTGTAGAAATGCAAAATACAAGCTAATTTCAGCAAGAAGCGCTTCCTCATTTTACCCCCTCATCTTTTGAAGATTTATGGGGGGTTTTTTTTTGGCTCAGAGCTGCTTGATGCTTTTAATGATACAGCAGGGTCACAGGCTAACGTCATTAGCTTTGTGCATAGCACAGCATGACTAAAAAGAGAATATGTGAACCTGAGTAAGCGCATTAGAAGGATAAAATGTGGGGTTTCAATGAAATCTTTATGGCATACGCTTGATACAGGCCAATATGAGTGATTGCACCATCTATGTGCTGACAAATACAAAGGTACAGACGGTAATTTCCTTTACAAGAAGATTTATAGAGTTTATAACTGCACTCCAAAATTAAAGTCAATACTGCCACTACAACTAGCATGGTATAGAAATCTAACAGATGTGTCACATTGAAAAGGACAGCACTGATTCATGCCCTACATACATTTCTTAACCCTGTTTGCATCTATGTATCTCTGGATATTCACATACCTCATCAATTTACAAGCACGTTCTGGCTGCTGTAACACAATCCTAATGTTCAAACAGCACCATGACCTTCTGGAAATAAACTAGACATCCAACCCTAGCCTAAGTGCCTGTTCTTCAACTCTCCAAAGCCCACACATGCCTCCAAAGCGTGGGTCGGCATCCCAGTGCCTTCTTTCATGGCTCCATAACTTGTTTCATAAAGAGATATCTTGACACTTACGGTGCAGTGGGCACATCCACCCCTGAAAATTCCCTCCAGACCAATGGAGCATTTTAATGTGATTCACACATATTGTGGTGCTGTTACTATCAGCGAGCCCACTGAGCAATGACGAGCTTGCCGCCGCTGGCCATAGAACTGCATGCGATTATCAGCTGAGTGTAAGGTGATGAGGCTGTGATGTCCAGCGATATGTAAGCGTATACACCGAAAGGAGATACACAGTCAGACAATGGTGCTAACCTACATAATACCCAGGCAGGAGCTCGAGCCGGCATGGAGATATGCATATACCCAAGGAAAGAAGTGGAGATGGACACAATGCTGTGGGTAACAATGCTGTGAGGTAATAAAGCCTGAATTGTGTATAATTGTTGCTGATCAGTGGTATTCTTTGATGCTGCCTTTCAAAGCCAGTATGGTTTCAAACTGTTTAAGAAGAAGACTGTTCTTTCAACCATGAACCAATAAGGCAAATTAGGGAATAAAGCCTGACATGTGTGATATTGAATCTTTACTGCATTTTTGCATATTCAATTTCTTGCTATCTTTAGTTTTTTACATAATTTAAGCTGAGCTGTTCTGTGCATTGCGTGAAAGTAATTGGACCAAAACACACTCCAAAACTGCTTTAGTTAAAATCTCTTTGCATGAACTTATATTAATATTGAAGACCATTATTGTACTCTCTTGTGAAGGTACCATTTGGGCAATGGTTGGTTTTCTAGGGACAGAGACAAAATCTTTATTTTTCTTTAGTTGTAACTCTTAAAGTCAACGATTTCAAACTGCTAGAGAAGAACCCTACCAAGAGAAGAGCTTTCTACCATCACTACATGAAGGCATAAAGCCTGACTTGTGTGCTGAATGAATTCAGTTTCAAATCATTATCTCTCTGTAATCTATCTCCATTGAAGACAACACTTATTCAAACTGTTAAAGAGGCTTGTGTTTTCTACACTGAGCCAGTACGAGGCAAATCACTAGTTGTACATGAAGAAAGAATACCTGGTTACCTGCTGTTGAATCTGTTCAGTATTTGTAGCTATACCTTTTAAAGCTTAGATGGCTGTGGAAACGCTGGATCTGGTACCATAAACCAGTGCAAGGAAAGTTAATTCATTCATGCAATTCATGAGGTAAATGAACCCTACAGGTTCTTCTTATTACTGCCTCTGTCCTCCAAAATATTGCTGCTGGGCTGCAATGTAAGAGTACTCACCCAGGACTGGAACTTGACAGTTGATGCATCCACATCAGCAAACCTTGACAGCTTGTGAACATGCATGCCCGTCTCAAGTCCAACTGTGTCCCTCTTTTGGACTGCCACTGGAATCTTCCAACAAGGCTTGCAGATGCGGCAATATCTGCATGTGCTATCAGACATGGAGCCCCCCTGTTCCTCAGAACAATCAGCTTTCTCTCTCTTTCTCAGTCATAGTCTATGCCAGAGCGCCAGGAGAAAGCAATGCAATCCTTCCTCCTGCTTCTTTTGTTTCTCACTGCTGACTCCCAGTAGGCATCGGTCAGAGCGCCTCACGCTGCCCCACTGACAGGAGAGCTGGTGGGGGTGGGAGTACAGGCAAGATTGTTACACGTCAGGGAGAGTCCTATGTCCTATTTCTGCCTCTCTTCCCTAAAGCTGCTGTGTATGTGTGCATGGGGGGGAGCTACTGCCTCTCTCTCTCTCTCTCTCCCTCTCTCCCCTTCTCTCCACCACTACGGCTGCACAGCTTCTAAACTCACTCTGCCAGCTAAGAGTCAGACTAAGGGATCATCTAAAAAGTCTGCACAGCAGAAGAAAACATACAGGGGCAACATTCTGGGCACAGATCCACTTGACACCACCACAATGACTTCTGAAGGAGGGAACAACACTGGCACATTCGTTACTTTACAAAGACTTCCCAGCCTTTCAAAAGGCCAACAGTGCCTACAGGCTCCGGAGTTTAGATACTGGGTTCACGACACAGTCCCTAACCAGCTGGCAACCAGCTCCATTGAGGATTGGATTTTACTCCACAGGAAAACAAACAGCTGCAGTCTTGCTGTTTTCACGCACACATGACCACAGCTCATCTTAATCAAACTTTGTGCTTAGGATAAAAAAGGATTTTCTGCCTATTCTGATTTTTTGCTGTTTTGCCAAAATGTGATTCACACAGAACAGGACTGATGTATGTGCTGCATTTGTAATGAGGCACAAAGAAAGAAGAGTCTCCGTTCCCCAGCGAATTTAATCCAATACAACAGCCTCATGACATTCTGTATCCTTGTCTACACATGCTTCCATTCATGCTTCAAGACTTGTTCTGGAAATGCTGTGATTTGTTTATAATGTCAAACATCCCAAGACTCATTGTTTAATTTCCAATCAAATCGACCTTTAAGTACAAGCTATTATTTTTCAAAGTCAGGGGAAAATGCAGAAATCTAAATTTAACAGATGCATCTTTGCTTATATAATTCCTTCCCTTCATTATTTGGAGAGAAGTTTTGTAAAGAAATCTGCAGGGATATTTTTCAGCACCACCAAAGTTCAGTCTTTGAAGCTGGTTGCATTTTCTAGTTGCTTCTCAAAATCAAAAAATCCAATATATAGTTCTATATTCAAGATTCATGTCCCATTCTCCACATCAGCAAACTGAGCTCGTGAACATGCACATGGATGGCCATTTCTGGACTGCCAATTGAATCTTCCAACTGCGCTTTAATATACAGCAATATCTCCATGTGCCTTCAGACATGAAGGCCCCAAGTAATACCATACCATATCTTTCTTGTGTAGGAATGGACACAAGCACCTGTGGATTTTTCTGATCTGATTTTTCAGATTCTGTAAGCACTGTTAATCAGATGTGGAGCGTTTTGGTGGAATACCAGGTTATGTACGTGTCCCATTTTCTCTGTATCTTCTAACATTTCCTTCAACTCCACCTATTTTTCTTTGACTTCCCTCTGTCTCATGCAAGTGGCTGACCTTATAGCTAATCTCCTTGGTGAAATGTTGGTTTAACCGGAAAATAAAGAAGTGTGGGCTGATCTCTGTCTTCTCACTGCTCTGTCTCAGTATGCTTTTTGACGTGTCTCACTGTTTCTTAGTTCAGTTATGTTTGTTATTTTTTATTTTTCATTACTCTTTTCATTAAATAGGTGTGGATGATGACCTAAATCAGCTCTTAAATGGGTCAATCCCATTAGCGAACGATACATCCAGAGCTAGAATTTGGGATGAAATAACTGCAAAAACATAATAAATTATTAATTCAGGCAGACCTCTTTGCTGATTCTGTATAGCCACACACACGTTTTATATGTGAAATTGTAATTCTATTCTTGTGGTTGGGGCATTTAGTTGTTAGTTCAAAATGTCGCATAAATCAGAATTACTGAGATTGAGATGGTATTGATATGGAGTAAAGGAGGTCATTCAGAGTGGTTTGATGTGAAATGGTTCATAGTAGAGACATGCATACAAAAATATTCACACATATACTTCCAGCTAGGAGCAAATTAGTATCTGCAGATCACCTGACAGCATGTTTTTGGACTATGGGAGCACACAGAAGGAGAACATGACTGCCCAACTAGAGGGTATCCACAATCATTTTGTAAAATTAATTTTTATGAGGTGTGTTAGAGGCATTAAACTCTTCAGACATCTGGTTCCTATCCATACCATTATGAACAGTTTTGAGTGGTAGGTTAAATTATGCAAAATGTTTGTGGAAATCTGGTGAAATTCCCCATTAATCATGCAAACTTTGTTAAAAGGGAGCTACTTAGTCTGGATGCTATTCTTTGATTCCACTGCCTATTGCCTATGACTAAATGTCTTACTGCTGTCAGCAGCCAGGAAGACGAAAAAAGATATTCTTGTCTTGAACATTACCACAACACGGCTCAACTGCAGCGGTGTTAACAAACACATCACTGTCAGCAACCGACTTAATAAATAACAATGCTCAAAAAACACACACCTACACAGTGGAGCAATAATGGTGCTCCTAATGGCCTTGGCCAAACTGAAATGCATGAGGTTTCTGACAGACACTCCCACGTCACACACATTCCAGCCACAGCATAATTACAATGTCCAAGAAATGGGGGCAGTCTGAGCTGAAGAAGTGGACAGAATAATGTGGAGACGGGGGATTGTGAGGAAACAGGAATGAGATATTTGGTCATTTTTACCCCAACAGAGACTTTCTGACCTTTCTGAGACAAAGACCAGTGCAAGTGCATCACACACATTCGTAGCGGTACACCCTGGTGGGGGCTGGTAAAGGGCACCTGCTGCATGTTCTTATAGACTTCAGATTTTTGTCATGTATTTTTACCACTTGTCTGGGTTTATGTACCAAAACACTGTTTAATTACATTTCCACACAACCATCTTCACTCTCTCTTTATCCCTTAGAATTTAACTAGCTATTATTGTTACTGTGTCTTTAAGACTTATTTTGATTGGTGGCCACGCTCTGCATCTTAGCAGTTTAGCTTAAAAAGTACTGTACCATGCGTAACTCAAAAATCATAACTTAACGGTTATTTTTAATTACAGAGGATCTATTATGCTTTTCCAGTTTCTCAATTTCCTTTAGTGTTAAGCAGCTTTTAATGTAAATGTATGTACAATGGCATGTAAATGGTCTACATATTATAAAGCCCAAAGTACATGCCAGCAGGAGAAGCTCTGTCCCCCAGAAACCACTCCTCATCTGTCTGAAATGCCTTGATGGAATTCCAGTGTGCTACAAGATGACGCCATCTTGTTACAGTCCTCAACATGATCCTTATTGCCCGCCCACCAGCAAGTATGACAAGTCTGAAACGTCCTGCTCATATTTAGCGTGCAAAGGTGTGACAGGTTTACCATATTGTCTCACCTGACTTTCAAGATAGGACTCTGGCTCAAACTGATAAGGCAGAATTTGCAGCAAGATGCTGGTGGCTGGAGCATATGCAAAATTCTGAACATTGAAAATTAATACAAAAATGACCAAACTTCCTGGTTTGTGTCCTACAGCAAAGATTTGCTTTGATTTATTGTCTTCCACTTCTTCAACTCCAGTAGCAATAACAACTTCAACAGCCCCAGATTGCCTGCAGTAACAACACTCCACATCACTGGGAATGAGTGGTCATATGTAAACAACCATGATGTTTTTTATGCTTGTAAATCGGTTTTTGCAGGAAATTCTATGAACTTGTCCCATAAGCAATGCTAATTCTGATGTGCATGGCCTGGGCCCTTTAATACCATCTCTTCTTTGAATTGGGTATAGCCATGAAGTGTGATAGAGAGCAGACTATTTTGTACTTAGATTCACTCAAAGTTTGTATGCCTAAGACAGAATATGAGTGCTAATGAATGCTTATATGTTGGAATGTGTGTGTGTGTTTGACCTAGAGGTAGCTTCTACCTGCTAAAAAGCTCGAGAGATGATGATGCAGTCACAGCAGTGAAAGTGCTTGAATAACAGTGCCAATGGTCCCCGTCCGACACTGGATGATGATATAAAGTGTCGTGTGGCCTCTAGTGTATGGTGGCCTGAGACTGTACTGGGTAAACGGACAGCAGCTGGAGGAGATGATGTGTTAATTAGTGCACTAATTAAGTGCTTTCAATGTAACACTGAATCTGAGCTATCAGTTCAATGTGATGACGCAAGTAGCAGACTGACGTAGCTCATTATTGCTGACGTAATAAAACCCTGCATTTGAGCAGAAAAAAAACTGCCCTAAAATGTTAATGAGAAATTCCACCATTTCGTTTTACTAATCTGACCTAATAATAAATGCTTTATAGTGGAGGAGTGTGCCTGGTGTAAAGAACACTTATTGTGTATACTTAAAGTACTACATCGTCGCTGTCCAAGGAAAAAAAGGTATCTCCAAAATGGTAACTTTACAGGAGAGCCCAAAAACCTCATTAAATTTGAATGGATGTCAATGGAACCAGACGTCTTTCCAAACAGTTTTGGGCCATTTCTGTTCGTCCATTCTTTATGAAATTTCCACACAGTATAAATAGCATCTCATGATCAAATGAGAAATAAAAATCAACAAAAATAGAGATACATGTTTTTCTTTGGACAGCGACGATATATTTGTCATGTACTTTTTCAACACTTAACAACCATTTGTTTCTATGTACCCTAACAATAGAGTAACCTGAGTAACATGACCATTTTTTTTTACCCAGCTTTATTTTATTTTATTTTTTTTAATTAAACTAGCTTTTGCCTTTAATATCCAGTCAAAACAGCCATTACCTACACATAATAATAATTAGCTCAACACCATGGACCTGACAGCATGTTTAGATGTCCAAAATCTGCTGGTTTTCCCAGAGCAATGGACTGACAACCACCTATAAGTCCAAAGTTTAGCATCACTAAATGTGTAAAACAGTAAAAGAGGAATTCCACCAAAAGTTTCAAAATTTCATTTAAGTGTTTTAAAACTTTTATATTAAATAGGAAAATATAAGCAGCCATCAACCATGTGACATCAAACCAACAAACATGTGCATATCAGTACATTTATATCTCCAGTAATCAATTATGCCATATTCGCAATATTGTGAAACATTGGTGTAATCCAACTTTAATGTAAAGAAGATTTTAAAAAAGACTTTATTTCAAGTATGGTGTTTGTGTAATTCAAGTGGATAATTTCTATTGGACCATTCAGACTCCAATGGTCACACAATAGAAATGCCAGGAGGTATAAAAAGATGAACTGTGCTGTAGACATAGTTCTACAGTAAAACTGAAAATACACTTTTTAAAACATGACTTGTATACCATAAATCCACAGCACTGGCATGCTGGGTTTGACTCCACATCACAGCGACCGTGATAAAGTGCTACAGCCTGGCAGAAGAGCAAAGCATGGTGATCCAAGGTGACATGCTAGTGTGAAATCAGCATCAGGCTGGGAGGCAGCAATGACTCAAACGTTCAGTGTCATTCAGACCTCAGCTGAACCACGCTGGACCAAATGTGTGTTCCTCTTTCTGGCATTGTCAAAAAATGCAGAACCAACTTCAGCCGAACATGTGTGTTTGTGTGTGTCTGTGCTCTGTGACTCCAGGGGCAGGCGTGTGAGGTGAGTCACCCATGGAGTGGAGCTGAGATTAAATCCCAAGGGATCTGAGAGAGAAAGAGAGAGAGAGAATGGCAGAGGGGGGATCAGACCAGGGGGCATCCCAAAAGGGGAAAGCAACAGTTCTGTTTACAGGAATGGATACAGCACCCATCTGAGACCATGTGAGTGTGTATATGCGTCTTACTCTAATGGAAATGTTCTAACCACATAGTGCTTTATAGAATAACTGCAGCTTCGGTACTGGTCACCAGCTCATCACAGGGCAGACACAGAGACTTCCACGAACACACACACTCACAGCTAGGGACAATTTAGCATCTCCAGTTCGCCTGATGGCATGCCGTTGGACTGTAGGAGGAAAACAGAGCACCTGGGAGGAACCCCACACAGACACCGGACGACCTAGCCGTAAGGAGTTATGAAAGGATACACACATGTTGGAATTAAATGCTTTACTTATTGTAAATATTATTATTTATTATAAGTGTTAATAAGAATATTTGTATTTTATCATATCTGGTGTTGCTTTATGTTGCAAAAGCTTTGGTTGTGTTTTAGACCCCATTTCTCATTCTCAGCTCATGATACGATCACAGTAGCACATGGCCTTTCATGCTATGGCTTTAAGCCATAAAATGATTTGCACTGTTACATGCTGCCTACATTCTGTTATTCTTGTCACTCAGTTACTACGCGATGCTTACTTCCTCGTTTCTGAAAGCACAAAAATAGGCTCAGTTTGCACTTTTGCCGACTATCCAGGTCTGATTAGAGGGCTGAACAACATCAAGTGCCCAAAGCCCCCATGTAAAAGTGTCCTTTCATATCCGTTAACTGTGTCTAAATAAGGCTACAGAGAGCTCATTTACCACAAACAAGAAGGTCATATGAGCATTTCCGCAGAAAACAGGAAAATATACTACATGCTTATGCAAAGCAGTGGATCTATGAATATACTAACGGGAGGAAATGGCATTTATTATAATTCTGAGGAGCACTTGGAACGCTCTGTAACTGACTCTTTCAAGCTTGAGCTCATGAATTGCATGAGTAGGGAACGGAGCTCCGGCTGCCCATTCAAACCCAAGATGATTTGGGCCTGGCCGGAAGAAGATTAAAGTCTGCCATAGAAGGACGCAGGAGGTGTTCTGAGGTTTCAGCGTTCATTTGCAGACATGTCCTATACTGAGGGCACAAACTAAAAAAAGACAACATACATAACTCATGGCACACAGCATGCACATACAGAGCACATTAAATAATGCACGGGAGGAGGTTGCTGACACAGCAGATGGAGCTAGCAGTGTGAATCTGTCATGTACGCCTGCTCCAATATCGCTGAAGCATGCAGGAAGGAGAGGAGATGAAGGTGCTCGGAGAGTTGTTGTGGCAAAATACACAAACAGATGACGTGATTAAATTGAATAATGGCGAGTCCTGGCATCTCCCTGGAGGTCTGAAGCAGAGCTGAGCGAAAATCCAATGCTTTGCATTAGGAACAGGTATAGACATGCTCTGTTTTGTTGACCAGCTAAATCAAGGCTGGGGAAATATGAAGATATGCTATTGCTATCATATTCAAATACCTAACCATATGCTTTTCTGATCAGTTAAAACACTTTAATGTATTACATGTTCAATAAACAGTTGTTATATAAATCAGTGGGGTTTTTTTTAGTGTTGGACAAAGTACACAAACCATGTAGCGAGTTAAAGAAGAGATACCCGAGGTAAATATTTCTCCAGTAAAAGTAAAAGTTCCTCCGTTTAGACCTCCACTGGTGTAAAAGTACTAAAGTATTTACAGTGGGGAAAATAAGTATTTAGTCAGTCACCAATTGTGCAAGTTGTCCCATTTAAAAAGATGAGAGAGGCCTGTAATTGACATCATAGGTAGACCTCAACTATGAGAGACAAAATGTGGAAAAAAATTGAGAAAGTCATTTTGTCTGATTTTTAAAGAATTTATTTGCAAATAATGGTGGAAAATAAGTATTTGGTCAATAACAAAAGTTCATCTCAATACTTTGTTGTATATCCTTTGTTGGCAATGACAGAGGTCAAACGTTTTCTGTAAGTCTTCACAAGGTTGGCACACACTGTTGCTGGTATGTTGGCCCATTCCTCCATGCAGATCTCCTCTAGAGCAGTGATGTTTTGGGGCTGTCGGCGGGCAACACGGACTTTCAACTCCCTCCAAAGGTTTTCGATGGGGTTGAGATCGGGAGACTGGCTAGGCCACTCCAGGACTTTGAAATGTTTCTTACGAAGCCACTCCTTTGTTGCCCTGGCAGTGTGCTTGGGATCATTGTCATGCTGAAAGACCCAGCCACGTTTCCATCTTCATTGCCCTTGCTGATGGAAGGAGGTTTGCACCCAAAATCTCACAATACATGGCCCCATTCATTCTTTCATGTACACGGGACCAGTCGTCCTGGTCCCTTTGCAGAGAAACAGCCCCAAAGCATGATGTTTGCCACCCCCATGCTTCACAGTTGGTATGGTGTTCTTTGGATGCAAACTCCGCATTCACTTTCCTCCAAACACGACGACGAGTTGTTTTTTACCAAATAGTTCTACTTTGGTTTCATCTGACCATATGAACATTCTCCCCCCTAGCATACTCTTCTGGAACATCCAAATGCTCTCTAGCAAACTTCAGACGTGCCTGGATATGGACTGGCTTAAGCAGGGGGGGACACGTCTGGCACTGCAAGATCTGAGTCCCTGGCGTCGTAGTGTGTTGCTGATGGTAGCCTTTGTAACGTTGGTCCCAAGCTTCCTGCAGGTCATTCACTAGATCCCCCCTTGTGGTTCTGGATTTTTCCTTACCGTTTCTTGTGATCATTTTGACCCCACGGGCTGAGATCTTGCGTGGAGCCCCCAGATCGAGGGAGATTAGTAGTGGTCTTGTAGGTCTTCCATTTTCTGATTATTGCTCCCACAGTAGATTTCTTCACATCAAGCTGCTTGCCTATTGCAGATTCAGTCTTCCCAGCCTGGTGCAGGTCTACAATTCGGTTTCTGGTGTCCTCCGACAGCTCTTTCGTCTTCACCATAGTGGAGTTTGGAGTGTGAGTGTTTGAGGTTGTAGGCAGGTGTCTTTTATACTGTTAACGACTTCAAACAGGTGCCATTAATACAGGTAATGAGTGGGGGAAAGAGGAGCCTCTTAAAAAAGAAGTTACAGGTCTGTGACAGCCAGAAATCTTGCTTGTTTGTTATTGACCAAATACTTATTTTCCACCATTATTTGCAAATAAATTCTTTAAAAATCAGACAAAATGACTTTCTCAATTTTTTTCCACATTTTGTCTCTCATAGTTGAGGTCTACCTATGATGTCAATTACAGGCCTCTCTCATCTTTTTAAGTGGGACAACTTGCACAATTGGTGACTGACTAAATACTTATTTTCCCCACTGTACCTTTAAATGGACTTTATGGAAAATGCTAGTAGCAGTAGCATGATTTATTTTGGCTCTAATGTCCTGTTATGATTTCTGGAACAAGACGCTCAATCAGCTCATTTTAGCTGAGCAGACTCTAGCGTTTCTCTCAGTCCACCAGTCTCTAATAGAAGGTCATTAACTATATATATCAGTCTGACACTGATAGCTATTCAAATGATCATAAGCACAGATCGCTGAAGGAGAACAGGTTCCATTAGCTAGAACTATAAAATAACTTTTTGCAAACAAGCACAGTTTTAGTTTAAGATTTATTTGCAACTTACTTAAAAGCTTAAGTTTAATAAGAACTTGCTTTAAACAGATTCATAGATGAGTTTTCCTTTACTGTACTGCATCTGTGGGTCTCTGCTCATAAACATAACAACCGAGACAAAACAAATTTACTATAACAGAAAATCTATATCTTTGTATAAACGCAGAAATAAACATTCGCTAGTCACGAGTGCATGTGTACATATTTCTATATTGTGGTCTATTTACCCACAAAGTCATGAACTACAGGTTTTATCTGGTTACTAACCCCATCCTGCTTTACCTGCCTTCCTCCAGGTGGTCCTTGATGTAGTCCAGGCCTGAAATGGACATTTCCAAGGATGCTAAGCATCCATGAATAAGCTTGTTACCCTCAGACATGTTTTTACACGCACATAATTAGCAGAATAAAAAGTAAGATATATGAGTTTTAAATATAGTGGGGTACAAAGTCATCCAAAATGGAAATACTACTTAAGTACAGTAACTAATTACATTTACTTAGTTACTGTCCACCACCGGTTATTTTAACTGGAACGTTAATGAGCAATGTTTTTGAATGTGGTGCTATAAGCTATTGGTTTAGCTAGGCCTACTAAAAGTGAACTGCAAGGCTAAAATAGACGTTTGGAACAATAATTTTACTGAATATTGTGATATTTATTATGAAAATTTCTTTGAGCATCGTTTGAAAATGCTAGAACATGACCCAGTAAATGATGTCCGTCAAACAAAAGCTGTGGCTTCTTACATCATGTTTTGCTCCCACTAGCAGCTTCCAACAGCCATGGGGGTCATCTATATTCATTAGGCAGTAATCTGTACTGTACGTGCTTGGAGTATTAGTTGCCCTCTTTTGTTCCATATGTATCCAAAAATAGCGTAATATGGCTTTAATAGTCTTTCACTGTGTCGTTTCTACAGGAAGAAGCATTTACGAGAAATGCCTAGGCCTATACCACAAAGGCACAGAGAATTTAGAAATGATGTATCACATACTGTTGAATCACATGCTATACATAGAGTATTTGTCTATTTGGAGACCTTTCACTAGCTGTGCTGACTATACTGAAGTAACAGTATTTGGAACATCATTATACAACAAGATTATATACCAACCTGATAAAGCAAACCTCACTCGGCATACTGAGCAAACACAAATAATGCTGGTAAATAATGCCCGCCAGCTTTTAAGACTAAACTGGACAAATCAAAACGAGCTGCTCCAGCAGGCTGACATTAAATGCAAATCAGTCACCTCTAGCTGACAACATCGCAGCACATGTAGGACGAAATGATTATTTGGCCCCATAGAGGCTCGAAATCTCATAGTCATTAAAGAAAACACGCTTGACATTCAGCATGATGCCCGACTCCAGCATTTCCCTGCTTCATTAAAGGCTTACGCACGCTGCGGTGGGGTGCAGGGCTAGCTGCAGTCGACATGAATTAATATCCACTTAATATCCAGACCAACATTCAAAACGCACCACCTTCACACAAACCTTTTATTTCTTTATGCCAACAATTTCATTCATTCAGCTGGAATATGCCTCTTATGACCATTCCTTACAATATCATCTACAGAAAAGCTCTACTCACTCTCACTTGAGATAGAGTAATGTGATGTGACACACCTTATTAGGCTGGAACAATAGAAATGAACCCACTGAGTCCCCTTGGGCTTACTAAAGACCGGCCTAAGAGACTGTATTAGATTAAAGACCCTATTGGGGTGTAGGAAAATATATTGAAAATGTTGAATATCACAGTATTATATTTTGTAATGCTGTATTAATTTTCAGAAACTGGCGTGTAAACCCCCGACTGCAAAGTAGCAGAGATCGTCACCATGACGCTTCTCCACTCAATGTAAAAAACATGATTACATTAGCAAACTTATGGGTATGGTGGGGTGATTTTTAGTACTATGGCAGATTTCTTTAAAAAAATAAAAATAAATATATATATATATATATACATATATATATACACAGTATATATATTTTAAGAAATCTGCCATATATATATATTTTAAGAAATTTACCAATATCCCATTTTATATATATATATACATATAGTACTGCAATATATCTCAGTATATAACTCGTAACCACTGTATCATGATAAGCATCGTATCGCCAGATCCTTACCAATACACCTCCTGTGTTACAGTGATTTTACCATGGTTCATGGTTCAAGGGTTAGTAATAACCCCAAGCAGAGTGCCTAAACCTCCCCTATCCACAAATCAATTCACACACTGCTTTCCTCAAACTGTGGTAAACTCCCATACAATTTTACCAATTAAAATTTAATAACTAACTTATTCTTATTTACACTAGATGGACAGATACTACTTTATTGTTAACACACAGTGCAGGTACTAGGCAACAAGTTACAGTTCAGCATCTATAAGAAGTGCAAATAGCACAACAAAGGTCAACAAAGTGAAAAAAGTGAAAGTGATATACTGTATATACGCTGCCATTTGAAAATATCCTTGGGAAAAACAAAGCTGTGGTTCTTCTGAAGTGTTATAAGAACAGTACAGAGCAGTACTTAAATAAGGGAGGTTGAGGCAGTGACGCTAGTATGGCATATCGTGTACCAGAACATAATCAAGACTTCCAAGAAATCCAAACACCTGTCACAAGGAAAATCACAATGATAAAGACATCTTGGAATTTGAATTTAGGTAATGTAACACAAACAGCCTTCAAGGACTGCACGATAAGATCACTCACCTGCTACAACAAACCGCTAAACAGCAGCGTGTAGCTCTACATGCTGTCACTCAAAGACCAGAATTAAATTTGCATATCAACATGAAAAATACAGCAAAAGCATCAGCATTCGTCACTGCTCCTGGAAGTTACTACCAGACAAATTACCATTAGATTTGCTAAATTAGACACTAAGGGGTTTGTCATGATTTTGTTAGTTTGGTGTAGCCAATATAGCTGAGATTATCTGATTTGTGTAGCCAACATAGCTCAGATTATCTGAATGATCTATCCAATATAGCTGAGATTATCTGATTTGTGTAGCCAACATAGCTCAGATTATCTGAATGATCTATCCAATATAGCTGAGATTATCTGAATGATCTATCCAATATAGCTGAGATTATCTGAATGCTCTATCCAATATAGCTGAGATTATCTGAATGCTCTATCCAATATAGCTGAGATTATCTGAATGATTTATCCAATATAGCTGAGATAGCTGAGATTATCTGAATGATCTATCCAATATAGCTGAGATTATCTGAATGATCTATCCAATATAGCTGAGATTATCTGAATGCTCTATCCAATATAGCTGAGATTATCTGAATGCTCTATCCAATATAGCTGAGATTATCTGAATGCTCTATCCAATATAGCTGAGATTATCTGAATGCTCTATCGAATATAGCTGAGATAGCTGAGATTATCTGAATGCTCTATCCAATATAACTGAGATTATCTGAATGCTCTATCCAAATATAGCTGAGATTATCTAAATGCTCTATCCAATATAGCTGAGATTATTTGAATGCTCTATCCAAATATAGCTGAGATTATCTGAATGCTCTATCCAATATAGCTGAGATTATCTGAATGCTCTATCCAATATAGCTGAGATTATCTGAATGATCTATCCAATATATCTGAGATTATCTGAATGATCTATCCAATATATCTGAGATTATCTGAATGATCTATCCAATATAGCTGAGATTATCTGATTTATGTAGCCAACATAGCAGAGATTAGCTGAATGATGTAGGCAAAAATGGCGTAGATTAGCTAAACTATGTAGCAAACATAGCAAACATACCTCTTTAGGTAGCTAAAATATACATTAGTTCAGTGGCATTGAAGAGCCTGAATAGATGTGGGTTTTGCATTTAGTTTGTACAGAGGTGGGGGAATACATAGATGTGGACCATGACTGACGTGTCCATGTATTTTGGGGAAAGGCTTTGGAAGCAGGAATGAAACTTGGAGTGAGATATTTTTAAAAACATTTCTATACATAGCAGACAGTTACTGGGTTCTGCCAAATCACCTACTCCAGCTTTCAGTTAAGGTCACAAGTGGAGTGCAGTGTTGGTTGTGTTTCTGTGAATCCAACATTCTGATTTAATGACATTGTTTTATATCAGATTTAAAAACTGGAATTAACTATTTTATAAATGGTTCAAACTTTTTGCTACAAACACTGAATAATTAACTTTAATAAGCAAACAAATACAAACAGTTACTAGTTACAAAGTGCTGTAAACATGCAGTGTTGTGTTCAGAAGGAGGAAAAGAAGCTTCAGTTAAATGCAGTCCACACAGAGAGGCTGACAGGTGCTCTAAGAATACAACCTATTAAAATCGCATTATTTCCCAGCATCTGCGGCTATAGATAGCATTCTCATTGCAGGTACAGAATGAACACGCTGGGATAGGGAATTCCCTGCCATGGGCCACGTCTGTCTTTGTTTGTCTCTGCGAGTTGGCCTGCAGTATGTATGCCTCTGGGAGTGTAATGAGCAATACAAAACACGGCCAAGCATTTTGCCTCCAGATACATGCCAGGATAATGCTGGGATCACGGCCAGCCAACCCAGAAGCTGTCACTGCTGCACTGGAGGCCAGGCATTAGCAGGAGCGTGCCACAGTCCACGTGCATTCATGTGTTTGCACACACACACCGGCTGTGTGATTTATGACCAGCTCAAACATGTCAATCCTTTTAGCTCCACCTGCTCCACTGCGATACTTCAAAATCCATGACTCTCCAAAAACATTTCATTAATATGAGTGAGGTGCAGATTGCAGAGCTTTGCAGAAAATATAACAATATGCACAACACAACCCCAAATCGCTCTGGATTTTGCTAGCTCTGTGCTTTCTTTGTCATGCTGTCTGGAGAGAAGCTCTAACAAGAAGACAGATCTCTAAATCGCACTCCCTGTGGTGCTGCGAGTTGTGTCATCTCAGGCCAAACAAAGACACGCCATTTCATAGTTGTAGAGCTGCTGCATGGCTTTTTATGCCAGTCGGCTTCCACCACTTAAAACACAAGCATGGAGTAAGTTATACTAATACATGCTTCAGAGTCGATCTCATACTAATAAGGAAGATCAGTCGGCAGTGCATGAGAAACATTACGCTATTGTGTTAATCATATAATCATGTGGGCTTCAGATAAACAATGCTACTGAAGACAATCTGCTGCTGCATTAAGAAATGCAACTGGAAACTGTTATGCAAGGTAAAAGACAGACATTAATTCTATGCAGAAACGCTGCTGAGCTCTCTGGGCCCGAGATCATCTCAGAAGGTTCAGAATGCAGTGGGAATGAGTGCCGTGGTCAAGTAAATCCACATATCAGCCACATATGGATTTCCCAAAGACAGGTGATGTAGTACGGTGGTAAACAGGCTATGCTGTAGGTGTCAAAATAAAGAAGCATTTAATTTTACAAAATATAAGTCAGTGAAATCATTAGAAGTATGTATTTGTGTTTTTATCCATTACCGGAAATGGGGTTTGTATGTGTAATACGTTAGTATCTCAAAATGCTCATGTTATATCTCATATCCTCATGACTGAGTACCTGTGCAATGTGCAATGTGAAGTTATAGGCGGAAAAGCAAAAGTGTGGTACAGCACACCACACGGGCAGAAGCTACCGTTTTTATTCCTTTTGTTGTTTTTCATAGGCGTGACTCAGAGCAGCTGCCACAGCGATTAGTTCTCCTTACTCCTTCTGCACTTCCCAGTTCACATGCAAGAATACATTTCTGAGAGAATCAGCGAGGAGAGCAGAGTCGCACGTAATTTGACACACTAAAGAGTCTGATTTTACGAAGAAGAAAAACACAGCACCGTCATCAGCGCAGAGCCGGCCTAAAGCTGGAGGAATGTGCATTGTGGTCATGGACCCCAATTTCCAAGTTGTCACGAATGAATAAAGGCTCGGGGGGAAAGCGGATAAGAACAGTGAGCAGATTTCTGGAAAAAGAACCTCAAGCAAACAACAAGAAACTCCTGGTGGAGAAGCACAAAGACTAACTATGTCAAATAAAAACACAAAGCAAGCAGACCTTACCAAAAAGAGGAATCCTGAAGGAGACACCACACACAAAGAGCAAGGACACAAAATGATCCATTATAAATGAAGCAATATCCCAGAGTGAGAGAGAGAAGATTACTGGATAGATCATTAGCTGTGAGCAGCACAGTCCCTGAGATGGAGCTTAGCGAACGTGGGGGCTTTATGGCTTTATGATTGTCAGCAATTTTGTGTGATGTGAAAGTAGAAAGAATCCAAATCCAGGCTGTTTACTTACTGCACAGTGTCAGATCAGGGGTGACCCGCTCAACTGTAGAAAGAAAGAGGAAGAAACAGAGAGAGAGAGAATGAGTGAGAGGGTAAGAGCAATCTCAAACAAACAGCTGCCAGAGGACGCTGTAATATCAGCTTATGAAGAATGGAACAGACTGTCCAAGAATAGCAGTACTTTCATTGTTCTCCACATATTAAGACAGACAACAGCTTTAACCTCTGGCAATATCGTTTTCATAGCTTGCAGACAAAAAGCGCATTGTTCGGAACTGCTACTACTTTGCCTGGGAACATTACCCATTAGAAAATCCAATTTGCAATTGGGGAGGAACGCACAGTATTGTCTGCACACATAAAGATAAATATTAAAGAGAAACCAAAACGAGATGGAGAAATTGATCTTTTCGCAGCTCATACCGTTCGGATGGCAATTCAGTGGCAAACAGGCCTTCCTTGTTCCACCTGGGGGGGGCAAATAAATCTCGATGGACATATACGAATATGCAGATAACTAACAGTTACATAAACACCATTAACAATCCACTTACTCCTCACTCATTTACATTTCTGTCCCGATTTGAGCTCCAGATCACATGGACATGCATAAATGCCACACATCCACAAGCTCTGATTAAAATTGCTCTTCTCCTGGGACTGCGTGTGTGTATGCGTGTGCGTGTATGAGAACAGGGCAGCTGTGAATCTAATGTCACAATGCCATACAATAACCACCCACACAGTATTCAGATTCAGACAGAGAAGAGGCTTGTGTGGGTGGCTTAATGGCATCTATGAATATAACAGTTCAAACTCTCGGGATGTTAATATGAGAAAGTACATGAGCTTTTTAGAGTAGGAGGCTAACTGACCATTTTAAAACAGGATCTGTTATGTGCAGTACTGTCTAAAAGTCAGAGACCACCCATAATTCATTTCATTTCCAGTCATAAAGTTCTTAGACATAAGAGAATACACCAGCATAAAGAAATGAACAAATGATTCCAAAAACAGTAAATGATTTAGGGACTCCTAATAATGTGCAAGACGTTATGGACCACCAAAACTTCGAGAGAACCAACTCCACTGTCAATTCACTTCTCTATCTATTTTCCACTGTGAGAAAACAACTCAGGGCTATAAGTCTGAAAAGATGTGTAGACCTTACTGAGGAAAGGACAGAGACAAAAAAAAGAGACTGTGAATTAAAGAAGCGCCTGATTTTCTCCGAACAATGGACCGTCCACCCCAAAATCCAGAGCTTAGCATCACTCACTCTATTTAAGATTATATGGGTTGTCAGAAAGAGACAATGCCACCCACCACTGAGGCTGAACTTTAGAGATGTGGAAAAGTATCTTTGATTTCTTTGAAAAACTGAAAGCACTCTCCTGAATGGAACTGTAATAGACACACTGAATACTGAGAAAGCTGGTACTATACTGTATCTGTCTGTTGTGGCTGTTTCTCTGGTAAAACGAAGGATTTTTTTTTCAGGGCTGGCCCTGAGCATCCGGGTATTCAGATATTCGTGTGTTGGCTAGATATTCATTTTTAATTTTGGGATTTGGATATTCATTTTGTTCCTTCAAAAATATCATCAACCTCAGTGCTACTGGAGTGTTTAAACACTGTGTCCACTCACTGTCCACTCTACTGATCCACCTTGGAGATGTCAGATGTGATATCTCTTCTGCTGCTGCACAGTTTGTGTTGGTCATCCTCTAGTCCTTCATCAGTGGTCACAGGACACTGTCCACAGGACGCTGTTAACCTGATAGTTTTGGTTGATGAACTATTCTGTGTTGAGTGTGTAAACACTCCAGCAGCACAACACACTCACACATCACCAGCCCGTCAACATCACTGCTGTGCTGAGAACTATCTACCACCTACATAATGCCTGCTCTGTGGTGGTCCGGCGGGGGTTCTGACTATTAAAGAACAGGGTGAAAGGGGGACAATAAAGCATACAGAGAAAGAGATGGACTACAGTCTAAATAGTAAGCTGATAAAATGCACAGTCAATGTAGATAAAATGAGGTGTACCTAACCAAAGTGTGTTCTCTGTGTGACTGTATAATCAGCACAATCTGATCTATGCCTCAATTGAGTACTTTGAGGTTGAGAACAGCCGTTCAGATTTTTTATCTAATCTCTATAAAAATCAATATTGTACATATGCCACAAACAAAACACTGGCAACGTTTCTCTGTACGTGTAAACTTAAAGAAAGAAGAAATGTTTATCCCTTTCACACCTTTAACAGAAGCCAGTAGGAAGCTGCTGTAAATGACCAATTTCACACTATGTGTTTGTGCACATGGTAAAGAGAAACTACTGAATTAAATGTGTTTTTGCTTTGTGTGGCATCTCCAAGGGCATCATCATACAGCGTTATCTACTGCACACTGCACAAAAAGTAAAGAGAAATGAGAACTGTACAAGTGTGGGCGTGCCTACTGGCTAGAACTCAAAGAGAGTATGGAATAGGAAAGCAGCAGTAGCCCAATCTCTGCATATTTAGCCTGCGGGAGACTGCGCAATTTAATGGGCGCCTGTCAGTCGTACTAGACTGAGAGCGTTTTATGGAACGCACGAGGAAGAAAGAGGAGAGGTTTTACATTTCAAGGACATTCCTGTATGAAAACGTCCTGAAAAATTACTCATGGTAACAAAAATTCATTTCTGTGGCATATTGGTTGTACAGGGACCTGCCTTTTGACTTATGTGAAAATCACAGGAATTGCAGTTATTTTCCCGTTCATAATTACTTTCATGGAGAAATAATTTTGACAGTTAAATGACTAATTGAAGGGTTTTTAAGGCTAAACAGAAATACTGGACTCATATCATATTATTATTTATTATTTATTATTAAAATTATAATAAAAATCCACTTATACTGTCCATGTGTTTTCTGTATATATATGACTATTTTTCAGCCTCTCACTATCTCTTGGCCATCACTGTGCCTTTAATACAGCTGTAAATGAGCTCTGTTCTGACTGACCGCCCTGTATTATACGTCAGTACGTTCTATATTTGGATTGTGACTAATTGGAGAGTGCATTATTTTAAAAAGAATACATCACACTCTCAATTATTACATTAATAAAGGCTTTTTTTTGTTCATGCTTGTGGCCTTTTCCAAAACACTTCACAGGAAAAAGACTAGAAAAAAAAAATAGAAATTTCTAAACTAGAATTCTTTCTAATGAATAAGTGTAAATACATAGGCCTATTAAATGTTTGCTGTGTTTCACTACATTTCCCTCTTCTCCATGTAAATAGGGCGGTCCTAATCCTGGATAATGATTATAGTAAACAAATGAAGGGTGGTTCTTCCGTCCGTCTGTATGCACATCAGGTTGTGCATGACCTTCTTGTCCACTTACCATCACACGAAAGCTGGATAATGGTTGTGGTTGTGTGTAATTGGCAGAGTAGTAATGTTGGACAGAGAACTATCAATCAAGCTACGCATTAGCCACGCCCACACAGTTCTCAGATAGGTCTGATCAGAGTTTTTCATCTCATTTTTTGGTCAAGCTTTCTTGAATGTTTATTATAAACTCAAACATTTTAATATTGTATTGCGTGTTCCCTGAAACTGCATGTAAACGAGCATGTCTGTTCCTAACTGTGGGAGAGCAGTGAGAAGATGTAACCAAAAGTAACCAAAATGGTCAATACTAAATGGATTTTACCGTGGAACTGTGGCGGCCCTGGATGTAATATGTGCTGGAAAAAAAACGAGATTACAAATATTAACAGTGCAGTGTGAAGACAAATGTCATAAAAATAACCTGGGTCAGAGTGCTCTTCTTCCGCTGCCCACACAGTTTGTTTCATGTGTTCGGTTGGGTGGTATTTTACCTCAGGTCAGTGTGCTGTTATGAGTGTGCGGTTCCGCAGTTGACGAGGCTGTTGGGAACCCCAGTCTGGGCCTCTGCTCAGCTTCTGCTAGGCTGCAGCCCACGCCTCTTACATAAGGAGCTGCTGTGGGCTGGAAGAGGCAGAGAACAGGCACTCCACTCAGCCACTGGGACACTGCTTGACACCTCAGCACAGGAATACATTACACTGAGAAGGTACAATGAAAAACGCAAAATGCTAATCCTCTTAACTCCAGTTCCATCGAGTTTCATTTTACTTTTTCTTTTTATTTACAAAGCAAACTGCCCCTTACATCGTGCAAACCGAATTGTGAAAAGAGAATCATTCAAAGTTTTAAGGTTCTGTTAACACATGCTAAAAACATGCCATTGTAGACAAATGTGGTTTAAACCAAACACAAAAAGAAAATAGCCATTGTCATACAAAACCTTATCGGCAGCCCATCAGACCTCCTTGTCCTTCAGAGAAGACCTAATGATTGCTTGGGACAAAAACACAGGAGTTTATTTTAATTTACTATGATCATTATGCGTGCTAGACTGATGAAACAATATGTAATAGTCTTAGCTCTAAACAATCCAAAACATACTGCTGTGTTGCACAGTTATTTACTGAGGTTAGCATGCTAATCAGCTTGCCCCAATCTATTCCGTCTCGTAATACCACTTTGTACCTCAAGATGATTCACTGCAACATTGAGTTGAATCAGTCCAACAGTCCGACAGTGATGAATTAGCACTGCCCTGATGGCTTTTCTAATAACTTATCAATCATTTAAGGGGCTGATTTTAAGACACAATGAAAGGAAGAGCAAACACAACCATAGCTGAAGCACTTGGCATACAACCATTAACTGTCACCCACTTTAAGCCATAATAGTTTGGAGTATCTCAAACAGACTACTGCAATAGTGAATAAAGCCAAACCACCAACTGTACTGGCTGCTCCAGCACTTAGGGAATTACTATTAGACCATTAAATGAATGGCATTAGAGATTACCCTTCAGTACATTCCACTGGAGTGACTGATTATGTTTATGTTACATGAGAATAATTTTAGACCGCATGTTCTCATGTTTGTCTGTGTTGCAGAGCTATGTGGATTATACTTTGTGTCATAAGTAATAGGGGAAAAAAGATCACAACAATATTTGAGTATGAGTTTGTTTGGGGTATGAACTTTGCACATTTTTAGCATCACTTTACAAATTGCTCTGAAGTCATTTGGGGGGATTCGATGTAAGATGTCCAGTTCTAGCAATACTGGCCAGGGTATGCAATAGCTATAACATAAATATGACCATTTTACATGTGTCTTCTGAGTTGTCCTTAGAATGCCCTACATGCATCTCCCCACCATGAATAGCTATCTCAAAAGCTATTCTTAAAATGATCTCAGAATATCATAAATGTCCCAACAGACCGCATATGCACAGCCATTCATATTCATGTTATTGTTGTGGCTCTCTGAGAGCGGACTTGTAGAAGCATTAAACTTGTTTACATCTATCACCACTGCGAATAATTCTGACTCAATGAGTTTCTCTAGACGGGGGCATTTCACATCATTTTTCACTTTTATGGCCCAAACAGAATGCCCAGCTCTAAAGGCCACAGGTGCAAGTTTTTGTAGGTTCCATTAACAGATATTAAGTTCATTCTTTCTCCTCAAAGTTATCATTTCATAGATACAAGGTTTACTTACGTTTCTATGGCGGCATGGTTACAGCATCAGGGAGGCAATTCTCCAGTGGCTTCTCTCTGCCAACATCTGTGCACTTAACAGAGCTGTCTGTTGAGGCCATTTGTGTCTCGCAGTTCAGAGGACCCTGGCATCTAGAATCTCTGAGAGCTATTTTATGTCTAGAGAGTGGAGGCGCAGACGTGGATCCTGTGACAAGAGAAAATCAAGGAAATGGTCTCCGAGCTCAAGTCTGCGACAAATCATTGCAAAGCATCTCTCACCATTTATGGGTAGACCACTCCAATCTCTAATATTCCCAGTAGTGTTTGATGATGTAATAAAAGCTCATTGTTTAAAAAAACATTATCGTAGGCATTAATATACACATAAGTGTTGCATAATCAGGGTACAACACATTACATATATATTCATTATAAAAATATTACACAATTTTATTAAAACCACTAGCACATCAAACTAGGGGTTGCATCGCAGATTTATTTAAGGTCAGTTATGTGATGAAAGTCCAGCCCACATCAACTGGTCACTGATCACATGATGAATAAACCCTGTAGGAGAAGAGAATGCTTTGCAACAAGCACACGTAAAAATCCATGAGGAATCTGTGAAGCCACCGCTGAGTACAGCGCGACGTGCCTTTGAGATGTAAATACAAATATGTGCCCTTTCAAAACAAACCCTCTACAGGGAGCCAGTGACACAGACCCTGGAAACACGAATCCATGGCAGAGGTTGGGAAAGTCAAAGAAAGTTTAGAGCAACATTATTTAAGGTAAAGGTTGAAGTTGGTTAGCCTTATTTTCCAGGTTGTGTCAGGTTAAGTTAGGTTAGGTTATACTTTTGTGTTTTAACTTTTGAGCTGAATAAAAAAATGTCATGTTTTGTGTTAAAATAAAAAAAAGTTATAGTATCATATCAAATCACTCAAATCAAATCACATTTTTACTGTCACATCACATTTTCACAGGTGTGAAGGTGAGTGAAAAACTACAGTACTTCAGTACAAACATATAAATAGAGAATAAATATATACAGTACTAAGCACATAAAACTCTGTTTACACTAATTTACAGTTATGAATAAAAGTTATGAATAAAAACTATGATATATGCAGATGTATACATTACCATATAGCACTATGGTAAGGCTGAGGTAGATGAGAGATGCAGGGTATATACAGGGCATAGAATATTATATATTAGATATATTAGACTACAGATATACAGTGTATATCAGATATACAGTGTGATATCATAGATATCAAGGACTGTGGCATTACACACGGTCTCTCTGTATCACAGCCAATATTCTGGGTTTGGCCTAACTGCCTGTGGATCACTGTAAAATTAGCACTACACAATTACACACTACTAACACATTTTACTGCATGTTACATTAATTTCTTCACATGTCCATAAGAGACATGCATAATTAAAAATACGTAGACAAATAATTTATAAATATCAAGATGTTCCCGATTTAGCCAAAGAGCTCAGGGAGCTCCCAATCCTCTTTATCTATTAATTAAACTTTTACATCCTCACTTTCTCTAAACACTGATGCGGCATCAAAAGAACTGGGTCAGAGGAGTGTTGTGGTTTAATCAAGCAGGCTCTTATTAATTAAATCTTCATTGAAACGGGACAGCATGGTGCAGTCAGTATTTAGTTGGACAGTGACACAGTGTAAAGCAATGATTCTGGGTTAGAGTACTGGATGTTAGTTTTAATTGAGAGCATTCAGGAAGATCTATATCAAGTCTATTAAGTAGGAGTAATAGCCATTTAAACACTTAAGCACTTAAACACTGCCTTGCCCAAAAATAAATGATTATGCTTTGTTGGATTGTTGATTTCAGTGTACATTCATCATATGGTATCTTATTCACCATAACGTTTATTTTTCCTTGATCCTTGGTCCAAAGTCCAAACTTCATGTCACCTACCAAACTGAGGCCTTCTTTCCAAAATAGCCTCACTAATAAGTGGTTTTCTTACAGCCACACAGCTATGTCTTCTGTCATGGTTGTTTGAGTAATGTGAAGCTACTGTCTGCATCACTCAGGGTTAAAAGAATTGTTGCCTATTGAAACATACTGACATTTTTACAGACCACAGAGAAACGCATAAGTTAACAAGCTAGCAAAAAAGGTCATGTAGAGCAGCATCCACTTAATACCTCCGTAAGTCCAAAACATCAATAAATATTATACATATGGCTTCATCAGCTAAGCTGCTCACCAAGAAAGTGAACACACTGTCCCAGTTCCCAGCTTTAATACCATAAATCTCAAACTATCTGTCTAACAATCGTTACATGTTTAACAGTCCTACTAACTAGGAGAACTAGTTAGCATTAACTCACTTGATGTGAGTGATAACATCTCTGTTTACCACAGAACATGTTTGGTTCTGGCTGGCATGGTTTAAGTGATAATGATTCAAATCGAAGAGCGAAATTTGCAGTGAAAGCACAGGAGGCCAAAATAAAACCGGTTTGTGGTGTTTGGGACTAGTGTTTTGGCTATACTGAAGCTCACTGTTGCTGAAATGAGACCTCTTTTGAGGATATTTGAGAACGCAGAGTTCAGTGGCTGGTGTCAAGAGTGTAGTGTGTGCTGTTCTTATAAGAAAGTGTTGGCAGCCATCTCTGTAACGACCCTGGGCAGTTGTTTTCATTCCCAAAAGATCAAACTCCCCTCTCTTTAAACAGGAAGAGATTCAAATACTAAAAACTGAAGGTAAATTAGGATAAAAAATAAAGACTACAGTCCTGCTGTATTGTTCTTTGCTGGTTTTCTGTACCAAGCAGGCAATTTCCAATATATTTCCCTGTGTTTTTGCTAGGTCTCTAATGAATTCATTCAGATTTGTTGGGCCTGACACGTCTTTGATCTTCATACTGAGAGACAACAGACTGCAAATGCCACATCTATAATCAAATCTGAACCTTTTGTAGCTGTTGTGGAAGAACTAACAATGTAACAATGACACAGCCGAGGAACAACTGAGCAAGCAGGTCCTCAAAAAGAGACAAAAATGGTTCATCAGTTGTAGGCCTAGAGTACTGAGCAAAAGTCAGTTACAGTACAAAATGACTACCATTATAATGAATACAAATAACAACATGCTGTTTTATACTGTATTTAGATTTTAATTGGATGTATACTATGCAGTATACATATACCGGTATATTATATAGTGCTTTACTGCCAATACTGCTTTATCCAGTAAAATATTGATGCAAAATAATGATACAAAGCGGGAAATCTGTACTTTAACTTATTCTAAGTTCTCATAGTTCTGTTACTAAAGTGGATGTAGATAATATAATTAGCATAATTTAAAGTAATGACCATAGTGAACTATTAAAATATATGAAATATTAATATTAAATTGAAATATTAAGAAATAAGGTTTTACCATCAATGAATTACACTTAAGGATTTTATGGTCAGACACTGATAAGCAATAACTACAGGATCTGGATAAAGATTTTAAAATTTGTCCATCACAAAATGCAAGCATTATGTATCAGGTTAATGGGTTTGCCTTCAGTGGTTCTGTGAAGAATCGATTTGCCAGCATCTCTCCAGAAAGCCACTGTCCTTTGTTTGCACATATGCTCATCTGAACAGCTAGTTTAGCTTTAAGCTTTAAGGCGGATAACTGTTTTTAAATCTTTGAATCAAAGTCTGAGGTATAAACTTCCTCTCCTCTGCAGACCTGTGTCTGGCTAATATCATGTTACAAATGTCCGTGATAAACGTTCTTAAACTTTCCAGTTGGGAACTACAGGGGTTGGACAATGAAACTGAAACACCTGGTTTTAGACCACAATCATTTATTAGTATGGTGTAGGGCCTCCTTTTGCGGCCAATACAGTGTCAGTTCGTCTTGGAAATGACATATACTGAGTAGTGCACAGTGGTCAGAGGGATTTTAAGCCATTCTTCTTGCAGGATAGTGGCCAGGTCACTACGTGATGCTGGTGGAGGTTCGTCCTTCTTGGTGGTATGCTGACATCACCCTGGATACCGTGGCTCTTGATACATCACAAAGACTTGCTGTCTTGGTCACAGATGCGCCAGCAAGACGTGCACCAACAATCTGTCCTCTTTTGAACTCTGGTATGTCACCCATAATGTTGTGTGCATTGCAGTATTTTGAGCAGAACTGTGCTCTTACCTGCTAACTGAACCTTCACACTCTGCTCTTACTGGTGCAATGTGCAATTAATGAAGATTGGCCACCAGGCTGGTCCAATTTAGCCATGAGACCTCCCACACTAAAATGACAGGTGTTTCAGTTTCATTGTCCAACCCCTGTAAATCAGATAGGTGTGTTCACATGGCAGATTATTTACAGGACTGCCCACTTTGTCCAATCAGACAGTAACTGCATCTGGAATTAACAGATTACTAGGCTGCATATAAATATGGTTACCGTTTCCTTTAGGACTCCAACACTCAAAACAAAATAACATACAATAACATTAGTTAAATGTTTCTTTAAAACGTGACTCTAACATTACATGGGACATATGTCCAATTTCTCAAATGCAAATTAATATGTGAAAGACTGCTAATAAACACAGACCCAAATTTTACAAAGATGCTACAGAAAGTTTGATCCCGTCATATTTCTGAATCAGTTTTAACCAATCATGACTGAGTACAAGGAATGTATTAGGATTAAGACGATCAGACTGAGAGAATCATTAAAAGCAGCTGACCTGTATGCTATTTCACGTACTTGATTTCATCCTTTTTTCCTTCTTCACTTACTTTCTTGACTTGATACATCATGCAATCCCATACCAGGTTTGCCTTCGACTAGCATTCAGTACTGGAACAGCCACAAACTGCCAATGAGAATTTTATCTACAAGCGTGAGCACAATGACATCTCTGTCCACGAGGGCTATAGGAGAAAATCTGTGCTGACAGACCCAGCAGCCAACATGCTTTTAACCATATCTCATTGCAGAGACTGACACTAACTTGTCACCACTGCAAAGCCAAAAGTCAGCACATCAGCATTACATGAAGAACATCTCAAGAATTCCTAGTGCATATGGAACACCGCAGAGTGGACCTCTGTATTCTCCTCAAGTGCCTCGTTGTTCTTCCTTTTTGTTCCACATTTGCTCTCCCATTTTTGCTGCCGTTGTTTATCCTCACATGATTCCCGTATGAAATTGGCTTCAGCTATGTGCACTGTAGGATGCTTCCTATTGTGCTAACCAGCCCCAGAGACATACAGGCATGGCTGAAAATCACTATGAAAGCCATTTACTGACAAATGGGGCTGTACCATTTGAGGACAGGCTGCCAATTTACCTCTATAAATGACTAGAAAATACTGACTTGGTTTTGGCATTTACAATTTGTTTGAGCATTCGTGTTTGGAGGAAGAAGCAGGTCAGCCATAGTGAGGCTTTTATAAACGTAATGTTGTCGGCCCACGGTAACAAGCCCAAAAGCCTTTTGGCCCACTGGGAATTCTCTCAATGCTCCCAATTACTCACAGTGGCATTGGTGTCCACCGTATTTATTATTATTTGCAGGGAGTTAGAATTAGTGTAACTGCACATCTGGAACTGTAGTATGATCTGCCATCGTAAAAACTTGATTCCTGATAGTACTGTATAGCGTACACCATCGGAACCATACAACAAGATAGAAAACTGTGTCTGCCGAACTGCACAGTACGTGCATAGTGTGCTTTTGGCTCAGAAGACCAGCGTATACTTTTTCTGGCTTGAGGCTTGAATGATTAACACAGTGCACCAGCCTGCCAATTTTTTGCGGTTGTGATGTCACATGATGTTTTTTCTGCTTGTCATGATTACAGGAATTCCCAGCACATTCAGTGATGTTGAGGTCTGGACTCTGAGGTTGCTAGCCCACTGTTCTGAAAACACTAGCATTTTTGTGTCTATTTTGTTTTGTTAAAGCTTCTTCTCAGGTACACGTCCTTTCAGACCCATAGCATTGAGCTCACTTCTCAAAGTGGAAGAATGGACAAACATACCTATGGATTTTTTAAATCTAAAGCAAAAGTAGAGCTTAATGTTCCCAAGGGTCTCCTTAACAACTAACCTTTTGAAATTTTGAAGTTTCTCTGACGTCTGACTTTAGAGTACTGTATACCCTACCTTCCTAAATTAGAAGACCTTGGGTGTTATTTTTGGCTACTACAGTTATCAAAAGGAGATCAGACCTAAGACCTACAGATTTTCAGCTATGAAGATTGGCGCAATTAATCATCAAACAGAGTAAACAGGAAGTGTTTGGGACATATCACAACATCATGCCATTTAATACAATAACAGATACAGAATTTCATCAAGCTCTTTTTTTTCAAAAGACTTCTAAAAGACTGCTGAATGAACTTCAAAAAGACCTGCTGCCACAGCAGATAGTTTGTGCCATTATTTGTGCACTGTCTTTTGTTTGACAGAAGCTGGTACTCTAATCTGCTACTGCCACAACAAAAGCTGCATTCATTAAAGCCTCTCGCGAATCCAAAGTCCTACTGCTTCACCTTCCATCCCACAACTGAAATCTATTGACTGAACAATTTGCACAGTGATTACAATGGCACTCTCTCTGATGCTGCTATGCGTTAATTACCTCTGGGATAGAAAAGACTGCTGTGGCCTCAGTCAGGCAAAAAAAGAACATGACTAATGCATCAACCCATTATGAAACAGCAGGGTTTTTCAGCTAACCTTTTGAGGAGGAAGAGTCCGACAGCTAGACAACCAAATCATCACGGACGAATAATCACAACTGTGCACGGTATAAACAAGTTTATAACGATTTAGCACATATTAAACAATGTAGCATAGACACTACGTATCCCTATGTTTTTCTGCAATGTTGAGGGCATGAGGTTGCGTGTCTTATGTGTCAGAAACACTCATAATTCATTTTTACATGACCTTTTGTCAACCTCTCCTAATCCCTAAGAAATAAATAGTCTGTTTTTGTGCCGTTAGGACTCAGAGATGAGCTCTGGTGTCAGCGGCCGGCTTGTACTGTGTTTTATGCAGGAAACACTTCTTATAGCTTCAGCATGAAAGGCTAGAGCCTGAGATGTTCGCAAGTCACAGGATATGAGTCCGAGTAGAGTCCGGATTCTTCAGGGTGCAAGTCCAAGTCAAGTGTTAGGTCTCACGTACCAGTCCACGTGCAGTTTCTGTCTGTGACTCGACACTTATGTCTATGGCACGAGTCAAGTCCCAAGTCATAGCAGCACCCAGAGCTCACCACCCAAACCACAGGTAATGCTGCACCTGACTAAACAGGATCCGGACCCTTCAAAATCCTCCGGTATAAATTCAATTTGGTTTCTCGTTTTGAAACACTCTAAAAGAATTAATACATTTTCCATAATGATCCTCAAATTTTGCACATCTCTCATTTCCATTATGCCCCCTCAGCTCAAAAATCTATGATGCCTATTATGTAAAATAAAATACAATTAAAAATCAGTATACAATCATCAAGTAAACAGCTAAAATAATAGCCAGCGTAACAGCGTAATGTAACAGACAGCGTTCCTGTACTCATAACCTAATGCAGTTCAGTCTCAGCTCGGCAACAAACCTGTAAAACCCACACTGTTAGTTCCAGAAGCACACAGTCACCCAGCGAGAGAGACCAGCATCACTTTCACTTCCTTTACTAAAGATTTGAAAATGTGAAAAACCTGAAATGCCTGTAAACATATTTTGAAATATATTTCTAGCTTCTCTGTTTGGAATTTCTCAGTAATGACTTTGGCTGTTCTAAACAGAGAATAAGGTTACATGTAATTCACACTAAACAATTACCTAACTGATTTTCAGTTTAACCAGTAAAGCATAACAAACAATCTCCTTAAAACATGAGAATTCATTTCCCTTTTGTTTATTTACTTAAGAAGAAAATAGGTACGCTACTAAGCCCAATGCCCAAAACATGATGCTATAAGAGCCTGTCAGGTCTGACAGGTCTTTGAATAATGAAACTTTCATTATGGAAAAAGCTTCAATCTGAAACAACTTGAACTGGTTGGTTAGTCTGGAGTTACAGCTTATTTTTTATTTTTTGTTTCTCTAAATGTGATTATTGGCATGTCCAGATTGTATCCAGGTTGACTTTTGATATTCTGGACAAACCAAATATGAAGGTGGCATGATATGCAATTCCAATTCCTAGAGTTTTACAGATACGTATCAGTCTGGAACCTCAAATTAGATTTCAAAGTGCTGGCATTCAAGAAGAACACCAAAAAGTTGGGAACTGTGAACTTCTGGCATATGGAAGCCACATCACCTGCTTGGCTTCATAGTAACTGACACCTACGGCACAACCTATGCCAACCCATAAGCTATACCAATAAATAAATAAATATCTGTCCCTACTTGCATGGTTAGGTGGATGTATAAAGAATTCTGCTTCTAAGGCCTAAGCACAATGACAAATGACTTTTATAGTTTATCCTTTAGCAAGAGAGAGGGGGGCAGGGGGGGAGAGAGAGAGAGAACGAGGGAGCAAGGAGAACTTGTGTTTAACAGAGGACAAAATAATCTGGTGCCCACCACCACCCAGGTTAGCGTGCCCTGACGGAGTGGGACACCTGCGGTCATTTAAGCACAGTGACAGAGGGTCTGTGCCAAAATGTGCTGAGAGGTTTAGTGACCTGAGCCAAGTTTCATACACCTCATATGGTCTGCACCCTTTCCTGAGGTGAGGTTGAGGACAGAGAAATGACATGCTCAATGCACATGCACAAAACTACATCCTTAACTTTCGTACTACCTTACACCTTGCAAAAAACTGAGCTCGAGCACATCCTGGTAGAACCTGGAAAATCTATGATATCGACTCTGTCATGCACTCCAATCTTCACCTGCAAAACATCAAAGGAGAATTTCATTCAAAATGCATCAGAGGAGTCTGTTTATTCTACAGTATCTTGTCCAGCCATGGAATAAAGGAATACGCCTCTTTACGTTGAATCCCACATGCTAGAGAACAGAACAGAATTCACCTTTTCCCTGATCACTGTTAAAAGAATAGTACAAACAAATAGAATGTAACGGTAGTGGACGAACCTGGTCTGCCACATGTCATTCCGAGGCTACAGAAATCCTGACAGTTCATGAAGAAAGTCAGGATTTAAGATGGGGTACCAGAGTAATTGTTCTGTTCAGCAGATCATCTTACTCTAAAAGTCAGTAACAATGTTAATCACTTTGTGTTGTGATGACTGTCCAGCCTGCATCTGTTTAGACATATAGCAGAGCTCTGATAGTTCTGAGTGCAGCATATGGGGCAAAACAGCATGTTTCATTCCAGGGCCAAAGCAAAGGGTGTAAATGACCATGTGAAACTGCATTTGGGCACATTTCACCCCAAAGCCATAAACAATCTATTTAGAGATCAAAAAGCAATTTAACATACTGAATAAATACATTCTGTGGGAAACTGAAACCAATAGCTACATGCAACAGCACTATACTAACGATTTCTCTGTCTTGTTTCATTATGATGCATGGACCTTTTACACTACTGGATTACATAAACAACTGTAACGTTAAGGCACAGTGGTGTTTACTTGTACCTAGGTTAATCCACAGGACCATAATGGCAGTCAGCTTTGGTACTAAGGTCAAGCTGATCACTAAAACTGTTTCTCAGTACTTTAGCTTTCACTGAGTTTTCCTTGAGCTGAACAATGTTTGGAGAACAGGGTAGTTGTTTGTATCCAGTGCCCTGATCGCAGCCAAGTCGGTACTTTTTCATAACTTGAGTATCATGTCCAACATGTCTTTCTATGACATTCCGTCTGTACCTTTCTCTGGTAATATTGTCTACACAAACACAAAAGTGCTCACCTCTCTCATGCTTTCAGCCTTTCATTTCTGGTCCTCTATCTGGATTTTTCACATCACCGGTATCACGTGACTGCAAACTACAGCTGCAAATATTTTGATAGAAGAACGATCGACTTACAGCTGAAATGAACCATCCATTATTTAAATTATTAATTGTTTGGAATGACCAAATAACTCCTGCATAGCTATCAGCTTTTTAATTAGTTTGAGGTTGTTTTAGACACTTGCTGACTATCAATGAATAATGATTGCTAAGAAGCTCACTGGACAAAAAATTAAAAAGTATCACCTTGCTTGTGTACGGTGTTAGTAACTCCTGCAGATGGCGCTGCACAAGGTTGATTGGGCTATTAATACATGCAGGGAGGCGAGTGACAGGATTCATAGATTGAGAAAAGGTGGTACAGTTCAATGAATGTCTCACTCCATGTGCAAAAAATGGCCAGGTCGTTAGTTACAGGTCGGTGGGGTTCAGGACCGATCTAAAGACAGAGTCTAAAACTCGCCTTGAGTTCAGCCACTGCCCGAAGACAGGAGAATACAAAGACAAATATACAGCATCTGCTCAAAAGTATGACAAACCGTAGAAGACATTTTAGAGTTTGAATAATCCACTCTTTAAATGATCTGATTTATTGTAATACCGCTGGTTAAGCCCGGATGATTAGTTCTTTGGCTAAATGCCTTTAACGCTTTCTGCCATAGATGTTTATTAATACTGGTTTTAACTGTCTCCTGGTCATGCCCCCTAGTGAGTGGACAGATTGGCAAGCACTCTTGAAAATTCATCAGCAAATAAATAAAGACTGGATTTTTTTTTTTTTTCTAAAGGACCCTGGAATTAAAAAACTTTGCTGCTTCTTCAGCTTTATTAGGACGGTAAAAGAGCAGCTTATTAAGCGAAAACATCAATACACATATCTCTGATAAATGATTCCCAATATGATAAATGTCATTATACAGATTGAATCTTATTTATCTTAGGCCAGTTCAACAAAATTGATAGATTAAGATGTTTAGCCATTTTCAGTAGTATTACTGGAACCCTGGGTATATTTTAGCAAGACTAATGTAACTCAAAGGCATATGGATCATAACACTGCAATACTGCAAACTGGGCAAACTCAATAATGCCATGCTGCAGTGGGAGTCATTCTAAATGCATATCATTGATACATCAGCTCAGTATGCATATCCAGCTGTGTCTTTCAAAGCCTTGTCAACATTAAAGGCTATGTGCGAGAGGAGAATGAGTGCTGTTGGTGTGCTGGCATGCTATTTTCAGGCCCAATAAAAAAAAATAAAAACACACACCCTTATCCTCTATGCTCAACTGTCTTCTCTTCAAAAACCCAGACAGACAGAAATTCCCAAAAGACCACAGATCCAATCCATGCTTTGAGGCTACCCCCACCCTCCCTAAACTCTCCTCCTTCCAAAGCCTCCTAAAGCAACCTCATTTTAATCCATTCTGTTTTCGATCCTCTGCCTCACAAGGTCAAGCTGGAATCCTAACCAAACACCAACTACACAATCTACTCTGTAATAACAGCATACACAGAATTGTTCACAAACTAAAAAACGATGGCCTCTTTACTCTGGAACATTTCCTGTTCGGCCCCAGACAAATGCACTTCATGGGCCTGCTGAATGTGACCAGGTTTTCAAGAGTGTAATCAAACAGGCAGCTTCAGTGAAGAGGTAACTGGAAAATGAGCAAACATAGGTCCCTATAGCCTAAGAGGCACAGTAGCAATGACCAGTGTGGGTGGAGGATCCTTGAGTACAAGGCTTTTATGTGCTTATCAGACTCGTGTGACCGCTACTCACAACCGGCTCAATGTGTCATACAGCCAGTAATTTAGAGCAGGATGTTTTTGCCCATAATGGAAGGTAAGTGTTTGGTTGGAGAACACCATGGGTATGAGTAATTGCATCCAATAACTGCCAGTGGGAAGTAATTGCTGTAGTTATTATGCAGTTTTATTTAGTAGACTACGGCAAAAGACAAACAGCTAAATAACTCATCCGATCATAAAAACACCTTAATGTAACAGTGCGATTCAATATCACGGTCAGCTTGATACAGCAAGAGTGAAATCAGTTAGCACAGCTGTGCACTCATCATTGAAACACTACCTTCATCCTGAAGAATTAACTTGGTGGGGAGGTTTGACATCATGAAACATGACAATGGTTCAAGTTTCACATTTAGCTGTGCACATGACAAGCAAGTACAGGCTTTATGGCTGTACCTGACTGACTATATAAGGTCTTCCTATTGTGTGTGCTTTCCTTTCTGACTCATGCTGTTGTGTTGGTAGCATCCTTTGAAAGGATATTCTCCCAGGAGTGTTTAAAAAAACAATCTGAGCAGCTGAAAGAGTTGGCGAAGGGTTACATCGTAGAGGCCCCGGAAACAACATACTGTGTGTCATGTGGATGCTACACTAGCACACGCCAGTGACACGAAGGATCTGGAAGATCTACACGAAACATGGAGAATAGCCGAATTATCTTACAGAACATGCAGAATGACCCAACAGGCACAACTGCGGACATTCAGGGGGCAATGACGCTCTCCATGAGTTATCCAATTAGTGCCAGCAACATTGACAGATGGCAGCAAGACACAGACTGTTAGGACAGCCTCCTATAACACCAGGTCAACGTCCCTAAAGACTGCAAGGGCATCCTGCCAGATCTTCAGTGACGAGTCCCGCTTTCTCGCTTGGTGGAGACAGGTAATGAATCTGTATGTGGAGGCACCGCAGTCAGTGCCACGCTGAATGGTTTGTTGCCACGCATATCCAGAAGGCCTGGGGTCACTCCATGTCACAATGGGCAGGAACTGTGTGAGAATGTTCAAGCTGCATGGATAGATCGTCACAGGACATTAGAAACCCCTTGAACTCCTTGCCCAGATTCTGACATGTTCCATTAGCAAATGTGGGGCATCCCAATGCCATTCTGAGAGACACTACTTCTGTGGGTGCAGAGCTCTGTAAATATTGCACCAATAAGTTTAAATTCATGTATTTTACTCTGGTAACCACTATCTTCCCTCCCAACAGGGCTACAACCTGACACTTCCTTCTGGATGCAACTACTTTGGATGAGTGCATATGTATGGAAACAAGAACCACAATCATCTTGGCACTAGAACCAAACACTACATCAGCACACAAACCACACAATTCCTGTACAACAGTGGATTCTGCAAGTAGTACACACTTCTCATTTACAATATTCCAGCAAGGCTTGCAAACACTGATCAAGTCAAAGAGGAGCCTTATGTCAAATTTCCAATCAAGACAGCACTAAGGCCTAATACTAAAAGGCAGTTTCTCAGGGTCGGGTTAAAGCAAGAAAGTTTAACCGACAGCCCAAAAGCCTGTTACACTGTCAAATCCATCACTTTCAAACTGGTCAGCTGCATTGGTGCCCTGAAACAACTTTCCTTTGAGCCCGTTTGTGTACACCATAAAGAGAGACAAACAAAAACACTCAAGCTCAACATTGCTTAGATGTGGTCTTCGACAAGGGACGCTTTTAATGTGGTCTCATGCATTGTTTTTGCACAATTGAAAAACGAGACACTTGACACCCAGATAAAAGCACATTAATAAACATGCAAGCAAAAAGCTTTAGGACAGACCTTCCTTTTTAAAAGAAACACCAACCTAGTAAAGACTAGTTACTAAGAACTATTCGGACCAATTTAGTACTCTTAAGTTTGGAGATTTTTCCATTAAATATGGCTCCATTTTTTTCTTTAGGAAGTCACGAGTTAAGGCTCCCATCATACACAGTTCTGTCAAACTCAGTTGAAAGCTTCTATAACTCAAGTAAAATATGTCAAGTCAACATTTTACATACACAAACTAAACTAGATTTCACTTAGTTACACTCCGTGTGGCTGACAGTACTTGCAAAAGGCTGCATGTGCTTACAGAAGGCATCCATTATAAGTGAGTATCTGCCATCTGCTGGTGAAGTTGTGCATCACTCCGTCAATAAATAAAGCAGCTTTAATATATACACAGTTTTATTTCAGAACATAATACATTGAAAGATACACAAAAAAAAAAGGAACGCTACTGGCAAGTCAGGAGGCTCTTGGCAACCCCTACAAAGTGAGCAAACACAATAACAGTAAAACAGCACTTAAAATTTAACCCACAAGCAGAATAATGGAAAATACATACCCAGCATGCCATTCTGCCATCACTATGCCTCAGGGGCAACTCCCTGCAATAAAAACATTCCAAAGTTAAAACCTTTACTGGATGCAGGTAGTATGTCAAAATGCAGATGGCAAGAAACCCTTACCGTCTCCAAATCTTTGATCACAACAACACCCTTCTCCACTTCAATGTCACTCTCCGTTTCATTGTGTGACCTGTACTCCTCACTGTCCGTCTCAATTGCACTGGGCTGCAAGGACAAAAATCCACATAAACCTCAAGAACACTTTGGGTTTACGAGCCTCCAGGCACTGCTCAGTTTCCACCAGAGACTGAAAAAGTGGGGAGGGGTTGAAATTAAATAGCAAAGGAGCATCAATCCCTGAATGCTTTCTTTAATAAGAACTTAAAGGCTACATTCGCACAATTGTTAGAGAGATGCATGTAGTTTGTGACTAGGCCACTACTGCGCAATAGCTGCTCTATTTGTTTTTGTATAGAGTATTTAATGAATTTGGAAGTAGTGAGATTACAAGTAATGCAATTATTTAGGATTAAGGAAAGAATTAAGGAAGTCAAGTTGTGTCCCAGATCTTCATTTGTGAACCTGGTTAGCATTTTAAAAGGGCCTGGAAACTGAATGCTAAATACAGTAGGGACATCATATGGACTAGCCTTTACTTTTAGATCTTGGTACTAGCTTTAAGAAACACAGCTAATGAATTAGCTTTAAAAGGCATTAGCATACTTCATAATCTGGATCACCAGCATGGTCCTCATCAGTCAGTTCCTGAGTTAGAGCCTCCACCCAGGACTGCTGCTCAGGCTCATCATCTTCATCCATGTCATCCTGCTTCCGCTTACTGCCTTTCCCACAGGGCTTAGTGGGAGAGCAGCGCACCTCTATAAAAAGGTCAACATAATCAAACCATCACGGTTATTTTGCCATTTCTGACAAAAGGCAACTACAAAAAACCCTGCAGGCCATATATACACAGAGGCAAATCTCAATACACCACAGAATAGTAGGAATTAACTATCAAGTCAATGTAACCAAGCAATTAAGACAAACTATTAATAATGTATAATATACTCATCACATGAATTCAAAAGGAGTGACACTGGACCCACAAATCAGTATTCTATTACTGAAATTAGAATGAAGGTAAACAATAAGTCATGTTGCACAACTTTCTAATGACACTGGAGCCAAGAGGCAGAGGTGCCAGAGCACACTGATGGTGCTAACCATTTACAAATCCTGGTTTGCATCATGAGGTCATGAAATGTTTGAAGGTCAAAAGCACACCTGGAGACACAGAACAGCCAATGCTGGTGCAAACAGGGTAGCCCAGCAGCCCCTGGACCCTGCGAGGCAAGATAGCCAGTAGAAGACGTGAGGCCCACCGCAGACGCTTCCGGCCTGTCCTGCACTGCCGTCCAGCTGGAGAACTTCCTGCCTCTGGATGAGAGAGGAGGGGCTTTCTGGGAGAGGAGAACCCAAACAGCCACCACAAGCCACGAAAACCACGTACCTGAAGTTGTATCACCAACACAAAAATCAAACGGGACATCATTTAACATATTCTAATGTCAGACACAAGGTATTGACCCAACCCCCTTTACCAAAACACAAGTCCAACAACTAAAGAAAATGAAATGTGTTTCTACATCCCTCCAAATACAACTAAGATTAGAGTTCAGAACAAAGACAGGTCCAACTTAACACCAGAGTTAAAGAGCAAAGCCTTCAGGAGGAAATGCCAGATTCTGGAGAGTGAGGTTTTGAATATAGCTTACCCAACACCACTCACTGGGTTTACACTACAAGTAGCTTCATATCTATTCATGATCAAGTCTGGGTCATCAAACCAGTAGCCTAGAGAGTCCACGTTTTACCATGTCTGAAATTTCTTCACCAGAGGACAAGGAGTTAATATACTAGCATTGCTGGGAACAAATCCATCTGCATGACCAGGCCTAGTACACCTACAAGGCCCTAGCAGGCCCAAAGCCACCTATCAGGAGTAGTCCCTGGAACAGTTTACATCCTGAAAAAAAGTCAGACCTGAAACCACTCGCCAGCAACTCACCACAAAGCTGACTGGCCAAAACTGTGAAATTCGACAGAAGACGGATCCGAGAATACCGCCTCTCTTCGAAACCGCGTCCCGCTGCTGAAAGAACAGACACAGGCCGGATTACAGCACACTGATCAGGTCTGTCTAGCAGCTACACGGCGCTGTAGTTAAATATGAAGCTATGGCTGGCTAGCCACTGAGCTGTAGCTTACCGGTGCAATTAAGCACCAAGCTTACCAACCAGCACAACTTCCAGCTCTTCCGATGTAGCTGCAGCTGCTGGCACAAACTAGTGAAACAACACGAGCTAAAGGAGTTATCGAGGCGCAGCACTAAAGGGGAACAAACTTGCCTGTTGACCCTCAACGCTCTTAGCCTCAGTGTTGACGCTGCACTCGGAGGCCATTGTGTGCTCGCTACCTTCAGCCAGGTGCTGCTTTCGCGCTTCACATGTAGCGTTGAGACGGTGACAATGAACCAATCAGAAACTCCGACGCCTGAGCCAATCAGTCACGACCAATCACAAACGTCGGCGCTACGCGTATTACGCAAATGCAGGCTCTCGGCCAACGAAAGATCGATCTGCGCAACTTCCTGTCGCTAATTAATCACAACAGCGAGCCAATCATTTCAGCTCAGAACACCAGCAGTGCCGGAAATTGCGCTACTTTTGCACGTGCCGGGCTTATCGCATGCGAAAAAAACACTTTTTTTCATAATACATGCTAAATAACTGTAGATAGCACTGTAGATATGTAGGAGAAGTAAAAATTATTAACAACTAAACTATCTCTATGTATTAAATAATTAATTCAGGAGTAATAAACAAAACCTAATTACAATGTGCTTTGTGCTTTATATGTGTCATTTATGGGTCTCTCTCTCTTTCTCTTTCACCCAGTGTCTCTAAACAACTGCTAATAGCATTTATATATTATTTTTTAGATTTATATAAGACACAGCTCATTTATAGGGGAAGTAGATTCAAATTAAAACAACTTGATTAATGGTTAAAAACGTGTGAGAAGAAAACAGTGATGAGATACCCAGTTCCTTGAAGAACTACAGTGGAAGTATTAGCATCTGTGCTCTATGCGCATCTTTCAAACTGGTTTAGGTACATTTACTTTAGTGAATTTACAATAGCAACTAGAAAAGTGAAATGTTGTGGAGCTTAACTGGTTCACACTTTCTGCTAGCCTGTGGTTGCTATGAGAGGAATGAGGATCAATAAACAACACATAGAGGCATGTGGGTCAGCATGTCTGTGGATTACAGTTGGAGGATCTGAATCGAAGTGAGAACATGCAGTTTAGTGGATGTAGGTTCAAGGAAACAATACGGTTTGAGTGGGGGTGTAAATGAATGAGACTCTAGCAGCAAAAGCAGAAGTACATTATACAGGCGTGTACTTTTCCACCCCATTTGTTCTTCCAAAAACCAAAAGTCAGATTAAAAAGCTGTATATAAGCATACCATTCCCAATTAGACCGAATGTCTGGTGTTGCTGATATCTTGAAAACTGAAGGCCTGGCTAGCAGACAAAACCCCTCAGATAACAATATGTTGCACATTGCAAATTGTAAAGGTTGTTTAAAAAGGAGTTCCACTATTTTCTCCAAGTTTTGGAGGAATTCAGTCCTGGAGAGGAACACAGATTGGAGTCACCTGGGGTACTTTGATGTGAAACAGTTAAATGCAGGGAAACCTACAGATTAAAATTTCTTTACAGTGGTGGTCATGATGTGTGAAACGCAATTATATAGCCAGTTTATTTACTATATAAAACCACCAGTGCAGTACACGTCTTCCGAGTAATGTTGATGGACAATAATGTTGATGATGGTTCAGTCATGAATCTGAAATAACCGGTAGCCTGATACACTGTAAGAAACATGATGTAAATTTTTTACTTTTTACTTTTTTTTACTTTAAAATAGAAATAGATTGTGTTTTACATTTGGTAACTTATTTTTTAAAGTTCAGGGGTAAAAAGCCAGCAAAGCTGCATCTTACCATATCTTGAAACCCCAACAGGTGAAAAAGCTTTGTGGAACTGTGTGAGGGAATAAAGTCTCAGCTAGTGGAGCAACTGAGTTTAAAACCCTGCATTGTTTACCAATCTGAGATGCAGAACCAGTAAAGGCACTTAATAGAACTTTCAGCTGAACTAAGATGTCTGAGTTGGATGAATCCTAATATCCTCAAATTGAGTTCACTTAAGAAACATTGTGCAGCACAATACCTTGTCATTTAAGGAGCTGACTATTCACCTTTTTCCAGTATAACAATAATGAATAATATAATCTGATGCAAAACTACCAGAGACCATGAGTTAGTTATATTTTACTGGACTGGACTGTTTAATGTTCATGTGATCTCAAGATAACAATCATTTTCTTGAGATCATAAGTTGTTTGTCCTATTCTAAGACAAGTTGTGATTGGTTATGTTGTGAACGTTGGTTATCTGGAGATTGTTAGAAAAAAGTTTTCTAGAGAAAATAAGACGTCATCTTGAGATCAAGTTCTAATCTTGAGAAAATAATTTTTGTTATCATGAGATTAGGATCTCAACGGCCCAGATAATAGTAAAAAAATAAAAATAAAACGACCTCATGACCTCTCTGCATTTCTGTAAAAATAAAATAAAATAAAATAAAATAAAATAAAATAAATGTTATTCTAAACTATTTTTAATATATTCTGTGAAAAAAATCTTAAACCAACATAAATCAGTTTGCATTCACTGGTATTGATACTTAAAGCATCGATTTAAAACTGTATAGCTGTTTTTTGTTGATGTTGTTTGTTTGTTTGTGAATGAAACAGCCGGACGGAAGCTTTGCCTTGTATGAATCATCAGGTGTTTACGAGAGAGCCCATTGCTTACGCATCTCCTACGCTCCGTGATCCAGTAGTAGAGCCACACTTGGTCCGGCTTCCGCCGAGGCGCGCACGCCCACCGTCTGGTTTCTCGTGCGTAAGAGAGTGGAGGGTCGTGTAGGAGCAGATATAAAACACGGCGGGGGTCTTTCAGTTAGTCATCATCACTAAAGCTCTGGGAAAACATGAACAAGCCCGTCTCGCGCACCATCAGCGTCGGCTGTTCTCCGCTCAGTCGCTCTGCCGAGAGCGCGCGCACGCCGCCCAGTGGCTTCGAGTTCGTGCGCCGTCACAGCGCGGCGGGATTGCGCGCGCTCGCATGGACCGCGCCCAGTGCCTTCTCGTGCTCTGTGGGCTCGGAGGGCCGTGCGAGCCGGGACAGCCTGCGGGGTATCGTAGTGACCCCAGACAGCATCCCACAGTTTACCATACCTAGGCTAGCTGTGGAGGACTCGAACAGGTGCAAGGAGCGGCGGGACGGAGCCTGGAGCAGCACTGATGAACTGACTGGGTCACCTCATCCTCATTCGCCGACTTCACTTTCTTCATCTGCCTCATCTTCATCATCACCCTTCAACTCGTCTCCAGCACTTGGACGCAAGGCACACCGGAGCGTCTCGGACCCTGACACCATCAGGAGGACGTCTCTGCACCGTGAAAGCTCCATCCCTTGTCATCTGCTGGAAGGCGAACACTGCCATGATCCCACTACCAGGGCAGCGCTCTCCTTACCACACCTGCCCAAAGTCACCACACCTTATGGCTTCATCACCCTCAGCCAGAGTCCTCAGATGGCCAATGAGGAGGAGCTGTTCTTTCAGGCGGGACACCGCCGCTGGGCCAAGGATGAGGTGAACACGACCCTGAGGAACCCAAACCTGGAGGCCAGAAGGAATTCCTAGGTTCTAAGCAATGATTCATAAAAGGGGTGTTATACAGCATTACACAAACCTTAAGATGCTAAATTGTGAAAACGTGAATTTACGTTTCACTAGCAGCTGTAAAATGCAGTAATGTGCAAATGTCAGAGAGCGCCCTTAATTCGTTTAAAAAGTGATTTTTCAGGAGATGTCTATTTTCATGAGATTAGATATAGGATGCTCCACTTTTATATGGAAGCATGGAAGGAAGCTGTAGAAATGCAAGGGAAAAGGAAACAAGCCTTTTAAAACTGGAGCTCAGAAAAGTTTGAAAGGCTAAAGAAAACTTGAGACTCCTACCAATCATGCAAGACCTGGCAGCCCAAGAGAGAGAGACAGAGAGACAGAGAGCGAGAGAGAGACAGAGAGAGAGAGAGAGAGAGAGAGAGAGAGACAGAGAGAGAGAGAGAGAGAGAGAGAAAGAGAGAGAGACAGAGACAGAGACAGAGAGAGAGAGACAGAGACAGAGACAGAGACAGAGACAGAGACAGAGAGAGAGAGAGAGAGAGAGAGACAGCGAAAGAGAAAGGGAAGAGTATCTAGCTCCATTTTTACTTCAGACCTGGAAAACTCCACAGGTGCCTCCGTGCATCAGCTGTGAAAAGACAGCTGGGTGTGAAAGGATGTGTAGATGAGATGAAGCTGTTACTAAGTCAATAAAATTCCTAAGAAGCTGCTGGTGTTCTCGGAACATTTCACAGATCACAAAACACAACCAGCTTCTGAGGTGTAGATCAGTGTGAAAACTGAAAACACGCCTAGGTGATTTCCTGTTTAATGCTGTGTTTGGTTTCTAAGTTTTTTCCGTAATACTGAAACATTAAAACACTTACACCTATCGGTGCAGTAAACAGTGCAGAACGGATGTGGATATTTAAACTCAACAGCAAATCAAATGCACCCCTTCCTTCAGTGCTCATTCACACGTATTCCCAAAGCCACTCACACCAGTGGTGGCATTTTGTAACTTGAGCTAGTAACTTGTTTTGGGCATAAACCCTTCACAAAGCTCTTTCTCCATTGTATGAACAAACTCCATTAGAACATTAGAGCAAACAACCACTCAGTAGGTAATGTAGCTAACGTTAGTTGACTGTGGGTTAGCAAACTGTGGGTTAGCACACTGTCACTGCTGCAATGCTAACTAGTTGCTATTACAAACAGGAGCAAACATGACAAAACAATACTGACCTACTGATCCTGTAAAGCAGCCAAAAATAAGTTCATGTGACCCACATATTAAACAGAAGCAGAGCACCCTCACCATCCCCTCGCATGCCCTTCCACTCTACCACCATGCTGTGGTATTTAGATTCTTATCTAGTTTTCCATTTCCACCTCAGTGCCACAGTTACATGCAGGTGCCTCCGGTGCCACAATGGTAATGTTGTAGTATTAAGGTGGAATGGGAATATGCAAGTAGGAAGCCAACTTTAACCTTGGAAACTTGTCCGACTCTTGGGGTCTCTCCAGCACTGGAATGCCTCACAATCGATGCTCAAAGCTCTCTCCAGTGTTAAAAAAGTACTTCATCTGATCTGTTTTTTAGAACTTCAGCCCAGAGCTTCGTTTGTTCCACCATGTCCTATGCATGAGCCCAATGTCCTCTGCTGCTGATTGGCTGGCAGAGTGTTGTGTGACTCTACTCCAGCCACTTTATTTATTTCCCATTTTCTGAGCCTGGGCTGTGTACCAGCACTGGACTTCTTCCAGCATGTACAAAGACTGAGAGGAGATATATGCTAAAATTTACTAAAAAGTGTATTACATTATTATTATTAAATTATACCTTCAAAGGCAATATTGATTGGAAATTTAATAAAGAATGGTCTCTGCCTTTTTCACTCATTTGTAAGTCATTTACCGGTGTCTAATACGGGGTGTGCGAGTTCGGACCATGAATTCATGTAGTGGTAGCATGGGGGAATACTGATTGAGGAAGGTAGTGTACTCTTGGCAGGAGATCTGGCCAGTTTCAGCTTGAAGCTTAAAGGCTGGACCACCTTTGTTACTGTACTGGGACTGTCACTGGCCTAGAGGAACAGGGAGAGAGTAGCGTGGTGGCATGGACTGTGCCAACTTCATCATGAGAAACTGAAAGTAAAAGGATGTGAATATGTGGAGCACTAGTGTGGAAGGAGCCAGGGGGTTTCAGATATGTACCTCGCCCCAAACTTCCATAACTCCATAATACTGTGCACAGATAGTTAAAAGCAGAATCGAGTATCATTTATTTTAGCTTTACTAAATGTGTTATTGTTGTTAAAAGAGTATTTGCAGCCGGACTGGAGTGTCTAATTAAAATGCTATTCGTCAGAAAGATAAAGTTTACCAAGAACAAAAAACAGATGGTACACTTGGACTATATGGGCAATATTTATTGAGCTACACATACATAAGTAGTGTCTCTCAGTATGGAGTCAGGCCGACATGTTTGCTTATGCAGTATAATAATCCAGCTTATGTAACCTGAATATGTTCACATAGTTCCTGCAGATGTTGTGTTAGGGGCGGAGGTGGAGTGACACCAGACCTTCTGAACGCATGACAACTAACCGTTCATCTTAGCGCTGACCACGGTGTCTCCACACATGCATTGTGGGTCATCTTCCCCAAGACAAAAGTAGGACTCATTACTGAAGGTAACCCGCTGCCATTTCTGAGATGCAAATTCAATGACAGTCACTCCACATCACTGTCTTTGACGTCATTGGCACGATATTAAGGGCAGTCATTGCAACGCTCCACATGCATGTAGTCCTGCATCGTACAGCCGCCTGACAAACAGGATGACATGCTGTCCTTGGCATGGCAGTAGGATCACTCTGTCCATGTTGGACAATCTGTTGGTTTTCTCTCTTTGTGGTTCACGTAGGTCTCCCGGGACCCCTAGTTAATCTGCTGGATCCCTGAAAATCCAAATTCTTGGGGGTCCCTGAAAATAAACTTATTATGAAACTATGCTGTTTGCCAAGTAAAACAGACACTCAAATACAAATTCAGCTTTAGGTCATTGTTTAGCTGTTTCACACTATCGGCAAGCTTCGGTCTTTGGTGTTCTTAAGAACTAGAGGTGTAGTACTGGTCTGCCCAAGGCCAGCACTTTCGCAAATTGGTTCACCCATTTGGTTCTTTTTAGTCAGTTGTAACGATGCCTGAGATACCTCCGAAAAAACATTACGATATGCTGTACAGAAGAGAACATGTGTAGGTTTTCAGTTCATGTAAGAAAACAGCTTTTCCAGAAGAATAATTGTTAACCAATCATTTTGTTGTCATTGAAGTGCTGCTATGGCAAGCGAACACTGGAGAAGCCAGCCAACATGAGACCCCCAAATACCAGAAGGTAATGCGCACACTGGGGAGGCTGGTAAATTGTGCAACAACAGATGGACTGTAGTCATTTGCTTGTGAACCCACAAAGTGCACCTATTGTGCTTTTGATAAAATGGCCAACCAATGTTGATATAAGGAACAGACAGAGAGCCATTAGAATACTGCCATGAGCCATCAGAAGAGCTTCAAACCCACTTGGCACAGATAAGTGTTTGGAACTGTACTGCAGGGTTGGAAAATGGGTCCTCAGTTGGTGGTTGGATGATGCTAGCAGAGAGCACTGCCTGATATGCTGGTTCAAACTCTCCCATGGGTGCTCAACTTGGTTGAGATCCTGAGGCTTTGAAAGCCATAGCATACAGGCCCCTGGTAAACATGAGCAAAACAGACTGTAAAATGGTATTCAGTGTAAAAAGGCAAGCAATCTAGAGCCATCCCCATTTCTCTGTACAGAATCACTCCACGTCTTTTTAAGGGTGACACTTTTTGACTCTCCATCTTTCTGTCTGGGTCAGAAAGCAAATCCCCTGGTTTTCTAAGGGGTCCAAATGCAGGAATAACCATGACAAAACCTTGATTTTGTGATCAGTGGTCACTATTCTGAGCTCTGCTTCGGATCATTGTCATACAGAAAGACCCAAACGTCTCCCAGCCTAAAGGGGCCATAGAAGAGAAAACCGTATTTACATCGACATGCTTGAAAAACAAGAGTTCAGTACATAGAACTGACATACAATGACCCTCAAACCCTGCCTTGCATCAGTCATAGCTCCACCCAAAATGATGCCCCCCAAAATGTATATATACCAGCTCACACTCCAGCCCAGCACTAACAACAACAATGGAACAACAGGAATGGCAGATTATGCATGCAGAGGTCTACCTTTGCAGGCTGGGACAGAGACGGCACTTCTCATGCCATTTTCTATCATCTCCTAGACGTTATGAATGATGTTTATTTTCAAATTGGCTTCTTATTCACCTGCTTCCTAAACGTATCTCCACCTTAAACGCTACAGCCTGTGCAGGAGCTGGCAGACTGTGCAGAAATACTGTATATTTTCCAGGCTGAGAATGTGGGGCTGTGGACATTTTTCATATACTGGTTAATGTTCCTCTTTAAACAAGGCTTAAACTAGGCTTCGCTGTTGTGTTCCACTAAAACTGCATCACCATTTAAGGTGGAATAGAAAATTAGCACAACAAGCAGGTGAACAGGAAGTCAGAATAAACTCTCTAAGAAGAAGAGAAGACCTACAGCATCACAGAACCACAGCCATACTTCATTGTGGAAAGTAGGTACTTTTCTGTTTGGCTGTCTTTGTGTGTACAACAAATCTACCTCTGGTGTTCGTTGTTTCTATTTTGGTCTCACCTGACCAAAGAAAACAGTCCCACTGAACGTTTCTGGTAAATTGTAGGGGCCTGACTTTGTTGGTTCTTGGCAACAGGGGATTTCTTTTGGCACACCACCCAAACAACTTGTGGTTATGGAGGGGGGGGGTGTCTTGTTGTAGTCTGGGAGATGTTAACCCCCATGACCTAACAATGATCTGCAATTTCCCCCCTATGATCTATGTAGAGTCTTTTACCTCTTGAACCATCCTCATCACTCTGCATGAGGTCATTATGGTGAAACTGCAAAACAGAAACTAATATCTAACCATTAGTCATTTCCGCATAACACAGGTGAACTTTAAAACATAATGTATCAATGAGAATATATATATAGATACTTCAGATTTTTTTTGTTCATTTTGAATGACAGATCAAACAAATGAGCAATATGTTATCATTTTTCTGGCCAGTTTTGTGGAGGGCACTGTATGTGTGATAATACCCGACACATCACCAAGAATGCTTTTGAGTACTACATCACAGTGTGCTAGAGACGTTTAAATGGAGCAATGTGTGTATACTGACTCTTCTTCTAGGGACTGGCACTATGATAATTTTGGGAGGGCTGTTACAGCACACACATGTGCACCAGCTAATACATGAAGTGAAACAATGCTATAGCTGAATACAGACTTATTGTACTTATTATGGTTTATGTATACATAATAGAATGATGTACACCCTCTTGTTTTGGTTTTCATCCTAGCTCAAGAAAGGGAGATATAAATGTATAAAACAGGACATGGGGGTCCTTTAACTGGCCTGTGTGTCTTCCAGATGAGTTAAAAACATAAACGCATCATGCTGCAATATAAATCTCTTGAAGTTAGCATGCTAACCAGCTAGCCTCGGCGCGTCCTCTCTCGTGATACCACTTATTACCTCAAAAGTCTATTGTGAGTCACTGCACTCAGGTCAAATCAGTCAAACATGAGAGGATGACGATGTAATGCTTCTGAGACGGTGTATTCTAATGTTGAAGGTCCTGCTCTGGGTTAGATCATTTAAGGAGCAGTAGCTAATGAACAGAAGAGGAAATGCAACATTGAAGCTCTTGGCAAGCAAACACTGCCATCCGCCCCTGGCAAGAAACCATGTACAGCAGCAAACAAAAGAAGTGATATGAATAGCAGCACAACGTGAAGTGCTGTTTGCATTAAATAAAGAGTTGCTTTAAATAAAGGGATAAAGTTTGATGGTGAACTTCAAGTAGGATGTCCCTGTGTGTGGACATTTTAAGATACAACAGTATTTTGCTTTGCCTTTAAGGCACCTCTATCCATCCAAGACCTATTCATTGTTTTGGATATGCTGAACAAAATAAAAGTTCTTACACTCTAGCGTTCTATAGACAATTGACGATTTCTCTGACTATCATGAACCATTTGAGTCACACTGACCTCAGTGACAAAGGGCAGTAAGATGTGTGGGAGACAACAGCACAGCCTGATTAATTCTCCTCTGAATGCAGGCAGCCTCTTCAGAGCCCAGCTAATTACACAGGTACGCACTCCATTTTCTGAAGATTTCACTGATCCAGTCCCATGACGTGAGTCTCACACACTTCAGTAATGTTTGCTTCTAGATGAGATAGTGTGGGGGTGATTGCTTGTACTGACGACACTAACACTTACACTGCCATTCTAAAGTTTGGAATCACTCACGGAAGCTCACTTATGGAATCAGTTCTTTAAAAAACTGAAAAAACAAGCATATCCAGTTGTTTCCCCAAATTGCTTGGAATATATTTGTGTATATATTTGTGTACATTGAAATTAAAGAAAGGAAGTCTCCTGTTTCTCCCTGACATTTCCCTCAAACTGCAATTTTAAAAAACGATCGTATTCAGACACATTTACAAGCATCATTATGATCTATTTAAACCCAAACAATTATTAGAAATAGTAGTAAGACAAATACAGACAAATACATAAAACAAATGTATCATTTATACACTACTTACAATTGGGAAGTTCATGTCGTAACCTTAACTACTATATATACACACATGTGAAAATAATACAAACGCTTTTCATTTAAAATGTTTAAAAACATATTTTCTCATTCTTGTTTACAGGGGAGAGCTTAATATGAAAAAAAAAACTAAATAAAGTATATGGTCAAAGGGATTTTAGTATTGTTTTAGCTATAATGATTTTTCATTAATGTTTTTTTATTATTTTGATGATAAATTCAGTCTGTTACACACAATATCAGACATCAGAGGGTATTTTAAGATGCTATATTCAGCATTTTAAGGGTTGTTTTTGGAAAATCAAGAAGTCATTTTAATAACTAGGATGTTACAAGGGCCCAGTATAAAAAATGAATGCCCTCCACACAAAAAGGACATTTAGTGAACAAAAAAGCAATTAAATGTAAAATGTCATAAACCAATCAATGCTCCCAGTGCACGTCACTCCACCCACTTACATATAACACTAACCTAACTGTCTTAGTATCTATAATACTGGGCCCAGTAAAGATTTTAGGGGTCCTGATTCCAATGGGCCCCCTGTACCATAAGCGCGAATGTCAGTGCCTCTCCTGGTTCCCCAGGTGTTACACCTCTACCAAAAACTGGTTAAATAATATAAACTATACTATAAATTTGTCAATTTGTTAATTGAGTTCTGTTTACATGTGGAAACAAATACCTGTAACTCAGTAACAATCAACAATCTGGATGGAAAAGTCCAATAACAGATTTCATTTCAGTCCAAGTTTCCATTCATACCGTCACAGTTCACAATTCTATTGAGTGCAAGCATTCGGCCTTTGTATATGAAAATGCCTCTAAAGTCACAAATAAAAAAAAAGCTTAAATAGTAAACTGTTAAATACACTCATCATCACTACAACAGTTCCTCCCAGAAGGGAGTGTTGGATTGCAGCGCTATTGGGAAGGAAGATAAAGGTTACCAGGAATAATAAATCTTGATACATTCAGACTCATATGGGTAATATTTACTGAGCTACACACACAGAAGTAGTGTCTCTCAGTATGGCTAATGCAACATGCCAGACGTCTCGGCATGTAGTTGTGATAATCCATCCCACACAGCTTGAATATTCTCACACAGTTCCTGCAGAATTTGTGGTAGGGGTGGAGCTGGAGGTCTCTACTAAAAGCAAAAGCAGGCCTCATCACTGAAGATGAACCGCAGCCATTCTGAGTCACTTTATGACTGGCATGACACCATTGCAGTCTTTGGCGATGTTGACATGGTGTTAAGGGCAGCTGTGGTAACAGTCTGTATACATACAGTCCTGCGTCCTGGTAGCATCTGCACAATCGGTATGGTACGCGATACGTCAATAAGACCATCCCGCCTCTCAACGTCCTATGATACAGCCATTCTAGAACTCCTCTAAACCGCTCGAATTGCTTCCAAACCCTTCTCTGGGACATTTTTCCCTCGCAAAGGATGCTACCAACACAACAACATGAGTTAACAATGTAACAGCATACGTAACAGAACGACCCTATATAATCAGTCAGATACGTGAGCAGCCTGCATCATTCGTATGTCTCACAATGTCAAACCAACCCACCAAGTTTCATTTTTGTAGGTTGATTCCTTCAGGGTGCAGCTATTTGTTTTGATGAGTGTATGTTATGTATTATTGTCGTGCTCACTAAACATCTAAAAGTGGCATAGTCGCACCACCAAACGTCAACAGTCATTAGAATGCAGTATATGCTAATTGTAAATGCCCTTCTTCTAAATCCCGCCCCTTCCTCCCATTGTCCTGCACACTCTATGTTTGAACAGATCAGCAGAAACAAAAACTCCACTTTAGTAATCAGAAAGATTCGACTGTTGTCAAGCATTTCACTTGCACAAAATGCACATCAATACAGCAGCAGTCTGCTTGTGGTTTAGCCTTCATGCTAATCTAATGTTAGCCTCTTGTTCTACTGAATTTAAAGGACCTTAGACCAACAGCCCACACACAAAAACACAGTTCACCGGCTCAGATTTGAGTCTTTGTTCATGAAACTTGCATCACTGAGTTTTGGGCATGAATGTTGAGGCCTTCTCGCAATGCTAACACTAGCTTCTAATGCCACAAGACCACACCTCATGTTCGACCACAGACATGTTGCCGAAGGACGTAATGACAAGTCTACTCTCCCTCTCATCTGAGGTCCTAGTGCTAAACTGTGAGTCACTGGTTTGGCATTCAGCAGTGCGGGCTAATGTCACTTCCTGTGGCTCTCAACAGACTCTTACTTGCTCTCATTAGCATGTTTTACTTACCTGGCTCGGTTCAAACTGGTGTACATGGTGTACAAAACTAAGCTAATACTGAATGTAATGCTGGTCTAAACTTACATCAGAAGTACATCAGAACGAAACATTATGAATTCTGCATGGAATAAAAAGAGGGGCCTGGGACATAATAAAATATAAGTCTATCATTAGACTGGGATTTCTTTAGATTACTTGATATGCAGCCATCTGCCTTGAAGTTCAATATGCTTTTGGTTTATTAGTCTTAGCCTTTCTCAGTTCTGGAGGTAGTTTACCAACATGCTAAACTGAGTACATGAATAGTAATGATGCACAACGTTTTGCATTATGACATGTGACATTTTCTGCAAAACGTTGTGCATATTTTCTATACGTTAACACACTTGATTTGGGCAGAATTGTATTCATGCTGTTTGTATGGTGTGTGGTAACTTATCTGCACTTATGAACAAACCATATCAATCGATCAGGGGTATTCAAACTTTTGCATACAGCTGCACCTGCTTTTCTGAAGATGTATGAAAACGTGAATATAGGTTTTGACAGGAAATGAAATGAACAAAGGCTGATCTTTTGCAAAACTTAGGAGATATCATAAAGATAGAGAAGATAATATAAAGCTGTTCGCCAGTCATGCAGCTTCTCTTCATTAATTAGCATTTGCAACATCTAGTCCCTCAAAAGGTGCATGGCCAGACAGCCAGTACGTTGCAATTTTGAAAAGGCTCTGCACATGATTTTATTTAGAATGATCAGTTATGCAAGCAAAAGTCAGAAGCACTTCAGCGAGTTCTGGAGATGTTTTCCGGGTTTCAAAAGTTTGAGGTTAGAGCAAGGAAGAGACGCGCTGTAAGACACAAGTGTTCCGCTTCCAACCTCAGACAGAGATAAAGTGTGATAAGAACAAGTAAGTGTGTGAGAGAGAGAGAGTGAAAGAGAGACAGAGAGGGAGTATGCACTGACGAATGAGAAGTAGAACCCCACAGGAACTGACATTTGGAGAAGTGAGTGCGTTCACATTCAGACATTCTGACAGAGGCTGGCGAACCACCCTGGCTAAAAGATGTCAGAAATGGACTTCACCCTCCAAGGAGCTACAGCAGACAGGAAGCCCCCTGCATTGCCCATCAAACAGCGCAGGTAAACCAGCGGCATCTTTAACCCTTTGCTGTCTGATGTCACACTTATTAGACAATACTACGCAACTGCAACTTGCACTATAATAGATGGCAGCTTAATATGAAAGGTGCAATAACATGCTTAGTTACTTCATTAGCATAAGCATTTGCCATATGCTCTGAACGGGTGTCAGTATGGTGGTAGTCTAATAATTATTTTGATTAATATTAGACTAATGAGTTCTAATAATGAGTTTTTAAAAGGCCACGTAATAGGAAAAACTTGGAAAACTTGGGAAAAACTTTTTTTAAAAGTACTTCATTTAATTTCCACTCAAAATTGCCATAACACACAAGTTATTAATAATTTTTTCCAGAGTCAAAAAAGCAGAAATTTAGATATGAAATAACATGGAAACCTCAACAAACCTAGTCACAAATTAATTTCTGTGGACTTGTTTCCAGAAAAAATATGCAAGGATGTTTTTCCACATTTCCAAAGTTCAGTATCAGATGTAGGTTGCATGTTCTGTTAGAGTTGCCCATTTTGCAACCAAACTCTCGTCGCTCTAAAACAAAGAAGGAAATAAACTAAATGTTCTAATTGTTCTAATTGTACCATAAATTAAATTAGAGATGGTAGCATGTCAACAACCAAACAGGGCACATTTACTCTCAACCCCGTGCACCATTTTACACCATTTTGGTTTTCTTTATTATGATGCGTGCGTCAGAGGTGTTACAAAATCAGTAGTGATGTGCTTTGTCATGTTAAAAGGACAGTGCACACAGTAGGCTCTATTAAAGTCCTCTACGAATGCATCCACTGCACTGCACTTAAGACGTTAGGAGTTTGCTGTGAGTATTTTATTGTAAAGTTTTTTAAATCAAACTCCAAGGTTATTCAGAAGGAATGCCATCATTCAACTCTATACTACACATAAAATCAAGCTTTTAACTAACAATAAACTGAACAATGATTTAGAAAATACACCTCAAAATTATGTAGCACCATTTTGGTGATTCAAACAAAGTCTAGAGAATAAAATCATGTTCTGGCCACAATTATTCCCCATCTGTATTACCTGTTGATTACAAAAGCTGTTTGATGCTAGTAAGGAAATGTGTTTGCTGGCATTTTCATTTTATCCCTCACTTTTTTGTTGGAAATGATGATGGAAACATGGTTAATAACACCTGTCAGAACAGCCATTGACTTTAGGCACGACAACATAAAATGGCAATAGAGTGCACAAGTAGAGACATAATACAGGAAAGGGTAAACTAGAGATTGACAGATTTGATCTGATTGGATGATGCTTGTGTAAAATTAATGACTTCCACATAATAGACGTTTTGACTGGAAACTGAATAAACACAAGGGTGGTCCATGACCTTTGGAGAGGACTGTGCATAATGGCATCCATCGGGCCTTGCTTTTTACTATAGGGAGAGCAGCAGGGGCCTTTTAAATGGATCAAGTATAACTGAATAGTCATGACAGGCCTAACACCTATCCAACTGAAAAACCTGTGTGCAGGAGTAATTCCTCCAGTTCAAGCTCTGCTGCAGATCTACAGCTGGAGGGGACCCTGAATGCTCCTGGTGCTTCTCCTCTCACCTCTCCTTTTATTGATGTGTTTGCTGCCTCCACGGACTGCAATGCTGACCAGTGTCCAATCCATCACTCCTATGGTGAGTGAGCACATCTGTGACACCCTGAAGCAAATCAAAGAAGGTTCAGATCTTGAAACCAAAAACGTGAGAGTAGTGTAACTCAGGTGACAAGGTGACGAGGACATGACATAGTTACATGGCCTAGTTTTGTTTGCACCTTTTTGATCCTGCTTCTGTTTTTTTTTACTCATGAAATGAATAAGGGGAAGTAATGTCTGAAACCAAACCTGTGAGCCACCTGACAGCTCAACCACATTCAGTTTTGTGTGCTAAAAAACATAAGGAAGCTGCACAAGTTCTCAGTAAATGTCAAAAACATTCCTGTGCATGGTCTGCTAGATCATTGGTAATGACACAGGTGTTTGCCTGCACGATATGATCTTTGGAGTAGCTGACATTTAGTTAGTGAAAGTGATCAGGGTAAAGTAATTGTTACATTCACTGCCGACTTTATAAGGTATTAAGTATCTTGTATCATTCGGGTCTTGTATGTATCGCTTGCACTTCCTATATTTGAGAATTTTGCAGTTGTTATAATCAATGCAAAGAATGATCCATAAAACAAAAGTTACCTACTCATCCTTGAGGAACAGCATAAGAGGTGGTTGGGATGTGACATTATACAGAGAAACAGGCTATAGAACTATAAAGTGTACCTACAGCACTGTGCCAAAGTCAGAAGACACTGTTATCTACACACGTCGAGCACCAACACCAGCACACCTACTCATTCATGCAAATGTCTGATCAGCCAATCATGTGGCACCACTGCAGTGCATAAATTTGTGCATCTACAAGCTAGTAGTTTCAGGTAATGTTCACATCAAGCTGGGAAAAAACATCAAAATGAGGGTAAAAATGTGGTGCCAGTGATCTTGTTGGTGCTAGATGGGCTACACTGAGTATTTCTATAACTGTTGGTCTTCTGGGATTTTCACACACAATTGTCCCCAGAGTTTATTCAGAGTAGTGCAGTGAAGGACGGTTCTGCAGACATTACCGCCTTGTTAATGTGAATGGTCAACAGAGAATGATCAGAATGGTTTGAGCTGACTAAAAAAAGCTACGGTAACCCAGATAACAACTCTGTACAACTACAGTGAGCAGAAAAGTATTTCAGAATGCAGAGAACATCAAACCTTGAAGACCAAACTTCACTCACTCAAGAACAGAAAGTCTTTGAGGATGCAGAAGGAACAGGCTCAGCATAACTGGACAGCTGAAGACTGAAAAAATATAGCCGTGCCTGATAAATCTCAGTTTCTACTGAAGAACACAGATGAGAGTCAGAATTTCCCGCCATCAGCATATGGACCCAACCTGCCTTGTGTTAACAGTCCAGGTTGGTGGAGGTTGTATGATGGTGTGGGAAATGTTTTCTTGGCACCAATCAATCATCACTTGAATGCCACAACCATTCCTGGATTATCTTCTAATATAAAGTTATTAAAATGATAATGCACCATGCCACAAGACAAAAGTCACCTTAAACTGGTTTTATGGACATGATAATGAGTTCAGTGTTTTTCACTAGATCTGAATCGAATGTTTACAACATCTACTGGAAGTGTTAGGAGCAAAAGGAGGCCTTGCCCAGTATTAGTTTGCTCTTCCTAATAAACCTGGTGTCTGATGAGTGTAATTCCCACACAGTTAAGTACAATATCACATTTCTGTCCATAGATTCACTGTGAGGAGACAACTGAAGGGGTCTAAAAGTATGTGTAGTCTTGTGCTGGGCTGGAAAATGTACTTTCCTTTAATGGCCATTGTAAGAATGGTCTCTGATTTGTACCTAAAACTGCAGGTCGTAAGAGGACGTGCTACAGTCGACAATGAGTGTAAACACCAAGTAGATGTACCTAATAAGATGCCTAATAAAGTGGCATTCATACATGCCTGATTACAGTAATGCCACTGTAGCCTTCCAGGTCCTGCTGATGTATCTTGAAGGTGGCAGGAAGTTTTGAAAACAGCAGACTGCTTGAATTATTTCCTGCCAGTTGGTAAATGCAGAAGGGTGCAAGACAGCTAGCATTTCTGCTATGAATGCCATGTCTTTATTTGTCTACATTAGTGGATTTCTTTATCACAGGGGAGGGATTGTATGAGATGATGTATTTGTGCAATGCATGATGGGTATTGTAGTGAGATGAATGAAAATAATGAAAATGTTTTTGTCTTTAAGGAAATTCAGGCTATCACCAGGAGAGATTCTTCTCAGACCAAACTCCTCCTCCAATTCCCAAAAAGAGGCTGGCACGGACCTTATCCCTGCCTGCAGAGACTCTGTCCCCCCGTGTCCAGAAGCTTGTGAATACTCACCGCATTGGAAGTCCACCATACACAGTTAAAGACCCTCCTCTCAACTGTACTGAAGAAGATAGGAAGGAGGATAGCCTTAAGGCCCACTGCCTCAGCCAGCTAACCTTTGACACACCTGATCAGCATCTTCCAGGCTTTTTCAACAGCTTCTGTCACCAGGAGCAAGTGTACATGGGCATCCAAAACCGCTACCTTGAATTTGTGAGGAACGCTGTGAAGCACCTAGAGGCGCAGGTCCTCCTGGAAGAACAGGAAGTTGAGTGGGTGAAGACACTCCAGCCTCAGGACTTTGTGATATGCGAGAATCTTCAGCCTGAGAAGATAGAGCAGGAGGTTTTCTTCATGGTGCATGTCCCTAAAGTTTCTGAGGGGGTTTTCTCTGCAAAGGTGAGGCAGAAGTTAAACAGTAATGCTGTTGTACCATTATGAAATGTAGTCCATTATTGTCAAATACAGTGCAGAGTGGGAGCAGCAGATGCAAGCAATAAGCTAATGTCAACTCAGAGACTTGATATAGCGTGCCCGGCAACCTGGTTGCACGCAAGAACAGAAGTTTTGTTGTCAACAGCCACTTTCCCATACAGTACCCCATAGCCACAGGCAGCACTCACACCCTTATAAGGCAACCCACTGTCAGAGGACTAAAACCTCATTGACCCACACTTCCTTTTTCACCAGGTGTTGTGCAATAGCTCTAACGACTTACTAAATGGGGCTAAAAATGCTACCTTGAACACACCCTATATTTGTGCCCTCTGTATAAAACACTAGGACAGCCCACGTCTGACGATGCATCTTGGAGGCTGGAGAATCATTTATGCCCTAGTTAGCCAGTGCAGAGGAAAGACTGATAGATATACGAACAATAGACATCATTTAGCCAAATATCATATCCAGGATGCTACAGAGTGATATTCAGATATTTTTAAGTGTGCATGGAAGTTGTACTCATTAATTTGTTGGGGTCAAGCATTGTCTAGCAAGCTGCACTAACCCTTAGGTTTTGGTCATCTTTATCCATGGAGTAGTTAAAAAACCTGAGAATGAATCCTAGTTGAATAATTAAATCAAGGCTGGATTTCCAAAAAAAATTGTAGATTTTGAATCATTGAACCACGGGACAAGTTTCCATTTTTCAACCACAGTTTAAATGTGTTTGGTCGATGCTGTTTAAATCCTTATTGTGAAAAGAATAGTTGCACCCAGAGCGAAATGCCAGAGTCTACATTTATCACAATAAATCCAGATACATTTAGACGGACATGGGCAATATTTATTGTGATACACAGTAGTAGTGTCTCTCAGCTAACACAGCATGCCAGACTGCTGGGAACAGAGCTGTAGAGGATCCATGTAGCTTGAATATTCTCACACACTTCCTGCAAATTTTGCGGTATGGGTGGAGGTGAAATGACACCCGTGACACGTGACAACAAACTGTTCATCATGGCGCTGACCATATTGCCCCTACACGCAGATTTGTAAGTCGTCTCCACCATGATAAAAGTAACTTGTCACTGAAGATGACCCGTTGCCATTCTGCGTCACTCCGCCATTCTGGCTTGAAACTGTCAGACTGGCATGGACGTCGTAATGGTCTGTGTGCATGTAGACCTGCACTGTCTACTGCTAACGGTGCTGGCACTAACAGGATGACTCACGGAGGACATCGCTGCTCGCTGAATGTCTGTGGTCAGTGAAGTACAGCGATATGGCCCATTCATGGTTACGTCACATGGGCCACCGAATATGACGCTGAAATCATTCGCACGTCTCACAATGTCAGACCTACCCATCAGGTTTCATCCCAGTCAAGTTTCATACCTGTTCTGGGTGCAGCTATTTGTGGAGCTATTCTTTTGATGATGAGTGTATCCGTTTTTCTTCTGAGTGTTTGTGGATGTGGATGCTCTTATATACACAGTCGTGTAACTGACTTTTTGTCAAATTAGCTAACTAGGTGCAGGATGATCTATCAGCATTTCCCCATCCCGACTTTTTATGATAACATTTCAGAGTTTTGCCATTTGATATGTCCTCTTTGCACCATGTTTTAATTAAATGCAGGGTTTAAATGACTTGCACCATGTTGCATTCTATTTTTATTTACATTATAATTTATACCATAATTGGAAACTTTAATAAATTTTAATAATTAGTTGCTTTTTTTAAATTTTAGTTTTTATCTTGATGCTAAACCATTGTATTTTGTGCTGGCAGCTTTTCTAGCACCAGATCTACCTGCTAAAAAGTTGATATATAGTGCTGATGTCTGTATTAGCCTCTACATACGTACATTTGAGTCCATTACTGTTGAGCTAAACGGTGGGGTTTCCCAATGCTTGTCTGATGGATTTGCATTCATCTCAGGTACAGTAATGATCAAATGTTGAAGAACAAATACAATTAAAGGATACAAAATCATAAATGCCATGAATCCAATAAGGCTGATGCTAGTTTTAGGCCTGAATGCTGATTTAAATTAAATTATGTTAACTCTTCATTATTTTGCATGTTTAAATGTATCTACGTTTTCTCATCCCAGGTAAGCAGGAACACCTCTGCACCAGCTTGCCCAGTGGTCCTTCCTCATTATCCCAATACTGAAGAGACCCTGACCCAGTTTTTACCATGCATGGCACAGGAAGATCAACACCTCCCAAAATTACTGACTGTCACAGAAGCACCAGAATTATCACATGAGGGCAGTGCTGAGCTAGGCCAGAAATCCGACACCATCGCCAAGGGACACACGGTCTTATCATTCCTGGAAAGAGGCCATACAGTCACTATTGTAAGGGATTTTCCCCGGGGAACACTGATGGACTTTGTCCAGGAGGGAATTTCTCTGCACTGTTTGCAGCCTGATGTGTACGAGAGAAGGCTTTGCCTGCTGATTCTCCAGCTGGCTCTGGGTTTGCAGCATCTAGAAAGTCACGATGTCAAGCATGCAGAACTGAGACCACAAAGAATTTTGCTGGTGTGGTCGCATACCAAGAATAAGAGGTCAAGGGAGAAGGCTGAAGCCATTGGGTATTCGAAGGAAGTTAAGAGGAGGAGTTGCACAGATAATCCTGAGTGGGAAAGTACTGTGCAGGGTGACACCCTGCATGAGAAAAGGGTTCATGCATTGTGGGAGAAGTGGGGCACTCCTCGTGTTGTAATTAGCCATAGCAGTGTCCAACCCGAAGCTTTTGAAGAAGCACCTACCAATGGATCCCAACTAGGAGCTCTGTTGAAGTTCTGTCTGTACGATACTCGGTATGGTCAAAATACTCAGTACACACCTGGCCTGCTTCACCTGGTCAACCAGCTAACTGCAGAGAATCCAGGCCTTCAACTGGCTGAAATAGCAGGAGTTCTTCAGGCCCTGTTGTGGGGACCCCGAGCTGGACTCTTTGAGAAGAACCAACCAAACACAACAGTGCTTCACAACTGGCTGACGGTGAAACGCTCGCTGCTGATGTTAAAGCTGGCTGAAAAGGGACTGTGCTTAAATCAGAATGGCTTGGATTGGGAGGAGTATCTGTGTCTGCAGTATGTCGCATTTGCCGAGCCTGAGACTGTACTTAAGACGACCGCACATTTGGGTCTGTACAATAATGTAAGGTTGGTTTAAAAGCTGGGGAAAACACTGCACAGTCCAAGAGTTTTCAGAAAAGCCAATGAAGCAGCAAGCATTACTTCTACTATATTATAATCTTCATTTACAAGTTTATCTGCTGTGTGCTAGGAGGAATATACAATATAATATATAACAAGTAGAAATTAACACTTTCATTTCCAGCCAAAAAGTCCATTAAGTACAAATTAATGCATATCCAAAAGACATTTCTGCAATTAGATATAAGATCCACATTCATAAGAAGGAAGAACCTTTTTGAGGGGGTGTAGTTGTCAAAAGATACAGGACATGTGACTCCTCACAAACTAGTAGACCACCAAAACAGTCACCATCAGATAAAAGGCACAGCTTTCATCTTTCAGAGAAACATCAGATCCATTCTCTTTTCATCCATCCTTCTAGTGTGAGGACAACTTGAGGAGACACGCTCACTTGGTAATACTATGCTACCAAGAAGAAAAAATTAAAACATAGAATAAACTGCAAATTAAACAAAGAAGGTGCTGGGGTTCTTAGAACAGTGGACTGACCACCAGAGTCCAGATATTAGGGACCGTCTTTGGGATTACTTAGATTGTGAGAAGCAGACATTACAAATAAAACTGAACTTTGAAGGTGTTTAAAGAAAGCATATTATCCACCCAGAGTGTGAAAACCAAGTCTTTAAGAAAAGAGTGGGAAGTGTAATAAAGGCCAAATCTAGACACGTGAAATACTAACTGGACATTTATTCAGTTTTTTGGCCCGATGCTAAAAAAAAGCCCTTACTGAACACTTCATCTGGAAAGACTCGCCAAAGCATTGAAAGATGCAATATTTAAGATGACGTAATCTATCAAATTCATACCCAGTGCAGTCCCTCCATGTTTACTTACCAATCTGAAGAATTAATGCAAGTTCAGCATCAAACTTCATTCATTTTCTTCACTGTCCAGTGGTACAAAGGAACTCCAACAGTAATTCTCATTATGCTGTTATTCCGATTTATCACTCGCCACCCCACCCCTTCTTATTTTCAAGTGCTTCGTTGGTGAGAGCAGGCATGCTTCATCTGCTCACATGCGCACCGAAGGCACAATGACACTACAGTAACTCACCATCACCTTCTCAGTCCCACTATAGATAGGACAGGCCGGGATTAGCTAGTTAGCATGTTCACTCCAGTGGACATCTTATTAACATAAGATAAGATAATCCTTTATTAGTCCCACAGTGGGGAAGTTTACAGTTACACAGATTGTGCCTTTAAAGCTGTTATCACTTCACATTCTGCTGATAGTTTCAGGTAACTCGAAACTAACATTTCACATATCGCTCCTTTAGTGGGCATAAAGGTAGAGCGTATCAAGAAGTGAGACTAACACACTGCACAGGGTGAGCACATTTATTCTGCACCGTTACAACATGCAGATCAATCCAACTCAACTTGGAACATAAGAAAATTAAAGATTCATGCACACACAAAAAAAAAAAAAAAAAAAAAAAAATCAATAGAAACATGAAAAATCAATATGAAATGGCACTGGAAATAAAACTACTTACATACATTTTTGTTGCAGGGGAATTTTAACCATAAATATTACAATCTACATAGCAGTATGAGGGAACAAGAGTGGAAGAACCAGCATTAAACAATTACTTTAAGTAGCTAACCCAGTAGTAATGACTTCTGACCTAATGATTGCAGTGGAAGTCCTGGTTTTAGCTAGTGCAAATAACACCAAAATACAGCACAACTTTGAGCTACTGAAGTGTAATTCACAGAAAACATCAATGCAGCGTGTTGATAACCTTTAGGATTCTTTTAATCGTAAAGTCTGGGTGACTGAGCACCAAAAAACAAAACAAAAAACAAAATTGAAGCGTGGGATTAATAAGCATTATTCATTGTCGTCATCCGAGTCTCTTTCGATGCTGTAAGCCATGAAGAAAGCGTCAGGTCGGGATGGGATAAGGGAATGACCAGGCCTCACAATCTCAAAGCCCAGGAAACTGAATGTTCGCAGTAGCGATGCTGCAGGGAGAGGAGAAGGCATAATCAATCAATCAATCAATCAATCAATCAAATTTGTACAGCACTTTTTACAACCAATGTTGTCTCAAAGCAGCTTCACAGAAAATCAGTTTTATTGAAAGAAAAACACTGAGTTAATGCATAGACATAGGGATGAGCAAGCCAGAGGCAACAGTGGTGAGGAAAAACTCCCTTGAGTAAGGAAGAAACCTCAAGAGGAACCAGGCTCAAGGGCGAAACCCAACCTCCTCAGGTCACTCATTCCAAACACTATCAAGACAGACTAGGACCTGAGAGAGAACTCACCTCTATCATCACGGTTTTTCTGGAAGCAGATAAAAACGTGATCGACCTCAAGCTTCTCTTCTGCAAATTCCAGCAAGAGGGCAAAACTGCAAGAGGAGAGAATCGATAATTTTTTTAAATTATTTTTTATATATACATACATACATACATACATACACCAAGGGTGAATGGTGAACAACACTGAAATCCATCTCTCTTTGCTAACTCAGTCTAATTTACTCTGCAGGTTTAAATCATTTGGCCATAATGACAATGGATTGTTTAATTCTTTGTATATACAGAATTAACATCAATAAAATAAAATAAAGTACAAGGCTTAATGCATCCTCCTTTGTAGACAGTCTTTTTACATCAAGCCATGGTTGCCCAGCCTGGTCCACAAATTGCTTGCATAGCAACAGGTTTTAATTCAAACAGAACTAGGAGCTGTATCAAAGCTGAAGCTTACACGACCAGTGGTTGAAAACTAAAACTGAAAAAAATTAACTGAAATCAGGCTTGAGAGAACACCTACAGCCACAACAGTCATGAAGCAAGCAGTTTTATTAGCAGTTACAGACTACAAGATTTGCAAAGGGTTCTACATAACTGTGCGTTATTTGACAACAGCAGAAGCCCATGGTGCTACAGTCAGGTGGGTATCCTAAAGGAAACACTGATAGTGGTGAAACCAAGAGGTTGCAAACCTGTCCTTGCTGCCTTCGGGAAGAGCTCCAGGGGGAATCTCGATGTAAATCTTGGCCCCAGTCAGTGCCCCTCTCCATACAAGCGACTTAGCCTCAGAGCAACGCCGCTCAAAGAGCAAAAAACGTACTCGGCTGTTCAAGGGTGGGGGCTCCTCAAGAACCAGCAACTGAGCATCCTGTTAAAATAAGCGGAAATTCAGCAGGGATTCTGCAGCTTATCTGTGCACAACTACAGTCCTCTCCTCGTCTGGTCTTTTGGCTAAACACTCACTTTTTATGATCAAAGCCAGTAATACCAAGTGAGGCAACCTGAACAGATTAAGTGGATTTCAAAGCTACTTCCTTCAGTCGTTTGAGGTTGGAGTTTAAAATGTGCCAAAATTACCTCAAGAACTTCAAGTTCCCTGGCTTTCCAAGAATACAGCAATAACTAACCATCTCTAGTGTACTTTCAGACTTTACATGTCTGCCATGTTTTTACAGCTTACCAAGAAGACCAAGATTTGGTATTAACACAAGCAAGCACTGACACTTGACTTCACCACTGACTAATTATTTTTTGTATTATATATTTTATTACTTACTCTTTACATAAACACCCCCCCGCCCAAAAAAAAAAAAACAAAAACTGACATGGTAAACATGGCACTTACAGAATAGAATAGCTTAGCTGAAAGATTGTGATCCCTCTGATCGTTCCCTCGCCCACCTGGGATCTTCAGGGGTGGGTGAGGGGCATCAGGAACACCACCGAGGCCCTGGACACGGGTTACTGCAACACCGGGGGCAACGGCGGGGACTGCAGGAAGCAGACATACACGATAGGTTAACAATAACCATACAATGACCGAAAATTCTGTGAACATACGAACACACAATATCAAAATCGGAAAAAGATAACACCCCAGGTTTGAAGCATGCTATAAAGAAATGGTATATTGAGAATAATGAGCATGTCTTGTTTTTGGTTGACGTGATGAACTAAAACATAATTCAGAATTCACATATTTATTTAAATGATCCGCACATAACGATTTGGGGCAAAACAGACTCATATGTGCCACCTATCTATCTAGCTATCTATCTATAATAAATGTAATTTATCTGAAAGCTGCGCGTGGGTCCCTGTGGGGGACACAGCACATGCATATCTGTAAATACATTACCAGTGGGCCACAAATGGTCCCGCATTCGTGGAAACACCCAGTAACACTCGAGTGTTACAGGTATGCAGTTTGCTCAGAGGTGTTACGTTAATGATCGCAGATCCGCGGATGTGAAGTAATTCCGGGAACGGATTGCGTTTACAGGACGCGGAGTTCATGCGCGTACAAAGTCTGCGTTAGTCACTGATACACTGACTGGGCCAGCAGCGGATTTGTCAAGGCCGCTAACTACCAAACAAACAACAGCTAACTAATACCTGTCCAACACATCGAAGCCTGGTAATTACTAAAATGTCACCTAACCCGACGAACCAAAACATACACGTTATAATCTCTAAAACGACTGGTAACAATCCATCCAGAGCCTAAAACCTGGGTAACTCTTATCTAGCTAATATTAACAGCAATTACAGCTAGTTATCAAAACACCAACAAGCTAACCGCTAGCCAGCTAACCGTACATCGTCCACAAAAAGACAGCGCCAATGGCTATTTAAACTATAAAGCAAGTATAAGAGAACCGACCGAGGGAAACTGTGTATTTGAGTCTAGAGCTGATGTTTATTACATAATTGTGCCTGCTAGGTGGACAAAGTCCAGCAAGGCTTTATCGAGACCGCAAGGCCTTGAAGCTAGCAAGCAAGCTAAGTAAAGCTAATCATGTCACAAGTCACAACGTACCTTTCGATCTCGGGTTTATTACGGGTCATTTCGGCTACTGGCATCTTGGATATATTTCTCTCTTTTTCTCTGACAAAACAGTGGCTATTCAGGATCGTCTGGAGGTTGGATTTAACCATCCGGCCAACGTCAGGGCCCACAGCTCGTCGTCCTTTCTCGGCTGAATATGGTCGCTGTGGAGCTGAAGCAGGAGGATTTATGCTCTGTGTCCCAAAGCTGAGCAGGGGAGGATCCATCAGAGCGCCTCCCTCAGGTTACCTGCCAGTCACTCATGTCGTATTACAGTAGAGACGTTTGACTAAACGTGCTGATCTAGAAGCTGAAGTACGAGTGACGTTTTCCAAAAGTCCGTTTAGTTAAATGGTCACACTTTAAGGTTCACAATGAGGTGTGTGTGAATGTGAGTGAATGTGTGTGTCTGTGTGAGTGTGATTAAAAAATACGTTGTGTGCTTTTGTTGTGAATGTTGAAATGTTGTGCACTGTGAGCTAGCCAAACACAAATGCCTTGTTTGTGTGAGCATACCTGGCCATTAAAGTCTGATTCTAGGATAAGGTAAAGTCATACAGGGTGGTCTGATCTCTGTTCTAGTGACACTAGTGACAGGGGTGGTGATGGGTAGGGCGGGACGGATTGATACCTAAATATCAATATACATGTATGTACATACACTCATGTGCTAAAATCAGTTTGTTACAATTGCAATGTGTATATATATACATATATATATATATATATATATATATATATATATATATATATATATATATATATATATATATATATATACATATATATATGTAGAGAGAGAGATAGATAGATAGATAGATAGATAGATAGATTGGGTGTTCACCTGAGCATCAACACTTCCAGTCTGGTCAGGAAGGCACACCAACGGCTCTACTTCCTTAGGCGGTTGAGGCGAGCTGAACTCGGGAGCTCGGTCCTCACCTCCTTCTACAGATGTATGGTGGAGAGCGTCCTATGCTCCAGCATCAACGTGTGGCGCGGAAGCTGCTCTGCTGCAGACAGGAAAGCTCTGCAGAGGGTGGTGAAGGCTGCACAGGAGTCAGCCTCCACACCACCACGGACATCTACACCTCCAGTAATTTTTAAGTGTAAAAACGAATTAAGTGTAAAACGAACAGACTGAGAAACAGCTTTGATCCAGAAGCTGTAAGACTTTAAACGCCAATTAGTCGTAACCACTGCACCGACACTTTGAGGACACTAGTCACTTTAAAGACACTTTGCCGCTACCTTTTCAATCTCCTTGCTCCTCTTTCTTTCTATATCTTTATATATTTATGTATATTTTATTTATTTAAGTACTGTTGTTTGGGTATAACTGGATCCTTGAGTACTACAGTTTCGTTCCACCCCGTGTACCACATGTGATGTGAATGACAATAAAGTCTCCTTGAATCCTTGAGATAGATTTTCTCTTAATGAAAATAACAAAGCTAAATGCTGCTGTAAATCATGGTGCAGAATAGGAACTACTTTTTCCTCTACCTTCTTCTCCTGCTTCCAAATAAAGCTGGCAAATAAAAAAGCACTTTACCCGCTATGCACAAAAGTGACTCTGTTTTTAAACTCATTATCAAAAGAATAGATGCACCCAGAAAGAAGTGTCATATTGAAATGTTATTCAGAAGGAAGGTAAAGGTTAACAGGAACAATAAATGATAAATAAGTTGGACAGATGGGCAATATTTATTGAGCTACACATACAGAAGCAGTGTCTAATCGGGAAACCAGATGGCGGCGTGTGCACATGCTGTGGCTTCGCTCTTTCCCAAGAAAACTGCGTTTTTTGTCCTGTGAGCTGCAGTGTTTTTGTACGTCTTTGTCGTGTGTTCATGTCTTGAAACATACATACAGCTGGAAGTTCCTGCTTGAGATCAGCAGAAACAGACTTTTAGAGTTTGACTCTCGTTGTGTTTATTTTGGGGTCTTGCGTTCGTCTATTTTATGTTTACTGCTTAGTATTTTATATACTCTTGTTCTTGTTCGCAATTCCCATCCTCTGTATGTGTTGTACATATTGAAATACTGACAAAAAAAACTACTTGACAACTTAACTTTCAGTATGGTGTCGCGCCGCCCTGTTTGCTAATGCAACATGGAGACATGGGTCATGGGTCTTGACATGGAGTTGCCGAGGTTCGTAATGGTGTCCTGCGATAAAAATGCAGTTTGAATTTTCTCACACAGTTCCTACAGTTTGATCTGGACATGTGACATATAACAACATAGCTTTCATCTTGGTGCTGACCGCTCTGTCTCAGATTTGTTGGTCGCCTCCACCAAGACAAAACAGGACTCCATGACAGTTTGGCATGACACTATTGTAGTCTTCGGTGATATGGTGTCAACACGGTGTTAAGGACAGTCATCGCAATACTCTGCCAGCTTGTAGTCCTGTGTTGTGCCGCTGTCAATGGTGCTGGCACTAACAGGAAGTCTCATGGAGGATATCACTACTTGCTAAATGTCCACAGTTGTGGTTGTTGGTTCAGTCAGGTATAGCAATAAGGCCTGTCCTTGCTTGAGTCACATGCGTAACTGAGCCTGAAAAATCATTTGCAAGTCTTACAAGCCTACCCACCAAGTTTCATTCCCATCAGTTGATTCCTTTAGGGTGTACCTATTAGTTAACTTAATTATCAAATGCAGAGGTCTTTAAGATAAAACATGACATTGCTCATGTGGCTTAACCTACCCAGGAGGAAATTTAGATATACTCATCCTTTCCTTTTTTTATCTTTCATATTTTTAATAGCGTTTGATTTTAGGGGTTGTAATTGGCTAAATTTTTATTATAGATAGATAGATAGATAGATAGATAGATAGATAGATAGATAGATAGATAGATAGAAAAATAGACATGGCAACCCCATAACCACCACTGTAAAAAAATCTGAGAGTCTGAAAGTTTCTCTACAGTAATTCATTTCACATCAACCACTCAGAATAGCTCTGCGTACATCTCAAGAACAGAACTGTTCCCCTTTAAGTAGGAGGGAAAAGGTTTAGTTCGGTGCTCTTTGGGATTCTGTTGTTCTAAAATAACATCTTAAAGTAGCTCAACAAAATGATAGTGGTTAGTTTATTGATTTCCTAAAAAGAGGTGTATTAGTTTAATTCACTACACAACAAAATACTACACATATAGAGGTAAATAGAAAACCCTAGAAAGTTGAGATGTGAGGTGTCATTAAAAGGGAAACTTTTTCTATTTGATGTGTATTAATAGGGCCACAGAACTGAGAACTGTGTTTTTGTACATTGTCATGGTTGTATAAGTAGTGATCAGTACATAGAACAGACATACCATGAAACTCAACATAAAACCACAACAGAGTAACAGCAAAGGAGGACTATTTTCTACACGTCTCTGTTTCAACATGTTGCTTCTGAGAGATCATTATTTTTACCTAATGGACTTTCTTGGGGTTATTTTGTTTGTTTGTTTGTTTGTTTGTTTGTGTTTGTTTTATTCATTTATTTTTCAAAAATGAAAAGAATCAAAGCATGTTTACCCCCTTTTACCGAAACTTAAAATCATTTGGTGACTAAAGACATCAACTGGTCCAGTTTTGAAAGCATATATTTTTTGCCCTTCCTCTGTTACAAGTTTGTAGCTGTATATCCTTGGTCCTCTTGGCCTTTGTTGTTGTATTTTGTACTGCACAATGTACCACTCATTTTCAGGGGGGCCAGTAAACCAGTAACTCCACTCTCTAATTACACAGCCGTTCTGTTGTAACATGCAGTACACGGCTTGCCATGTTAAAATAAACATGGAGGTCTCTGAAAAGATGTAATGTAGTAGGGAGCATGCTACTCCAAAATGATGCCTATACAGATGGGCAAGTTATCCATGTCATGGGCACTAATACAGCATACTGTATACATACAGAGACGCTGGCTTTTTAACTTTATACTGGTAACAGCCAGTATGGTCATTTTTTTTTTGTTAAGGGGATTGGGATGCAGTGACGGCTTGTTGTTACTGATCAAAGTATTCCTAAGCCTACTGTATGTAGTGACAGCTATCACAAAAGCATCATGAACCAGCATCTTGTCTGCTGATTTCTTTATGCACAGAGGTTTCTCCAGATTTACTAAATCTTTTGATGATAAGGAACATTGTTCTTTATACATCTGCTGACACATTTTGATGGCTCATAATGGGCTAGGCTTTTCCCTCAGATGCTCCTTTAACACCCATGAAATATGAAGGTATCACCTGTTTAAGATTGGCCAGCATCGTTTAAGCCTTAAATTCCCAAATTTTGGAACAAGTTGCAGGCATTCGTTTCAGAATAAGTAAATATTTCCAAAAAAAGAAAATAAAATAAAACATATATTCTTTTTGTGTTGGCAAATTCCAATTCTGGACTGCTTTTACTCTGCACTGTATAGTTTTCCCTAGCCTAGCACACCTAATCAGTTCATTGTAAAGTCATGCAGGAGCTGGGGAGAGGAAAAATGGTCTACAACTGTCAAGCTTTTGAAAGAAGAAACAAAACCCACAGACAAAAACAATCAGCTTTGGATAAAACGTTTTGGTAGACGTATGTTGTGGTTTAAATACACACAGCTCATTCCCATTGAAAGTCATGTGAATTCAGTGTAGCTGTTGACAGACAGCATAAGGCACTGCTGGGACAAAGCTGCATCTCAGCACCTCTGTAAGACGAAAGCATGTGTGTACTGACCTCCAAGCGCGCCTTCAGTTTCACCTTTTATTTTTTACAACCCACTATCAGCTGTGTCTGTCAATCAAGAAACCACATCTGACGCACAGCATGACGCACCGAAATTGAAATCAATATCCAATCCTTCCATGAGTGCACAGTTTACGCCAGGTAAGACTGGAGTTATTTCCTCATAACAGGCAATCATATTTGTGGGAATGTTTCATAGTTTGAATATCTTACATGTACTGTATCAACCCGGAAGAACTTGAGCTTTCCTCAAGTTCAGCCTAACGTCTATTTTAAGCTGTGCTGCAAGTGTTGTGTACTTCATACAGCTAGTAGATGTGTGTATATTATATTGCAACTAGGCACATGGAACAGACTAGATCTCTAAAATCTGTTTCCATCTCTGGTTTTCCTGATAGTAGTTTAGCTTGACTGTTACTTCTTCAGGTTAGGAAACTGATATTGAATATAGGACCATTACCAAGTGTTCTGTTTTGCATTGGCTGATATCTTTTCCTCTTTCCATAGACGCTGGTTACTAATAAAGAAAAGATCAAAACTGAAAGTTTGTATTCTTGTAGTACTACCACATAATTACACTGCAGTTCTGATACCCCACTAATGCACATTCCTTTACATGTAATCATATGAAATATGCTAACATGACATAGAAGGTTGAGGTGTAATTCAGTATCTTGACCCATAGTGAAATACCGCCGGATACTGCCTGTCAAGTCGTTGAGTGAGGTGGAAAACCCATGGAAAGGGGTCACTCTGAACCGTTGCATCTTAGTGGCCATGGTGATTGTGGTGGTCAGCTCTGGGGTTGAACTTGTACAAGGTAATTCATTCTACCATAATTTTTTGTTACCGTGTTGCTGTTTCATTGTAATCTCCATGTAATCAGGTTCTCATAAAACGTTTTCAGTGAAAAGGCATGATATGATAGGCTGGTGTTTGGTGTAGCTCAGCGGATAAGACCACTACCCGCCCCAGAGCCAACACCACACGTGGGAGACTGGGGTTCAAATCCCAGTCTAGGTGACTATACTGTGCTACACCAATAAGAGTCATTGGGCAAGACTCCTAACACTACATTGGCCCACCTGTAATATGATTAACCTTGTAAGTCGCTCTGGATAGGAGCGTCAGCTAAATGCCGTAAATGATACTTTCTTTTCCAATATCAATACCTTTTTTCTTAAAACAAACGAATGTCTTGAAATTAAACGTTTGTGGCCAAAGCCTACAATACTGTCTGCATTCTAGTCAAAAAAATTACACAGAGCCCTCAACGAAATATAATAGGATTTTTTATTTCAGTATTTGGTGTCCACTCTTTGGGACTTAATTTAAGAATGTTACTGCAGCTTAATGGCCATTGTTAAAACATATGGAGTGTGTTTTCTGACTTTTGCATAGTCCGGTACATAGTAAATATGTATGTAATATTAGACTGTTTAAAGTTTTAGAAGTTGTTTTAAAACAGGCAAAATAACAAAGTCAATGTGAGGTTTCTTCCACAATCGCATCCAAGTTACTGTTTGTTCTCCAGCTTGCTCCTGTGGTAGCAAATCTGCGACTGGCTTGATTATTTGACACTGCTGTGTGTTTCAGAGACACTGGAGCCTTTGTTTGAGGTGTCAGAAGGGGAGCTGGGATCAGAGGTGCAGGATGGGGACGCAGATGAGGTACTGGAGGAATCCTCTAGTACTGTGTAATACGCTGGTGTTAAGTTTAGAGACCTGTACTGAATAAACCTCTACATCCTTCCCCTAGTCTGAGGCATCCTGGTGGGACACCCTAGCGTTTTGGAACTGGGGAGCAGAGGACAAAGTTGATGAATTTAGAAAGAAGAGAGCAGCCAGGCAGAGGCAACCTGGAGAGAAGGCTGGACCCCGGATCCGTAACAGGGAGATGGCTACAAAAGGACTTCTAAAGGAAAGGGATTAGATAAGTTAATAGCTAAAGACCTGCTTATGGAGGGGCTTTCAACATGGAGCAAAACCAGAAGACTAGAAAAGAGAGCTTTTAGGGGAATGAATAAACATCAGGGGGTGCGTTAAAGTGATAGTTCTTCAAAAATCAAGTTTACACAATCTTTCCTTTACTTCTTATAAAGTTTGGTGTTTGCTTGAAACAGAACCCCCTCGTTGTGCAGACTGCCTAAAGTACCATACTGATATCCACAGTGTCTGGTAAGGGGGAATTATGTAAATCTATTTTTGTAAAACTGCTGCTTTAAATAACACACAATTAATATCGTCTTACTATCTTCTATACCCCGCTGTTACATTCATCTAACGCCTTCTCTCTTTTAATAGGGTAACCTGAAAATACTTGATAAATGAACAAATGAAGAATTTGATATGTGACATTTTCAACAGTAAGCACATAGCTGACTCGAAGTGAGCATGCTTATGGATCTTTAATGTATTAAAATAGACACATTACAGTGAATGTAAAACAAGGGCCGAACAAGCACAGCTGCAGTACTACAGGGTAAAAGAAGTGAACATACATTAGAAGTATTTTACACAAATTATGATCTGAGGGCTTAGTACAGTAGTACAGTATACTAGTGCAGTATATAAATGTTTATATTAATAAGGATGTTAAAAAAACTATGTAAATCTATCACTGTGCAAGTCTCTGGAATGTTTATGTGTAAGTATAATGATGCACTGACTTAATTTGATTTTTGATTTTGGTATTCTCTTAAAGTTTTAAACAAAATTCTAACAACACAAGAGCTGGGACGCAGGAGGATTGCTGAGGTTGCTGGTTGGTGCTGGGATTAATTCACATTGGGATTAATCTTTAAACACAGAGTCAGTATCCCACATGAGATTAAGCCTAGCCATTCACTGAATCTTTCTTTTAATACTGAATCTCCATTCAGATGTTCAGGTGTTTAGTCCATAATTAGGCTCAACACTTTTTCAACCCAGTCTTTTTTTTATGCATATGTAGCATACAGTCCACTACCTTAATCATTTCCCTTAGAAGGAATCCAAAGGAAAGCTGTTGGGGCATCTGCCCACTGGTTTATATGCTAAATGTGATCAAGTCAACTTTAAAAAAAAATTCTAGGTCAACCAACTGTACCAATACAGAGGGGTCATTGTTGGCTGCAAACTCATTCGCCATAGTGGCACTGAGTCTAATGGCAACAAAATGTTTGGTGTAACAGTCCTTCTGCTGGACTCCTCCAGGACCTCCTGTAATTTGTAGCTTTACTGTGTGTGGTTGGTGTAGCTCAGCGGATAACACCACTACCCGCCAAGTAGCTACCACCACACATGGGAGACTGGGGTTTGAATCCTAGGCTGAGTGACTATGCTGTGCTACACCAATAAGAGTCTGTGGGAAAGACTCCTAACACCACATTGGCCTACCTGTAATATGATTAACCTTGTAAGTCGCTCTGGATAAGAGCGTGAGCTAAATACCGTAAATGTACTGTATACTGCAGATGCCCCAGAAAGAGATTAGACAATTCCTGAAGTAGTGCTTTAATGTGAGCCAGACAACGCATAAGAACGGAAAACTGCACCCCTCCTGTGTTTAAAACACTTATCTGTCTTTTAAAAGTGGCCACTTGCCTATAAACCCAGACATGTGTGATGCTGAATATGACAGTTATATCCTACTTTGTCAAGTTTTGCCCATCAATGATATTTTAATTTCAGAAAAGGTCCACTTTCCATGCCCCGGCTTTACTGGTTTGTTAGGACTGTGATTCTTAGTGATCTAGACAGTGCGCTATGCATAAATCATTAGTACAGCGATGTGCTTTGTGTGTATAAGATGTGCTTATATGTCAAATAAATGCAATATAGACAAACTTGTGAGGTTTGTGTCATAACACATGCAAATACTGGAAATGGGTACATACACTACAGGCAAAACATGTCTCCCGCACCCCAAGACAAAACAGACTGTACTGTGTTTATTAAAACAACAGTTGTTTTGTTTCTGGAGGCAGGCCTAATCAGATCTGCCCATTTTTGAAGCATCGGATCAGGTGTAGTGATTTTACTGTAAGTTATATTAGTCCTTTAGAAATCAATTGTTTTTTTAAGAATAAAGTATTTGGGATTTTTAAACAAGCCAAATGCTGCAGCTGGACCTAACTGAACAGTGTCAAATGTTGAGCCTTTTAAAGATTCCAAAATATAATATTGAAAAAGATGAAGAGCGGTCATAACAACCCTAATTAGATTTGTTGAACTGAATTAAGAACTGGTCTGTGCGGGCCAATGAAAGTGAGGGATTTTCCTCTACAGCGTGTCAGTAAATCAGTACTTCTTGCCTGTGGTTCTGCAATATGACACTGTCAGCGACATTCACATTTTTTGGCTATCATGTTTGTTTTGTAAGAGATGATGGCGCCCTCAAAGCCCACCTCAATCACACACAGGTTATCATAGTCCACAGGCACACAGCAGAGTGTGCGGGTCAGAGGCTGGCCGCTCAGGCGGTGTCTGCTCAGCAGGAGGGCGTGATTGTTGCTGATGTTTGGTGGAAAATGACATGGTCCTTCACAGTTGTTAATGTTGGCTATGGGAGGGTGTAACACATATTTCTCCAGAGACACAGTAAGGCTCTGGAGCCCACACTGACTCGTTGGGGTTATCTGGTCAGCTCTGGCTGTCCGCTGCGCTCTCTCTACTGCCCACGTGCCCAGCACAGTCTGTAATGCCTTCAGCAGCAGGAATGCTCTGTACTGGACCTCACGAAGGTTCTCCAAACCTTTAAAAACAAATACAGGTATTCAATTTCCTGGATGATACAGTTTGGTATCAGTGTTATTGGTTATAATGTTAAATTCATATCCAGAATCCATGAGATTTCCAAAGTGATGACCAAATCTTTACTATGTTCCTGTTATTTCCAAAGTATTTGAAATATGGAATTAAATATCTAAAGAGAATTGTTGAGTTTGTAATGATTAAACCTACATAGTACACAAAAGACTGTTGATATACATTTTTTTCTAACATGTGTGATTCATTTTTTATTCTTTTCCATTTAAAGAAACAACAATGCCCCATAGTCCGACCCCAACCCACACAGGAATTAACACTAACTGTTCCTTTTAGCACCACAGCACACCTTAAAGGCTCAACACATAACTAAGCAAACTTCCCATTGTTGTTGATTCTTGGAGATGGTAATTCCAGATAAGGGATGTCCAATAGGACATGTTCAAATTTGAACAGTACTGTATGTACAATATCATTTAAAAGTTTGGAATCTCTTGTCATATTAACATTTATTAATAATAAATAATATTTTGGTAATCATATATCTATATAAGAATACCTTACACAATAATATAATGTTTTATTACTATAACTTACACAATACAAAAGGTATAAGGAGTATTTTAGAGTGATCATATACTGTAATGATTTGTTTACAGCAATTTCAGGTTCAGCAAATTCTGGGCCCTGTACACTCTCAATGTCAGTGGGCCCCTATCCATGCCAGTACATGAGGAACGTGAGAAAAAAAAATGGGCCCCTCTCCCTACTCGGGCCCTGGGTAGTCAGGTCCACTTTTTCCCCCACTACCACGCCCATGTGCACCTTACTTGCATTCATACAGTACTGTACTCTCCCGTTCTTTGCTTAGTGTTTTTCTTTACTTAGTGTACATATACAGTGAGTCCAAGAAGTATTTGATCCCTTGCTGATTTTCTTCGTTGGCCCACTAATAAAGACATGATCATTCTATACTTTTAATGGTAGATGTATTCTTACATGGAGAGACAGAATATTAAAAAGAAAATCCAGAAAATAAATCTAAGGAATATATATTAATTGATTTGTATTTCATGGAGTGAAATAAGTATTTGATCCCTTAGTATTCATTAGCAGTTCTGGCTTTTACAGACCAGTTAGACACTCCCAATCAACTTGTTACCTGACCTGAAGCCACCTGTTCTCACTAATCACTTGTGTGAAAAACACCTGTCCACAGAATCAGACAGATCACACAGATTTCAAGTCTCCAACATGGGTAAAACCAAAGAGCTGTCACAGGACCTCAGAGTCAGAATTGTTGACCTTCACAAAGCTGGAATGGGCTACAAAAAGATTAGTAAGGTGTTGGATGTGAAAGTAACAACTATTGGTGCAATTATCAGAAAGTTTAAAGAGTATAACATGACAATCAACAGACCTCGGCCCGGTGCTCCAAAGAAGATTTCGCCTCGTGGGGTGGCAATGATGCTGAGAACGGTCAGAAATCGTTGCAACATCGGCAGGAGTTAGCAAATGACCTGAAGGCAGCTGGGACCACAGTTTGCAAGGAAACAATTGGCAACACTTTGCGCAACAATGGATTCACATCCTGCAGTGCCCGAAAGGTACCCCTGCTGAAGAGAGCACATGTGGAGGCGCGCCTCAAGTATGCCAATGATCATTTGAAAGATGAACCAAGTTATTGGGAGAAGGTTTTGTGGGTCAGACGAGACCAAAATTGAACTTTTTGGCCTCAACTCCACTACCCATGTGTGGAGGAAGAAAAATGCTGCCTATGACCCCAAGAACACTGTGCCCCCCGTCAAGCATGGAGGTGGAAGCATAATGTTTTTTTTTTTTGGGGTGTTTCTCTGCCAAGGGTACAGGGCTACTTCACCGCATCACTGGGAAGATGGATGGAGCCATGTACCGCACAATCCTGAGGGACAACCTCCTCCCCTCTGCCAGGGATCTGAAAATGGGCCGTGGTTGGGTCTTCCAACATGATAACGACCCTAAACATACAGCAAAGGCAACAAAGGATTGGCTCAAGAAGAATCACATTAAGGTCATGGAGTGGCCCAGCCAGTCGCAGTCGCTGTGCTTGCAAACAAAGGCTTTGCCACTAAGTATTGAGTGTGTTTGGCAAGAGGGATCAAATACTTATTTCACTCCATGAAATACAAATCAATTAATATATATTCCTTAGATTTATTTTCTGGATTTTCTTTTTAATATTCTGTCTCTCCATGTAAGAATACATCTACCATTAAAAGTATAGAATGATCATGTCTTTATTAGTGGGCCAACGAAGAAAATCAGCAAGGGATCAAATACTTCTTGGACTCACTGTATATATATTATATTTCTTATTCTTCTCTCTCCTTTTATATTGATATTTATTTTTTAAAAGTGTCGGGAATGGGAGGAACTGCAAAGTAAGAATTTCATTGTACAGTGTAACTGCTTGTTATGCTGTGCATATGACAATAAAACTCTTGAACCTTGAATCTAAACCTGTTACCTGTTTCTGCTCCTTCTCCATGGCCAGGGAGAGCAGTGAGCGCAGTGAGAACCTGCAGCTTGTCCACCATCACACTGTGTCCAGCTTCTTCTGTCCGGATCTGAGCTAAAGCCTCGTGCAGCCGCAGTCTCAGGACAGACAGCAGCTCTGGGTTTAGGTCCAGCTCCACTTGGTGTTTCTGCAGCACCAGACAGTCGCGGGGGAAGGAGAAGACGGTTGGGCCAGATGAATTAATCAGCTCCAGAAGAACAGACTCGCTCGATGACACCCCAAGTGTTAGAGGAGGCAGAGAGTGAAGAACACTCTCAGACACTGGGGCGTCCTCCTGCACTGAACTTCCCAGATCTTTCAGAGGGAGGACTTGACTGAGGAACTTCTGTAGCTCACACAGGAAGAAGAAGGTTCTAGAAAAGGTAAGATGGCCAGGTTAGAGTCTCTGTCCTCTGAGTTGCTTTCATACCAAGGATTCACAATCCAGTCCACATACTGTATTTACTCTGCTGCAGGTACATGCTTTATAGGAATGGTTCAGATTCATACGGTTTTCCCCATCAGCAAGGACGATATGTCACACATACAAATATACCAGTAGAGTCTCGTTTAAAAATGGCCAAACTTATTTCATGCTCTGCACTAAATCTAGTTAAACAGGTCTGTTTTTGTGTGTAATGAAATATGCTGTTGGTCAGTGTTTATTAACTCAATGCCTACAATATTCTCAGAAAAGCATATAGTTTATGATAATAACAAACTGTATCAGGATAACAAATAAATATGGTCATTTTGGCCATTAGTAGTATAACATGTGCACTGGAGCCAAAAACATTAAAAGGGGAATTAAAAGAGCAAACCCAATAAAAGGGGGGAATTCTTTGCCCCCCCAGGTATGCCCCCAAAATCTAGGCACTGGAGTTAGACTTAGCATCCTTACTGAATGAATTGTGGAGTGCTGACTAAACCAAATACAGCAGAAAAAGTACAAAACAGAGTGGTATTCCAGAGGCAGGGATCAGGTCTGGTCTAACTGCCACCTTTCGCCTTGAGAGGAAGAAAATCTAATTTATTAAATTTGATTTCTTATTTGCACATCTTAGAAGTGCATGCAAATGAAGACAGTTTTGTAGGTGGCCATGTCATTCTGTGCAGAGCTGCCAGCTCTGGGGCTACGTGCAAATAAAGTGTCTGAATTTAAATAGTATCCTTAACAGTGGATTCACACCTGTAGGTTAATATATCAGTGGAATATGCTGAACTGCTTCAGTTTAAAAGAGCAAGGTGAATTTGGTTTTCCATGATATACGCCCTTTAAGTATCTGTGCATAATGAGAAAGACATGCAGAACATGCAGCGGGCGCTCTGATCTTAGTACGAGCCAATGAAAGACACTGACGCTGTTGTGGGTTTTCTTGTCTTACAGGAACTCCTATCACCGCAATTCAGCTCTGTCATGTGGTTTAGTGACATCAAGCTAAGAGCCTGCCTAAATCACAAACTTGTCTTAACTTGTACCAACGTGTTAAGATACCTAGCAAACAAATCTAGTTAACATTTTAAAAGCTTTACCTGTTTCCCTTAAACAGGTAACAGTGTTGTACTGTGTCAGAACCTGCATAAGCAAGTCCGTTAGGGATTACGCATCATCTTGATGCAGATATACATGATGTCACAGACATGCAGTTTGCATGTTGCTAATTGGGTATAGGCTTTCATTACATGTCAGCTACCTTAGCCCTGAATCTCCAGTCCCAAACTATAGCAAAACATGTCTTTAGATAACTTTAAATAGATACGTTTGATTATTTTATTATTATTTATAGTTTAGCAACCCAAAAAGACAAGCCAGAGTTCTGCAGCCAAACTTAAATCCAACCTGGCTGGAGTTCCCCAAGAAAAGGCCTGTGAGGACCACCCAGTTATACAGTAACCCACAGTTCTAATGCTTAGCTTAAAAACATACCGGTTTGAAGGCGGGGTCTGTAATTCACTTGTACTTTCATGTGTGAAGAAAACAACTACTGGGCTCAGTGGAATACTGGTCTTGGCATCCTTCTTCGCCATGATGCCTTGAAAGTCAGCCAAACCCATTTTCTGCTCTGAAAATAGAGCAACAAGTTAAGCTTCTAGAAAATGACTATGTACAGTATTAAGCAAGTCTCAAGTTCTCACCACCGTCTTCCTGAGAACCAACAGCTATTCGCAGCTTTAGATGGCCATGACCGAAGATCTCTGCATGGCCAGTCGGCAGCACTACAAACTGTGTCCCCTTGGAAACACACACTGTCTAAAAGGGGAATAAAAACAAGACGAGGCCTGAATCAAAAAGCTCACCACAGAAACATGTTTGCAGTCAGTGCAAATAATAATGTCTCAGTCAACCGGAATAAAGTAGCTCTCATAATCCCCTCAGTCCCAAAGCTGGACACTTTAAAAAGAACCACTACAAACCAAATAACATATGACATGAATTATTTAAATCCTTCTAGTGAGTGATCAACCAATACAAAGACTGAGTTCTGCAGGAAAACATGTAAACCTGAGAGGGCTGATGTATTTGCTTATTTAGAGTTATTCAGTCCTGTATACTGGGCGTTTGGAATGAGGAGGATAAGGCATCAGTATGGCTGACCTGTTTGTTTGGCTGAAGGGCATGACTGCTGAACTTTATGTTTAGCCCCTCTGTGTTAATGGTGTCCACAAAGAACAGGAGCATTATGGAGGCCACTGTGCTTTGTTGATAATGCTTGCAAAGTCTTGTGAGGTGTAGAGTCAGCGTGAACTTTCCATTCTCTTCTACATCCCAGTGCTCTAAACAGGTGAAGAGAACAATCCTATAACGGCGCATTCTAATCAGAAAATAAAGAAAACTATATGAACCTGTTTATCTGGGCACGGTTATATGTGGTTTGCTAACAAACCTGGAAAGAAACAAAAACTTTGGATGTGGCTTCTCAATGCACCGTAGCCATTACAAGGATCCATATCATGTCTGATATATATTGTAATTTTTCAGGCAATATAATGAAAATGGACTAGTTTAAAAAGTTTTTTTCTAAATATTTTTCTTTTGCATGAAATGCCATTCTCGGCGCACTGCAGTACAGGTCAAAAACCGTTTCCACAAAATAGGTACAGTAGGCAATTAAAAACAGGGTTTTTTTATATTCTCGAGCTTAGCACACTGCTTGACAAGAACAAATGTAATTTCTGGAAGATAAACAGACTATTATACGGTATATATAGATATATATTTTTATAAATAGCACCACCTAATGGCCAAGTGATAGAAAATCATCTTTGTTCAAATTTCATTAGGACTGGCCAATGTTAAGTCTGACAAATGCCTCATGGAACTGATTAGCTAATAGGTCATCCTACCACCCCACTTATAAGGTAGATTAACAATCCTGCATCCAAGATTTAATCTCAAATGGTGGTGACTGAAAAAAATGTAGCACCTTGTAGCAGCACGTATGGGTGAAATCATATAAAGCCGTGCCACACTAATAAAGATTTTACATTCACGCCTAAATGACTGGGTAATACCTATTCACCAGTATCTGTAGGGTTACCTAGCAAGCAGATGTGGAAAGGGCTATAATGAAATGACATATAAAATCAGTTTTATTGCATTAATCTTTATTTGCACTGTTTTATGTTGGCGAGGATGGTTTTCCAAGCTAATGTAAGCTGACTGCCCAGATAAACAGTCTAAGACCTATGGATTTTGCACGGTATTACTTTGATATGACTGATTATTGAAATAGAGCATTGGTACCTCTTTTGGTGTGAAAGTATCCTGGACCAGTGTTTTTTTTATGTGCCTTCTGAGCCTGCGTTACCAGCGACGAAAACTGCTGAAGCGGTACACCATCAGAATGTGAACAAATTCCAAACCGAGCCAATTCCTCTTTTCCCAGCTCACTCTGGCTTTCCCAGCTTTCCCGCAAAGCGAGTAGGAAGTCACTCAGAGCATCCTGAGATTGTGGTTGCTCCTCAACACATGGCACATGCCCTGAGAGGTGGTCAGAGGAGGTGAGTATGGAACCAGAGGTCTCTCCTTTGGGTAAAGGTGCTGTACTCTCGCTCTCCAGCTCACCTCCACTGCGCTCTGTAAAGGGATACACATCATATTAGAAGTAGTGCGAGAGAGACTAGAGCGCAAAGACTCCTCAATATCAACTACTGTTTCAGTAATGTAGGCTTCCTGTCTGATCCTCCCCTCTAGTAATCCCCCTACAGCCTGCACTGATGTATTGTACGGTTCACGTAGGCACTGAGATGTGCATATTGCAGCATGGCAGCAAAATCACGTTTTCATTGTAGGGCTAATAAAGTGCATAATAATATGTGTTAGCTGGCCTGGGCCACTCAAACATTTACATACAGCAGTAAGTAGTGATATGAGGCATCCAATGAAGACTTCTGGGCCCAGCCACCATCGACACCCTGCATTACAGGTCCCAGTATGAGTGGCCCACCTGGACTGGTAGTTATGCCGCTCAGCTGAGTTATCTGCTCTCAGTATGATGCAGATCTATCAGACCTGCTCAGTATATTACTGGCAGTCGCAGTATTAGCCGCTGCACTGTTAATATTGCTGAAGAATGCAATGCAGATGAGCACTCTAACCATTCAGCATCCTATACATCCTCACATGTTGAAAATGTTGAAAGAGATGAAATTGATAGAAAACAAGTTTAATTATATCAGAGTATCAAGTTTTGTTCATAGCGTGCTGCCCTGCTGTTACAGTTGGTGTAAAGGTGACTGACCTGGCCATGGAGGGAGTGGGGTCAGGTCCTGGCTCTGGTCAGGCTTTCCCTCTGGAGTAGTGAGTGGCCCTGTGACCACAGTCACAGGCAGAAGCAAGAACAGCCAAAGCCCTGCCTGCAAAGCCATGGCCCCGCAGTCACAACAGCGTCAAGTGCTTGTTTTGGGGCGTTTGAGCAAAGGACGCTCATTTTATACACGTCTCCTACATTCCTGACGGAGAAGAGTCTGCCAAAATAGCTCCACAGGACCAGCGTCCTTGAGGGGTTTTGATGTGGGGGCTTGTTTTGTAGTAAGGTTGAAGCAGGCTGTGAGAATGTGTAGAAAGTGTCTGTCCTGTCTTGCTAGGCTATGATAAGCCGGGCGAACACACAAGACACACACAAAGGATTACTGTATATAAACCACTCAAAGCTGCCAAGTTAAATCGAAGGTTGTCTGACAGCAAATGTGTGAGGAGTGGCTGGCATCTAAAAGCCTTTGTCTTCTGTGAGGTAAATGAATGTCTCTTTTCATTTCACTAGCCCCAATGGTGTCGTCATGGAAAACATCTTTTTCATTTAGATGCTAATTAATGCACATTTCCTAATATTTACAAAGACGGGTTGAGGGTCCCTGAGCTGGCTGACATTTCCTTTCGATGATAGGTAGCGGTGGTGGGGGGCTGAGATGAGGAAAAACACATTATTGGTTCATTTTTCCCCTGCTCGTTTCTTCTTCAGCATAGGGCACCATGATCTCCTCAAGGATTTAGATATATTCAATCTGATCCATGATCCCTCATACGCGATAAATTGGCCCGACCATGGTATGAGAAGCATCCCCATCTCCCGATCTTTGCACCACTATGATTTACGACCTTCACAGTGTACTGTGGCCTGAATTCAGTGCTCGGGGGTCATCTAACATACCCTTTCGACCACTAGACCCAAAAAAAGAATTATTTTGCTTTCACCAGTCCACTAAATGTTCCCTTTTTGATTTCAGATCTTCCTTGATCTTTCTGGAGGTGATCATTGGCTAAGCCTTTGTCATTTTGGCTTTCTTTGATCTATTTGAACAGTAGTTGGTTCCCCTCATCCTCCCACGTTTTTAAGGTTTTGGTTGCCACTTCAAGGTATGTGAGATCATTTTAGCAGAGCAGCCTATAATCTGCTGCACTCCTCTGTAAGTTTTCCCTCTCCAATGAACTTTTTAATCAAAGAATGTTTTTCATCGGAACACTGTCTTAAACGTCCCATTTCCCTCCCAGTATTTTGGAAAGAAATGCACTATAACCAATGTGCAACATTTGCCACTCAGCTACCTTTAATAAGGGCCTAACCCGACACCTGTATTTCCACAGAATGAACGACTTCACCAATTCATCTCCTCACTGCTGTAAGTCTGAAAAATAGCAGGAAACAATACATAGACTAAGATTGTGAAATGGTTCATTTGATTTTTGGATGTCTTTAATGACACTATGAATTAGCTTCTTCAGTAAATGACGGTATGGGAACCTTACAATGGCAAATCACAGGCAGACCTATTAAGCGATATGCACTTGGTGGTACACACCTATTTGTTGTTTGCCCCAGTAAACAGGATGTTGTGGTTGTAAAACAGAGCCCTGTGGGTTAGCTGCAGAAGACTCACAGCTGCAAAAGTGTTGAGGGCTTTCAAGGTCTTCACAGCGCAGGCCAGCTAGGCCTTAGACAAGACCAAAGAGATAAGACCAAAGATACGGCAACACAAAAATGCAGCCGAAAAGTCACAAGAACCCATTCCCACACTGTTTACCAATTACAGAAGGAAAAACTTTGCGGTGATACAGAATCAGACATTTCAGCATGCCAGGCACAATACAGCACTGTCAACAGCTTCCTTTTTTCAATCAGCTTCTAGTATTTGTTCTCAGTTTAATGTGGAACTGGAACCCACTGAGGACATAAACCCCCAGCACACCAGCAAACGTGTTAGACATTGTTTCCTTCCACACATATTTAACAGCAAAGAGGTGACACGGGCAATTTCCCAAAACAGCTAGGCCCATCTTTGGTCAAGGCTGTGATAAGATAAGGACAGCATGTACTCTTTTGAGGGCAGCTACACAAGACAGTCTCGTAGCATTGTAAAATATATCATACAATATAAATATATATATTGTTAGTAAAATGCCAATCTGCTTTGTTTTGATACTCCTCAAATTTGTTAATCTTCCAAAGTGAAAATAATCCTCTACGCATTTTAATGTGCAATCACTATTTATACTCTTCATAAAAAACAGAGCACCCAAAAGGAATTAACCAACAGGAACGAAATTTGGTGGGTAGGTTTGATGGCATGAGACATGCAAATGGTATAAGTATCACGCTCAGCCACACATGGGACATAAGCACGGACTGACCTTATAGTTTTACCTGAAACGATGCAGGACTACATGCACACAGACTGTTGCTACGACTGCCCTTAACACCTTGTCAACGCAGCCAAAGATTGCTATGCTGTAATGCCAGGCTGTCATTGAGTGACTCAGAATGGCAGTGGATCATCAGTGATAGATCCCGATTTTGTCGTGAAGATGATCAACAAATCCATGTGTGGAGGTTCGTCAGTTCTGTAATTTTCATTCTGTAGCACCTTTAATAAAAATTATAATCAGAAAAATACGACCTGTGCAAAAGCACTTTTTCTGGGATGGCATTAACATGGCGGCCCGACACCATACTGAGAGACACACTACTCCTGTGTGTGTAGCTCAGTAATTATAGCCCATATGAGTTCCTGGTAACCTTTATCTTCCTTCCCAACAGCACTGCAATCCCACACTTCCTCTTTTGGGTGTAATTCTTTTGATGATGAGTGTATGAGCTAAATTTATGTTGGACAATTAAAGGAAGAGGAATAAAGACGAGCAAGACCTTTTTTTTTTATTAGAAACACTTTATTAAGTTATAACAAAAGCTGAGAAATTCAAAAGAATTTAGTCTTAATTTAAAACAGCTGTTTGTTTTCATTCGATAAAAGAACCAGCACCAAAAGACAGCAAAAGGAGTAGAACATTGGTGAAGACTTATTGCACCATAATCCTATCCTGTTCTGCGAGAAGAGAAGAATGGAAGTAAAATGACTAAATATAACTGCAATGCAAAGACTTACACTTCCTTTACACGTAACTATGATCATCTTTATCATTTAGTGTGAAGGGACAGGTACGGGTAGAGTACGCACACATGTGGTAGGAAAAGGCTAGCCAACACTGTGATGGGGACGGGGGACAGGGGCTCCAACAACTTAAAAAAAAAAATGCATTAACGCAGGCTTGAAAACGGTAAAAAAGAAGAAGAGCGAAAGTTCGCATACCCACTGAGGAGACAACTAAAAATGTTTCTAGCCTTCCCTTTAGGTTTCAGACACGGTCTATGAAGCCAAATGATAAGCGATCTTCCTGAGACTATAGAGGGATCTAAACGCATTCTCACAGTACGCTCTATCACAAAGACAAGTCGCCTTAGAATGTATGACTAACCTTACACATGTACCTGAGTAAATATACACTACCCTAATTAACTGCGAGATTTCTAGTTACGCAGATTAAATCTGATCCCCCCACCCACCAGCCAATATCCACTCGTCCAACAAATAAGGTCAGACATCACAGAAAGCCAGACAAGCCACACTTGCACTGGAGTTTCTATTTCTCGCCCCTCTTTAGCACACTGTGAAAAGTGTAGATCAATTCATAGCTGCATTGTCCTTGTTTAAAGTGTAGGAGAGCACCTTATGTTACTGGTCTAAAGTGTATTAAAACCATCTGGATCTTAAGTCATCATAAAAGCATTATTAATAAAACAGTCGCAAAGTTATCAAACACAAACAGGCAAATTGAAACAGATAACATTAACAAAGACTATATTATATATTTATATATATGTTTATATATATATATAGACAGACCTTTTCAGTGCTGGTAACATTGTTAACAATGGACTTTCTTCTCTGGTCGACATCATACATAAAAATAGCCTCCACTTCACAGAGAACAATCAAAACACATTTCTAAAGTTACAACACACTGTAAACTACTCAACAGTCTACTCAACCAGCCTTGTGACCATAAAGCTTAGGTGATTTATCCTTAATCTCTCTCTTACTTACACACGCACACGCATACAGATCGCAAACGCACACACACACGCTAAAAAGCCAAAGAATACACAAAACAATGAGAAATAAACCTGCATTTGCCTGACCATTAACAACATTAGGCCACCAACCTCTTTTCACTGAATACTGGTCTCTACAAGCTACAGAGCAACTTATACTTCATCATGGTTCACACAACAGGCTCAAACTCTGGAATGGTAGAGCAGTTCACACTCTCGTTTCCTATGGTCTAAGCAGCACCGGTTTCACACCAAGATGTATAATGTGAAACGTTTGGACAGATTCTGGGTGAACGTGACCACCCAGAAAGGGAGGCAATGGTCTCAAGCACAAAAGTTTAGTTATTTGCTTTTTCAGTGGCTAACTAAAAAGCCGTTTTCAAGAAAGAATGCCACACAGGCACAATAGCACCAGCCAAACTGAGTCAAATCATATGTTTAAGAAAGGTGAGCCGCACCCTGCCTAAAGGCTGCTAGCACCTGCTGCTAAACGTCAGCACCAGTGGAGACGGAACCCCAATGTTTTGATAATCAATCCCCCCCAGTATCCGTTCTCTCCGTAATATCACAAGCTGCTTTCTAGTGGAAAAGAGCAGTGGTGCGGTCTAAATAGTCTTCGGTTGCTAAGAGCAGAAGGTGTTTTAAATACATGAATAACCAGCCATCGTCGATAGCACTACTGAAACATGCTCCAACTCTTCACACTTGGTGCTAAATGCTATTATAAATATCAGAAAAGCCACAAAAACAGCAAGAAAAAGTCCCTGTTAACAAAAGCACCCAAAAATTCTGTTTGATGTTCGTAATATAAATAGGCACAGTCCAGAGTTGTACAGATTGTAGCACCACGTTTTTTTTTTTTTTTGAAACTGTGAGTCAAGTACACACACTTTGCACATATTGTGCTCTAATGTTACACACAAAATAAACAAAACAAATTACAATAAAAGAAAGTGAAATGATAAATAATCTAAATTATATACAATTATACAGTCTGAGAGTGAGACCCATTCACAGTACAAAAAAAGCTGTCAATAACAAAAGGAATAATGGAAAATAAGGTGAAAGTTGCCCAGTAGTTTCTGTTTGATGCTGCATTTCCCCAGTGTGTGATTTTTCTCATCAAATTTGTGTGTGTGAGCTGTTTCTATTTGCAGAGAGCACCAGAATATTATTGGAGTGGATCATCAAATAGATGACAATAGTTCTTCGTGAAACCTTTGCAGAAAAAAGGGTTTGAGCACCACATATCTTTATTTGTCTCAGATAAATCACCTGAATAGATTGTACCATATACAACACTGAGCTGTATGCATTTATGGATCTTTGAAAGACATCAGCAGTAATGAAAGGAGGGTGGGGGATTAAATTGCAACATACGGCTTATTAAAACAAAAGTGGGCCTTAAGCTGAGCTCGGCTAAATGTAGTGATTTGAAATTAGCTTCGGCAGTTACGTTAACTAGCCTGATTAACTAGCTTCTTTAACTTCATGCGTTCACACACAGGCTTTCAGTGTTCACTCCTGGTAGGTTGTGCTTTAGCAAGTGCGTGTGGTGGAGGTATCAAGGGTAGGGGGCTTAACAGTTTTCATATGCCAAATCTACTCAACCCTAATAAAAATGTGAGTTAAAAATGCTTTTTAAAGCACAAGAAAACAAATGTACTTCGTTTCAGTTGTATGTAATGAACAGTTCTGCAAGTCTGCTCTCCAGTGTAAATGTACAGAAGCACAGTACAGTGTAAAAGTCTTCAGCACCTAAGTGAACTGTTTAACCATTTATCTGGGAAGTTACTTTTTTGGAAGGTAATAACTTCATAGAACATTAAAATAAATGCAAACAAATGTTAAAACAGTAAGACGTTATGGTTTCATGTTCCAGGGCTCTCCTTGATGTTCTTGGCCATTGCACAGCTTTGTTAATTTGCATCAGCATAGCTGACTACATTTAAGAAAGCGTTTATTATCCAAACCAGGTATTGGATGATGATTACCATCAACACCAGGCTGCTACAAAAAGGTTTGGAACTTCTGCACGAATACTGTTTGTATTTACTTTAATATTAGTGTTTCCAGAGTTAAACACTTACTACCCACTTAAATAGCTTGTATCTAATTAAATAAATTATTCCCAAGGTGCCAAAAACTTTAGCAGAGCACTGTATCCACCAAATGGCTGCATTATGAAGGATTTCTAATTTAAATAACTCCTAAAACATAGAAATGTAATTTGTTATTTTTCAAGTAAAAGTATATCCCCATCTTGTTTATCGTTAAGGATGGTCCTAGATTTATCCAAGTGTGCAGCAGATGTGGAGATAATTCTAGATTTTACAGCAGGTTCCAGCACCAGGGAGGCACACAGCCACGAGGACAGGCAAACTTGCAAACAAAAACAATGCTGAACTATCCTCTACAGTAAAAGGTGAGAATTCAGAAAATGACCATTTAAACAACATGTCATGGCTCAGCTGATGTTTTAATAGAATTCAGAGTATCCAAAAATGTAAAAAAAAAAAAATCTGGGGAAAAAAAAATAAAAATAAATAAATCTGAAACTAATCCATTAATTTTATAAATTTGATTCAGCTGGACGATCACTACATATCTGTAGCTTGTGTAATTGCGTGTAAAAACCTTGATTGATGATGTTTAAAATGAACTATCCACCAATGCATGAGTAAAACATACAATTATGAATGTTAACATTGTCATTTTTGTCTATGTGCCTCCCTTTTCAACTTTCACCAGGCCGGAGCACGATGCTGCCAGTGGGCCGGCATCTGTGTATATGTACATCTGTATTTGTGAATACGAGTTCAGCTGCACCTTCGTTGAGTTCCGATACCCATGCAGGTTTTACCGCAGCGGCTTTAGCAAACATTAGAGCACCAGTGAGGGAGAAGAGCCTATTGGTCCACACCTGTCCATTGCATAGGTTATGTTGGGTTGAGGTAGATTGCTTCAGTTACCTAAAAGAAGAAGAAGAAGAAAAAAAAAACAAAAGAAAAGATAAATTAAAATAATAATAATAAATAAATAAAAAGGATAGAGAAAAATCAAGAAGGTAAGCACATTTTTTGAGTGCTTCTGTTGTTTTGCTACAGGTTAAAAGTAAACTGAAAAGGCGGTAATTGCATGTGGCACAGATGCAACTTTAAACTGCAGCAGTACATAAGTGGGAATAAAAATAAATAAATAAAAAAAAGACTCAGCAGTTAAATAAGTCAATTAACCCGTTGAAATAATAAATGAGAACACTTAACAGGTTTAACGAAATACAGAAACAATTATTGGTTGTATTCGTAACCAACACACCAAAAACACTTAAAAATTCCTATATAGTCACATTTATTACATAGACACCTAAACGCATTCATGTAGCGGACCACAATTATGTTCCACAGTTTTTAATGGTGCAGCAAATGGAAAGGCATGTAAATGAAAGAAAGCAGACAATGCATTTACTGAGCCTTACATGACACGCAAACACAGACACACATAGCCTGGCCAAAAAAAAAAGAAAGAAGAAAGCTTAAATTAGACTGAGAGAGACTTGGAAAGGACTGATGGGGGACGGTGGGTAATAATCAGCAATATGCTAATTTTTCAACTAAAACTGACAGAAGGATAGTGGTGAACTCCACAGAAGGTCAGAAATAAATTATGAATGATCAGTGAACACTGAACAACTATCAAACTATCACTAACAAACAAAAAAAAATAGTGGGAAAAATTTAACAGTAGAACTCTGTGTTTACACTAGTAGCGGTGGTTTGATATCTGACACCAATACCGCAATCTTGAGTATCTACCACAACAGATATCAATTCATTTAATGTTCAGTACCTTCAGACACTCAAAACCAAATAAATGATCAGAAATCTAAACTAGGTACAACAGTTCAGCTGTGCATCTAGCTTACAAAACATGAGAATCAAACCAGAGATATATGAGATAAAACCTTTACAGCATGAGAAGCAAAAGTTCATAAAGAAAATGAAAACCTGAATGTCTTTTGAGAACTCAGTACAGAAGGTCTTCCATGTTAGGTTTTCATTTTTACGTTGAGAGCTTTACTCGATTAAGACTGAAAGCGAAAGTCAATGAACCTAAGAGAGTAATAGCTGAGGTTTCCGGTCAGATCACAAGGCACAGCACATTGATGCCGCAGCATGAACTGAGCAGGACCTGTCTGAGCTCTCTATAAACAGGGTGCTTTACAGCTGACAATTCAATGAAATAGACATGGCTTTATAAGAATAAACAGCCCAGCATCTTAAAACCCAATAGATACCCTCACCCCCAAATGCAGCTTTGAAATTTAGCTTCTGATCAGTTATTGAAACAATGCCACAACCAAAGGACACTGTAAGCAAAATTAAAATCAGAAAAAGAGAAGGGGGCAACTTTTTTTTTTCTTTTTGGCCAGACTGTGTATATCAATAAATCATAAGCTGAAATTGAATGACCATGACAGGCTTAATCATCACTAAAAACAGAGCACACAAAAGCAAAGCAACATACCTTGTTCAGACAGAGACAGCATCTGAGAGAGGTGCAATGCAGCAGCTTCCCTGTTATAAATATAGCTAAACTCCTGCACCTTCTCCCCCCCCTCCCCAGCTGAAGCCAGCTTCTATCTGGGACGGGAGCTGGGGACCTGCGAGGCGACATAGGGCGCCTGCATACCCAGAGTCCTCCAGGAAGTCACACCGCCACTGCTACTGCCACTTCCACTACTACTGCTGCTGGGTGCAGCTGGAGGGGGCAGGTGAGGCTGGTAGTGGACGGTGAAGGGCCGGGAGGAGGTGGAGGAAAGGGAGGAGGCAGTGGGAGCGGCTGTGGCACAAGCAGCGGAAGCAGAAGTTGTGCCTGAATTGGAGGAGGCAGAAGGGGCTACCCGCAGCGTCTGAAGGGAGGCTGACTGCTGTCTCTCTGAACGCGGCGGAGAAGGCTGGGGAGGGGCGGAGGACGAGGAAGACACATTGAGAAGGGGGGGAGGGGGAGGCAGCGAGAGCGTAGGAGGGGAAGGAGCGTGCAGGACCGTCTGCGTGCGACCATGCTGCGTCTGTGGAGGGGGGAATACGGGGGAGCCCGAGGCCAGGAATGTTGAGGCCCCTGTGGCTTTGGCGTCTGGATGCCTCTGCTGGGAGGAAGAGAGACTGAGGAGAGAGCTGAGGGCCCCGGGGCCAGCCAGTGCGGCCCCAGACTGCTGAGAGGAGACTGAAGAAGGCACCATGTGATGAAAAATCCCTGCGGACAAAAAGCGAGAGAGCGAGAGAGAGAAGGAGAGAGCGAGAGAGAGAGAGAGAGCGGGGGCTGAGCCAGGTTGTGCATTGCAGCAAGCAAGTCAGACAAAGCACACAAAGCAATAAGGCATTCCACTGCTGACCCAACACAACTGAACACAACATGAATTTGAGCATCCGTCTTAATCAAGCATTTTCATCAAATTAATTTATTTTGCCTTTAAAGTACTGGGTTTCCAGAGGAATGTCTCAACACCAAAAACAAGTATGACAGAAACACCCAAAGAAAAAAATGTGAGAGCTGCCTTGAAGCCCAGAACTCACAAGCCACAGGTTTCTGAATAAACAAACAGCTAAAAGTTAAGAATTTCAAATATTTAATAAAGCTTTATTTAATGGCCTTCATGGAATTAAAGTATGACAAGAGTCTGAGGAATTTTCTGGGAATATAGCCTTGAATGCATAACTCTTTTAGATATGCAAAAACACAGATGCCTTTTGTGGCCATTTTCTAAGGGTGAATAGCTTTAACTTGTGCACAGCCAGCTAGTGGTTGAGCAGCACACAAAGCAGCATGGGGGAAGCCAGGCAGAGCAGCAGCACTGGGCCCACACTTACCTTGAACACACCAAAGTGACCTGCCAATCACAACCAAAACCGACCTAAAGGAGGAATGAGAGAGGAAGGGGGGGGGGAACCCTTACCTCCTGCAGCACCCCCTGCCAATCCAGCACTGGAGAAGCTGCCCAGCGCAGAGTGGCCATTGACCAATCGTGCAGCTCCACTGGTGGCTGGGCTGGAAGTCTGTGCTCCGAAAAAGGACTGCAAGACTGAGGCTCCGTTCAGAGGGAAGTATTGTCCCATAGAGGAGGCAGAAGAAACTGTGGTGGCTCCACCCACTTTCCCACTTAGTATGCCGCCACTGGTTGCAGCAGAAATGAAGAGGTTCTGACTGGCCAATCCACTCACGGCCTTCAGCTCCCACTCACGAGGTTTCTGCTTCTGCTGTTGCCTCTCGGATAACACTACTGAGCGACCAGCTGTTTCTGAGCCCAGGAAGGCCTTGGAATTCCCATAAGCCTCACCCCTCTCAGACCTCCTCTGCTGCTTCTGGTCCGAGTCGGAGTCGGTGCCTCCACCAGCACCCCGGGACATGCCAAAGGGAGAACCTCCCTGCCGAAGGTCAGGTTGAGTAGGCTTGGGGTCAGAGATGGGTGAAAAGGTGGATTTCCATTTGCTGGAAGAGGAGGAGACTTCGCTGCTCACACTGCTGGCCCCAGACTTACGGCCCTGAGAACCTATTGGAGGCACAAGAAATGTAACATTTAATGTACATAAATTGAATACAATAAGCACTCCGGCTGCAGCTGAAAGATGTTCCTATTTTGTATTCAGTTTGACTTATTTTAGCATTCTGAAGACTGAAATGGTGGATTTAAATGAAAACGATTATTTTACACTTGTCTGCTACAGCATGACTATTGGTCCACATTTCCTCTTTTCACTTAACATTTGTATTTATGTAAATAATTCTGGTTAAAACAACACATTTGATCATAAACACTTGCATTAATAACATTTGCTTATTGTCAAATACTTATCATCTTACCCCTATCACCATCCCGGCTCTCGAGGGAAATTGTTGCTATTTTCCTTTCAATTCTAAAGAAAAACAATACAAACAAAAAAAAATAACACACCACCATATTATAACACAGCAGGGCACAGTCAGAGAAACCTCAACAAGCATTTAGGAATCAAACAGCTTGTACATCCCATTCTGGAGGTCAGAAATGAGGCTTCCCTTACCGTGAGGAGCTGCTGTCTGCAGGGTAGCCAGCATCCTCGTCATCCGAGCTGGGGGTGGAGGAGTAGCGGCTGGAGCCATTAAGCTCCAGGGGGCGCTCTCTCTTCAGGACTGGGGGTTGATCCAGGTCTGCTTCACGTGGGCTACGGCCTGAATGTTCTGGAGATGAGATGGCTGCAATCTCCAGGGGCTGATTAATGTTGTTTACCTGAAGTTAACATATTTATTTATTTTTTTAAATCATAATCTATTTACAAAAGCATATATACAAAGATATCAGGACTTTTGGCAAAAAAAAACACCAAAGGTTAAGTGAATTAGAGACAGGCAATTTAGGCATTCAAATTTTGAAGACACTTGCAGTAATGCTGAATAGTAATTTAAAAATATTAACTTGCTGATATGCTTCTGGTGAAGTTGAGACCACTCTACACTGATTTAGCCCACATTACTGTACTCTATGAGCTTGTTTCCATTCCATTTTCATTAATAATCCTAAATCTGAGAATGTATAAAATCATCTTATACAACAAAGGACATAAAAAAATACCATATAATTTTCAAACTCATCAATTATGGAAACGTATCAATGCCATTACCACTATTTTTATACGCTAACACGTTGCCCACTTACCATGGTATTAATATTTAGTGGGGAACCAGAAGTGTGGGTGGCACAACCCAAGCCAGGAAATGACCTTCTTTTGGGGGAGCCACTTGCTGGCGGAAGCCCAGAGGAGCTGCGCTTCCGTCGACCTCTCTTTCGGCCCTCTTGACCATGGGAGCCGGGAGAGTGATGGTGGTGATGGTGGTGGTGGTGGTGGTGGTGACTGCTATGGTGGTGCTGCTTGGATGATCCATGATGTAGTCGCGAGCCTCCAGCAGAGGACGAGGACGAGGAGGAGGAAGAGGAGGAGGATGAGAAAAAGATACGACGACGGGCCTCGCTGTCCAGAGGCTCAGTGTCTGATTCGGGCCCCTGGCGCTCAGGGCCCTCCTCCGGGGGGAGACGGGGAGGCCTGTCTGCATACTGCAGGACTCCTCCAGTGCCTAGGGGAGGGCTGAGGCCAGCACCACGTGACTGGGGGCCCAGCAGTGTGGTACTGTGGGATGCCGGGGATGGGATGTCACAGTCCTGATCGCCTGTCAGCATGGCAGAGTGGGAACCATTCACCAACCCTGAGTGGGAGGAGTACCCTGAGAGAGAGAAAACATCATCAGCACAAGTTACCTAAAGCAAGGAGTGGGCGATACCTAGTGGTCTCTTTAGTATGAAAGTTTTTAGTGGTTCTCTCGCGTAGCCTCTTCTCATGTTTGCTTTATTTCTGATCCTCCCCCTGATTTTTCACTATGCATCTTGTAGTGTTTTCAGTATTTCACAGCTGTCTATGTCTAACAAGAATAGCTCCAAAATTCCAGGCTTGTTAGGTTTATAATATATCAGTATTATACAAGTTTACTCCATGACCACCGGATGGGTTTTACAAGCTGATTCATTCTCGGTCATGTTTACTGTACCAGTAGGGTTGAAATGATTACTCACTCACAGTCAGAATGCTGTCTATGCTAAATGTACAGTGCTCTTTGAAGATTTTTTTTATTGAGCAATATAACAGATTTGACTGGTGTAAAAGTGCATCTCCAGAACTTTCCTATACATCTGAATAAAGGAGAGGGGAACAAAAAGGTAAATAAACAACTGTATGTCTATGCATGTCTTTTTTTTACTTGATTACATTTTAAGATGAGGCCTAAAGACTGGGCTAAAGAAATTCAACTATACATTATAGACATTAAACTAATCCTGATGGGCTGCCAACCAAAACATACGAACAGTGGTCCAGAAACTTACAAAAAAAAGGGGGAAAAAAATGAATAAATATTTGAATATCTGAATTTTAAGTTAAGAAGCTATGCACATCACATCCCAAAAACATACCTGAGTTAGGTGTCAAAGGCTGCTTGCTGTTGCTCTGCCCCGTTGACTGCTCCCTACTGGACACAGGACTGGGAGTGTTCCTCTGCAACAATGCATATCAATAAGTGATAGTTAAAAACAAACAGCAAGCTTTTGCGAGACGCAGTATGATATGATGGAAGAGGTGGGTGGGGGCATACATACCAGTCTCTCAGCTCGACTGGGCAACACTACACTGGCCAATGGGATGCTAACAGGAAGCTTGTTGGGGTGCACAGTGCTGAGGGGAATGCTGATTGGCAGACTAGTGATACTGTCACCTGGACCTGCTGGGCTCCTTTCCTTGCCCACCTAAGACAGATAAAAAAAAACGCAGTCTTAACCACTTATTGACTGCACGCAAGACTACACACACTGCCAGATCGAACACCAATACAGAACTCTAAACTACCATTACACAACCCATACATCAATCAAATAAGTCTTACCCTCTCTGCACTCTTCAGTGCGGTTATTTGTTGATTATCAGATGCACTTGGGGAGGGGCAACCCTGTTTAAGACTTAAGGTAGGAGATGACACAGCACCAACATCACCCCTGAAAGACAGAAAAACATACATATTTCATGAACACAATTATCAATTAAGTCAAGTCAAAGCCAAGGGTCCATGAAAGGACTGGGACAGAAAAGTTGACGGACCTGTGGATGGACCCGAGTGTTCTGAACTGGCCTGTGGATGGGTCCTGATTCAGGTGCCTGCGCAGGGCAATCTTGGCTGGAGAAAAACGAGTGTAGTCAGGCAGCGGCTGACCCACCTGCCTGCACCTGGAGTCTGGAGTGGGTGGCACAATCTCGTGGTCAGGAGAGATAGGCAAGTAACGGGACAGGAGCTCGTTTTTACCACTGCTACTACCCCGCTCATAGCTGGGAGAGGCTGTGCCATTAATTGACAGCTCGGGGCTGAGGCCATTGAGGCTGGCAAGTTTTGGTGTATCGGAGTCCGGAGGGGGGCGTGGTTCTAGACTCGGAAGGTTCTTGCGGTAGGGTGAGTCCTCACAGGGGCTGTATGAGGATTTGAGCTGTAGCAGCTCCTGCTGCCTCTGGCTCTTCTCCAGCTCTACAATGCTGATCTGAAAAGAAAGAAAGAGACACTTGTCAGACAATACAGAGTAACCAGAAGTTACCATTTTTCAAAATTTCTACCTGAATGACAAGCGGGGCCTTCTCTCATGGTACAACAAAAGAACAGAAGCTATAATATTCCTAAAATTTTCTCTAACATAGATAATCTGTTGGTACCATTTATCCACACGCTTTGTATCTATGCATGTCAAGTCTGTGAGGTACCTGAAGCTCCAAACAGTGGCGCTGTTTCTCAGAAATCTGCTTGCGAAGGGCGGCTTTCTCTTTCAACAAAGTTTCCAAACACAGAGAGCCCCAGTCCAGCTTCAGCTCCTCACAGCGAGCTTTCAGCTGCACAGGGAGGAGACAGCATTAGCTCAAAAAAAAAAATAAAATAAAATAAAAAAATACAGACAACATGCTTACACTGAGGGAATGCTAGATTCGCAGTTTCACCTTCAGATTCAAAGCAGCAAAAAAACTGAACTCACATAACCTGAATACTGATTCTTAATACCAATGGCTACTAAAATACACAAACCATCACAGGTCTGGTAAGACAAGCTAGATATTTTGAGCTTTCACCAAAGTTCACCACTGGATTATAGATGGCTAATAAGGATTTGTATACCAGAGGAATTATTTAAATAATCATAATTCTGCAATTGCACTAATGTAATTCATACCTCGATATATACACTGCTCAAAAAAATAAAGGGAACACTTTTTAAAATCAGAGTATAGCATCAACTCAGTTCAACTTCAGGGATATTGATGTGGTCAGTTAAGTAGTAGGGAGGGCCGTTAATCAGTTTCAGCTGCTTTGGTGCTAATGAAATTAACAGCAGGTGCAGTAGAGGAGCAACAATGAGATACCCCCCAAAACAGGAATGGTTTAAAAGGATGAGGTCATTGACATTTTGTCCCCCCTCATCTTTTCCCACTGATTCTTCACTAGTTCTGCAGTTGACTTGGGTCAGCGTCACTACTAGTACCATGGTGCGGTACCTGGATCCTAAAGAGGTTGCACACATAGTCCAACTTCTGAAGGATGACACATTAATATGTGCCATTGCCACAAGGTTTGCTGTATCTCCCAGCACTGTCTTAAGAGAACGGTGGAGATTCCAGGAGACAGGCAGTTACTCTAGGAGAGCTGGACAAGGCTGCAGAAGGTCCTTAACCCCTCAGCAGGACCAGTATCTGCTCCTTTGTGCAAGGAGGAACAAGATGAGCACTGCCAGAGCCCTACTGCTGTGAATGTTTCTGACCAAACAATCAGAAACAGGCCTCATGAGGGTGCCTGAGGGCCCGACGTCCTGTAGTGGGCCATGCTCACTGGCCAGCACCGTAGAGCTCGATTGGCATTTGCCACAGAACACCAGAATTGGCAGACCCGCCACAGGCACCTTGTGCTTTTCACAGACGAGAGAAGGTTTTACTTGAGCACATGTGACAGATATGACAGGGTCTGGAGACGCCATGAAGAATGTTATGCCGCCTGCAACATCATTCAGCATGACTGGTTTGGTGGTGGGTCAGTGATGGTCTAGGGAGGCATATCCCTGGAAGGACACACAGACCTCTACAGGCTAGACAACGGCACCCTGACTGCTATTAGGCATTGGGATGAAATCCTCACAACAATGCCTGGCCTCATGTGGCGAGAGTATGCAGGCAGTTCTTGGGGAATTGATACCATTGACTGGCCCACCGGCTCGCCTGACCTAAACCCAATAGAACACCTCTGCGACATTATGTTTCGGTCCATCCGACGCCACCAGGTTGCACTTCCGACTGTCCAGGAGTTCAGTGATGCCCTGGTCCAGATCTGGAAGGAGTTTCCCCAGGACACCATCCGTCGTCTCATTAGGAGCATGTGGAGGTCATACAAACTACAGAGTACCATTTTGAGTTGCTGTAATGGAATTTGGGTTAAATGGACGAGCCTGCAGCATCATTTTTCCGCTTTGATTTTCAGGGTGTCTTTAAATTCATCCCTCTGTAGGGTGATCATTTTGATTTCCATCAAATGATGTGGCATCCTTTCGTTCCTAACACATTACCCAGTCTATATGAGGAAAGATATTCTGCATGTTTTTTTCCATTGATGTGTTTTCAAAGTGTTCCCTTTATTTTTTTGAGCAGTGTATTAAAAAGACACATGTGAACCCTTGATGTGATACTGTTAAAACTGGCCTCAACTATTTTGCCAAATTATTTACATTTACTAGATTACAAAACTTTAATTTTTGAGAAAACAGACAGAAACAGTCATCCTTCACGCACACAGCCTGACAGCCTTGTCAGATTTTTGTACCATATACAAACAAATGGTTAAAGAACTCATTGTTATATAACAGTCAGTATTATAGAGCCCTAGAATGCCATACTACAGGTCATCAACCAGGGAACTGTGGTGCAGTTCTGCAGAAATGCAGGTCAGCAGGACTTACCAACATTAAGCTCTGGTCCTTCAACTCAGCCATGTCACTCTCCAGTTGCTTGGTTTGCTCCCTCAGCTGCATGTTGTGGGCTGTGATCTCCTTTTGAGCCTGCACCAAGTCCTCCACAGTCACCGCCTTCACACCCAACTGCAAGGGGTTCAATGCGGAGATTGCAGTTACTAAGCTAATAGTCAGATGGGTCACATTATTTGTGTTGTTTTCGTTGTGACTTGACAAGAGCTCTGGGCCTTAATGTCAAGTATAGTCAGCTTTCAGGAGCTCATTCTGGTCTCCCCATTTACACACCCATGCCCATACTCACACACAGCCTTACCTCCTCCAGTTTGGACTGGAAAAGGTCTTTAATCCTCTCTTTGTGAGCATGGCAAGCATTCATCAGCTGCTGGGCTTGACCTGACAATTCAGTGTTTCTGAGCTGTAAAGGGTGTGTATGCGTGCAAAGAAAAGCATAAGAGAGAGAAATAAGGTAAGGGTAAAAAACAAACCAACCAAACCATTGACATGGCAACAGTTTTTAATAAATAAGTAATGTTATTTTCACACAATTAAAGACAATTCATAGAAAAAGATCATTCAGAATGTATAAAGAAAATAGAAAAAAAATTATACCCTCTCCTGCTCCAGAGCTTGCTGTAGGTTTGTGCGATACTGTGGTGTCTTCATGTAAGCCATGAACTGCAAGTACTGGACTTTAATATTATCTGTGGTGAAGAAGAGCAAGAACTGTTAGTTTCCTCACCAATACTCTTACTGCCACCATTAAGTAGATATGAAATCAGTCTGCTACCAGAGCTGGGCATTATGACCATTTTTATTGTTATCGTGATAAATTCTTTTCTGTATACATAGAATTCTATGCATGTATACATGCTCTGAGAGTTCAGAGAGTCAAGCTAAACTGCAGTGTTTAGGATGCTTACCAAGCAAAGTCTGCAGGCCTGGTGGCATGGGGCCAAGCAGGAGCTGGCTAGCCGTGTAATGCTGCACTTTGGGAGGTAGCTGGTAGAAGGGGCTTTGAGGTGACCTGTATCCATCTGGGGGAGCAACAACAACATCAAAGTCAACTCAAGATTTTGGCAGATCGTTTGTACCAACAAGAAGCAATAACTCTTAGTCAATGTACTTTATTTGCCATCCAAGCAGTGCTAAACTCAGCATGCAGCATCTTTTAAAAAATGTTCAACCACGAGTCATTTGTTCCATTTAGGGTGGAAGAGACATGTAGACATGTAAAACACAACATCATTTAAGACTGCCAGGGTGGTTCCCATCCTGAAGACATTCAGGCTTGGCAGCTCTGACAGCTCTGAGCTACCACTCCTTACTTTCTTTAAGAATTCTTAAAACATACAGTGTAAAATACATTGTCTCTCTACCCAACCAGTCTGGCTACAAATTGGTGAACTCAACAGAAACTGCACTGTCTGAGACTGCTAATTTCTACTAGCTAGCTGGCTAGGACACGTTCTCTGACTGAACACTAAGCACTTTTGTAAATGGCTCTTGATAAGAGCATAACGCCATAAATGTAAATTCCATTACCTTTGGTCTATCTGGAGCTCTTTCATGCTCTGAATATGCACAACGCTGTATAAAACCTGACGAACTGCCAGGTCGTTTCTGTGCACTCAGCATTTCAGTAGTGACTAGGTGTTGATAACATGAGCATATTTGTGTTTACTTTTATGATTAACCCTAGTTCAGAAGCATCAGAACATGCGTTCAGTTCTTGTAATTGTGGTGTCACCTTAAACTTGCTAATAAGCAAATACATCAATTATGCTAAAAACTTAATCAAACCAAAGTGAGACAAAATAAATCCTAACTACACAATTCAACTGGAGTGAGATATCTATATATCTTCTCTCCTCATCAGGACTCAACCACGGCAATGTAAACTACCCCTTTAACACCTACAGTGTATAAAACACCATCATTATATTGCTAAATCTCTGCTTTAGATTTGCACAGTAATGTGTGGTCTACCTGTGGGGCATGACATCAAATTTCACAGGGCATTATCTCTACCTACTAAATGTCTACTGCATGGTCATGCACACATTTACATGTATTTCATGTATTCACAAAAAACACAAAATACTACAAACTAAAAAAATACAATAACATTAGCACTTATATTATCTAAGGAAGACAATGTGCCTGGTCTGTACTCACCCTGAGGAGGGGCTGCTGAGAGGGTCTTGGCATGCAGCAGTTCCAAAGCGCTCTGGCTCTTCTTGGTCTTGCGCTCAGCAGCCGCTGCTGCCGCTGCCTTCTTGGGCCGCCCACGTTTCTTGTTGCTCAGCTTGCGACCCTTGGCCAGTAGCTTGGCACGACGGGGTTTAGGAGACGGCTTCACAGGTACCAGTGGGCCTGAGCTCTCTTCTTCACCACCAGAGTCCTGCTATAAGGGAGAGAGTGGGAGGGATTTTCATTTTGGGCTGGTAGTTCTTTCTGCCAGCCATGCAGTGTGTTCCAAAGCTAAAAATACCACACTTTCAGGCCTTCTGGGCTGTGGGCTGAGGCATTAATTCAAAAATGCCATTCAGAAACTAAGCCGGCCTATGCTGGTAGTCACATTAGTGCAATTCTTTTAAAGAACAAAATAAGGAAAGATATGCAGGGTTACCCTGTTCTCCTTCGGCTTGGTCGGAGTGGTGGTGTTGCTCTTACTCTCCTTGGTGTCCTTCTGCTGACGCCGTCTTGCTGCCTCCTGCTCCTCCTGCAGCCATAACAAGGAGGAAAAAAATAGATTAAAAATATATCACTTTATAAAATGAGTAGTCTACTGTTGATTTAAATGATTTGTATTTCACCTGCTTTGCACTTACCCTGAGTTTAGGATTTTTGAGACTAGAAAAATAGTTTTCAAGCTGTGAAAAAAGTAAGATTGCTTAGAAAACAACAAGACAACAACATTTAAGCAATAAAATAGATGTCTCATAACATTAAAAAATAGTTTGTTCTATTCAATGGCAAAACTAGCAGCAAATTACTGTTTGCTGTTAAATTGTAACAGCATTACACCATGGGTGGATGTACATTTATAAAAAATAAAAAAAAAAAAGCTCTCACTATGGTACGGTCTATAGTATGCAGATAGTAGGAAACTGGCTTCCCCGTCCATGACACAGAGCCTCTCAGTGGTGACAGCTCAACAACTCGCATTATTGTGCCTATATCTGTACAACAGAAACACGTATGGCAATTAAGCAAGTTGAAACTGAAGTTGTAATGAATAAAAGTGCCTGCAAATCTAAAACTTACCACTCAAGTTTCGACTATTTATTCTAAAATTGAGAGGTGCAAAAGGTTTTGAGGATACTATTTTTCCACCTACAAAAGAGCAAATAGACATCAATTATATTAACAAACCTGACAAGCCAGTTAATCATAAACACAGTTTTATTAACTGTTATCAGTTTAACGGTTTCATTTTGTGTTTCTGTGACTGCTTTATGAAACATCTGGGTAGTATGGAAAGAAGCTACATGAAGATCATGGGTACAAACCTTCCTTCATGTTGGCAAATCGTTCCTTCAGCTGGTGATCTACCTCTGGACCAAAGGCAAAGTTATTCACAAAAATAACACTGCAAGAGAACATATACAGTTACTACCATCACACTTCATCACACAGTTTCTGAAAATCAATCAATTCCCTTCCACCCAGAAATGACATGAATGAATTCACAAGAAATGAATGCAAGTATCTTAGAACACCTGGTCAAGTAAACTGTACCTTGTGTTGGCTATCCTTTCCTTCCAGTCTTCAGAAAGGAAATCTCCTCTCTCCAGCTATGGAACAATAAATCAAAATCAATGAATACCAACAGAACACAAAAAGGTGCTTTGTGATGTCACCAGTTACATGTTTACACCCAATCGCACTTCATTAAGACCAAATCCATATTCTACATGACTATAAGTAAATAAATAACAAATAAAGGCACTGACAGTGCTTTAGTCTACTATATTGCATAGTGACAAGGGCGACACCGTACCAAAGTGAATTATGAATTTTTTAACTCATTATGCCCATAAATTCAACTCTATATTGTTAAGACTTGCATTTATTTATGCAGAAATTCACAAAACAATAAAACAATCACAAACATTCGAGCAAAGAAAAAAAGCCAAGTGTGAAAAGTAGTCTTCACACAGATCGTGTACCTTTATCCAGTACATCATGATTTCCTAGCACAGAGCTTTTATCATCTTTCATTGAAATTCATTACTTAATCACTCAGAACACGTCATTCAACATGGTCATATAGGTTTCTGTTCCTTGTCCTTCCATGTTTGTACTGTACACTTTGAGGTCATGTGAAATGGAGTCTATTAATCCTAAGGAAAGGCAGAGGGACAGTTGTGCTTGTTCCATGCTGAGTTGATGGAACATGCAAGTTGATTCAAAACCACAATCTAGTCATAGATATATAACATCAAAGGAGAAATATGAATGGCCAAGCAAACTTCCGCTTTGGGGCTCTTTTACATGCAGTCTAAATATAGCCAGATAGGTTCAACCAGACCATCATCATCTAATGTTAAAAAAAAAAAAAAAAAAAAAAAGGCTTCTTTTTTCCACAGAAACTGATCAGCATTTGGGTTGCATTCAAGTGAAAAGGACTTGTGTTGGGTTGCAAATGTTTACAAGTCTGTCTGACCACATGCTACTGAATCAGCTCATTCTGTTGGGTACAAACAACTTGGCCAGTGTGTTAAGATTATTACTACTGATAGTGGGTGCATGTTAACGCAGATTTTCCTTCTAACTTACCGTATACTCCCCGTGTTTTTTTCCATACCACCTCATCCACCTCTTAAATTCTCTGTCCATTGCCTGCAAAAAAAAAAGAAAAGACAACATTATCATCATGTCCTTACATATCAATGTACTCAATTTTGATTTATTCTGTTCGCTATGCAACAAAATGTGTTTTTGTGTTTGTAAATGTGTTTGACAACTGGTGTTCATTGCTCCAGTTAAATCTTCTGGAAAGGCTTTACTATAGCTGTTGGCACACTGCTGTCAGGAATTTGATTGCTTTCAGCCACTAGTGCCTTATTGAGGTATGGCACTGGATTATTAGTCCTGAATCACAAACACCCCTTCCCAAATTGGTTGCTGGTATTATACCACTCTGGCTGAAGCTTGGCACTGGTCATTGTGGCCTTTGGCTCATAACCGGCTGCTCCTGAGTGTCCCACATTCTGTTTGTAAAGCTCTTCTATGGAGATTAAACAAGCTTTGTGTGCACAAATGAACAGCCTGTGTCAGCAATGGACACATTTTAATTGACCGTGGGGTGTGTACTGTTGGACATAGAGTATATAATGATGATTTTATCAAATCAGTAACACTTCAATGTAGACAAAAATAAACAGGCTTGCACCTCTGCATACGTGGCTGGAATGTCTGCCTTCTCAACACCATAGTAGTGTTTACAGTTAGTGGCTGCAGCAACTTGCAGGACTACCTGACCAACACCTGCAATTCAAGAAAAGACAAAAGTAAGCAACCCGTAATTAAAGTATAGAACATTCAAGATGAAGATACAGCAGCCAAGCACAGCTTTCTCCATGATCATATTCACACTCACACGTCCAGCCCACAACCATACGGACGGAGATGATGCATTCACACCGACACATATGCACAGTCAAAGTGTGAATGAGTAAACACCACCATATCTGCTTAAACTGGGTGAAATAATGATTGTTGTTGTTATGCTAGAGCTGTTGCATTAATACACACATACACATACAGAGACACACAGACACAGAACTAGTATAGTTTTTATAGTATATTTTTTTCTGATATAGCAGAGCAACTCTTTATTAGGCTGATGTGCAGTTAGTGTTTTGAATACATTATGACTACATCCTGATCATTGCCACGCTCTGTTCACAGCCTGAAGGCAGCACCTTATCAGCTCATCAGTTTATCACATACTAGATAATGTTTGTTCTGGCATGAGCCAACAACTCACTGGAGGGCATACACAAAACTAAGAGAACTATTCTTGTCTTAATAAATAAATAAAATAATAATTCCCCTCATTGTGCTTTATGAAAGTAAGCAATAAAAAATAAGACCCACTAAATAACCTAAAAATTAAGCTTCTGTGATGTTAAATGAACACAGCTTTTCACTCAAAGAAACAGCTTCCTGCTATGTTAGTGTCAGATTCAAGCTGGCAGTATGCAATGAAAAACTAAAACAGTATTTCAAAGCAAAATAATGTCTTTTTGGCCAAAATGACAGTGGTTTAAACAGAACTACTAATCTACATGATATCTCTCCCTTAATTTAATTGGTTTACATAAAGACTCTTTCCCATTGCAGAGTCAAATGGCTCTCAGGACTGTACTGTGTCGTTCTGCACTGATGCAGACTCACAAGACTGGTTATGGCTTCTTTTTACAAGTACTTTAACACCCATCACTTGACTCAGATTTAAGTCTTTATTGCCTGAACTCATCAGTAAACCTTTTTGTACAAACCTTTTCTGTGGTGGGCAGAGCTGGCAGCATCCTAGCTAAACTAATACTCTCTAGGTAATATAACCACTTTCTCCTGACTAGCAGCGCTGTATGACATTTAGAAATTGTAGTTAGATTAAAGAAGGTAGATTTAAAATTGCACATAGCTTTCATTTAATGTCCATGTGGGCAAACCACGGTGGAGAAGCAGAGCTCACTGTATAAAAATATCAGCACGTATCTCCAGACATTACCAATTTCAAATGAACCGTTTCATTAAATACAACATGCTGCTCACCAACAGGCAGAGACTCCAGCTGTGCACTAAAACATCGGACGAACACTGTCACCACCCCATGTTTATGCAGCTCGCTTAGACAAAAAATATCTTTTTGCTTGTTTAGACAAGAACCTAAGACACAAAGACCTGAATGTAGGTGGAATGATGTAGTTTTGTGAAGCGAAGCAAAAGAAAAGGGCCTCATTTTTAACTTTAGGTAAACGAAGCTGTGTTTTCGCCTTATTGCTTCTGCTTTTTAAACTGTGGAATCAAAACTTTGGGTATCGATCAGCCCTGTGACTCTGCAGTTTATTGACGAGATTAGCGCTACAATACTTCGCAGTTCTTTTTAAGCAGGGTAAAGTCGATATATGGACTTTGGCAGAAAATGTTGACTTTTCTCTTCTGCGTAATTGGCCTTGTCTGCCCAGCTGTATAAGGGAAATGGCTATGATTGTGTTTGTGTGCTTATAAACACGTTAAAATTGCTCAGCATATTTCTGTCGGAAAGAAATCTACCACGACACTTTATGGCCAATCTCTACAGAGTCAGCAATACTACTCTGGGGGAGGAGATGGTCCTTATTGCTACAACTGTTTGAACATATATGTGGCAGCTTAAGTCACACAGTGAAATTTGGTATCACTGTTGGTATCTGTTAGTTTAATGAATACAAGTTATGAGTAAATAAGTGCAGTATCGGCCCAATACCCAACACCATCATCCATGCAGCTCTACTGGTTACCAAAGTGTGCATGATGGTGGTTTGATTTAATTTAATTTTTTTTTACGTACACTGCCAACTTCAACTCTTGTACTTGCATTATCGTACAAATTCCACATTGTGTGCTTCACTACAAAAGATTATTACAAGTTAAACATTTGCTCTGGCTAACGCCCATACAGTCCTTTCATTTTGTAGACAGCTGAAGGCAATAAGAATTTTCACATAGATGACAGTGCAAGACACTGCCCAATGCTATTTGCCTGCAATGTAAAAAATTGAAGACAGATCAGAAAAGTTAAAACTGCTGTTAGAAAACATAAACGCTTCTTCACATACTTTATCAGGCCTTTTCACTACCTGAAAGCAACACTGTCCCACAAGCCAATTTTTGAATATTGGTGGCAATGTGGGAGACACTGCCACAGCAGCAGAGCAACCAAAGGGTGAGGGTGTTGCATAATTCTATTCTCAATTATTCTGCTGACTGACTACTCACAACTAACAATCAAATGGTGGGGGGACATGCATCCATAGCAATGATCTTTACCAGTAATTAACATAATATTTTTCTGAAAGCACAGACACTGACCGCTCCCCAAGTCCACAAAGGTGTCATCCTCCATCATCTCAATCTCGTCTATGATCTGAGCCACCAGGTCAAAGGAAGTCTCTCCGTACACTTCTGGGGAAAAGGGCTCATAGTTGTTGAGCTTCTCCGGATCGGTGACGGAGTGGTTGTAGACCTGCTGCAGGATGTGGCGCAAGAGGCCGTTGGAAGGCCTCTTATTCAGCTTCATGGGCTGAGTGGTCCCTTTCCACTGTAATCAATAATACAGAAAACTTGATGAGAGAGTCAGATCATCTAGCAGTGGCTGAGTCATTAACGGTTACAAAATACCATCTTTGTGCCATTTGTACTACTGCACACACTGTAATCATTCTCAGTATGAGTCAACTCACCAGCTGGTGAATGCTGTCGATGGCTCTGTTGTACTTGTCACATAGTCTTTGCATACTTTCAAAACTGCAACAGAACACGCGCATTAATTTCATATCTACATATCTAAGCTACAACCCAATAAAGATAGACAAGGAAACAATCTTAGTTCCTAAAAATTAAAGAATGCATTTATGAACAAGACACAAAGGGTCATTTTCAGCCCTAGACGAACCCTAACCCTACACTAAAAGGAAGTTTCATATCCCCTTCATAACCACAAATTAGTCTGGCCAGGAAACGGACCCCACAAAAAAAAAAAAAAAAAACACATGCATACCATGTTTATACCTTAGACTGTCTAATGGTCATACTCAAGGAATACATTTAATTAATACTCAAACTCCAATCAGTGATCATAGTTATCTAGGTTTTCTGGTGATAAAAAAAAATACCTCTTGGTGTCGTAGTCAATGAGCACATAGTTCTCCATGGCCAGTTTAAGGTCTGGTATCTCCTCACACACCCATCTATACCAAAAAAAACAAAACAAAAAAAAAAGAGCCAAATTCAGTACAACATTCAACCTCCATCTCAGTTATCCATCACTGCTGGTTTAGAGGCTTACCGAATGGTTTCAATAATTTCATGTGCAGCATCATGATGTTTGTCCTATAAAAAAGAGAAAAAAATATTAAGGAAGTGTTTATAAAAAAAAAAGGGTCAACTGAAACTCAAGAGCAAAAATTGTAACACACGACAAGGTCAAACAGCACAGCTAGCATGAGTAAGCCATGCATAGGTTTGATAACTCTTTTTGGGCAAAGTTCTGCAGTTCCCAAGACCTACAGGGCTGCGACAGCTATAGAAGACAGAGGTGCCAGATAAATCAGTAGTTATAAGAATTACTTTTTAAACAGCACTTTAAAAAGCAAGCAGCAGTTAGAGAAACAGCTTTCATTTCACGAGACAGAATTACAAACGTTGGTTACCGTAAAACCAGCTTCCAAGGTGTTGTAACACCATGTCAAAACACTCCCAGCTAGTCACTTGCTGTCACATTAATAAAATTAATAGAATTTTTAGGGAAGTAGTGCTGGGTCACTTGAACATTCTACTTTTATTGAGAATAGATGTAATCAAATATCAGGTTTGAAAAATTAGTCAATACTGATATGTAAAGCAATAATCTGATAATATGATCCTAATATGAAATAACTATGAATCATTAATTGCCATTTTCTTCATATTTCTAATGACTTACATATGGCACATCTAGTTTAAGGTTTTTTGAATACTATTTAAATATAAACTTGAAAACTAGCTCAAAATACCATCATTATTATTGTTATTATTACTACCATGTAAAAAAGGCACAGGAACATCAGTGCATGTTGCCCCGTAAAGCTGTGTCCAAGCCACAGCAGCCCTGCCACTGGCTGACCCAGTGACCCACTTTCACTCAGAAGGGGCTTGAGAGGACTCGTGTCTGCCTGAGCGTGCCGCTGCTGGGCCCAAAAGCCTCTCCAGACTCCACCTCATTCGGCACGAAGCCTCTTTCCCGCTCTGAACACAACCCGCCCTACCTACAACCTTCCTCCTTTGCATTTATGATCCCTGCTCCACCTATGTGCGGTGGAGGAGAAGTGCTTCAGACTACTGAACTACAAAGGTTCATTGTAAAATAAAGCAACCTGTGATAAAATGGTAAAGTTAGCCTGAGTCAGAGGACAGTGTGTACACTCACAAGCAATCCTTACAGAGCGCGTAGTGGAGGGAGTGTGTATGTGTGCGTGTGTGTGAGAGGAGGGGGCGGTGTTCCTGTGGGCTCACACACACGGCGCACAGCAACACCAGCGCAGCAGCTAAAAATAACACTGGCTGAGGCACGTAAAGAGAGTATGAATGCGAGAGAGCAAAAAATAAAAAAAAAAGAGAAATCGTCACGGACAGCTCTCGTCACAGCCCACTGTCGTGAGCGGTGGAGCAAGTACATGACTCACTCACTCACACTCTTACGTCTTCACCTTCTGCTTCCACAATATGACTCATGGGAAGGTGTAGGGGGAAACTGAACCTCCTGTACTACACATGCCACAATGATTATCACTATATCGAGCAGATGACCTCATACAACCTCCGACGTTCATCAGCAAAGGAGGAAATTTGCTGTTCTTTTTGAGAACACGCCACAAGAAGTAGGCGACATGACAAAAATATGACCTCACAATACCTGACATTTTTCACAATGTCACATATGATATGTCTCACAATTTACCAATGTGGGGTTTGTTGGAACAGACAAAAATGTGTTGTGACAGGCTGTGCAACAACATGTGATATGATTATTCATTCCCTTTATTTTAATTTTGCTTAAAATATTGCAAGAATATTGAATCATGGGTCCAGTTATATCTACATATGTCAATTCACAGGCTATTTATAACTGGTCTAAACCTTTATGATGCACTGAGAAAAAGACAGCGATGACATACAAATACACTGACCTCCCCCACATGCCACAAGTCAAGTAAGAATAGCCATCAAACCACGTGAGATGACTCTAAATTAGAGTGTCTGTGCAAAACTGGTCAAGCAACCCCTGCAGAAAGTGAACAAAGACGTGTTTCTTCACATGGAAGCACTTAAGGGTGATTTTTAGACTCCAGATGTTCTCTCTGTCACCCAGGACCACTCTGCGATTCGAATTGGAGGATATATATACACATACATACATATACACACCACAGCATAATTACCCCTATTATGCCCCAACCCATGGGGGGACACTAGTGTACAGTGACAGTGCCCTGGTAGAGATGAGTAGGACGCTTTTGTTTGTAACACGACATGAGGTGGTGAGGGTATAATGACAGACGGGCAGCTGCTAGTTGGGTTGCACTGCCAGCACAACAGCAATACAGAGGAACAATTCATCCAGCCTGGGAGAAAAGAAAATTGAGTCACAGGATTACTGAATTTTAGTCTTCCATAAATTAAGGAGATGCTTTTTAGTGCTGTGTATAAACCCTATGACCAAGAGCTGCAGGATTTTCTCAGTAACAACAAAAAAATGAGGCAGGGTTCAAAGTATGTTGATCTTATCAACTAGGTTCTCCCCTCCCAGTCCATCTGGAACACATGTGGGTAAAGAGGGAATGAAGAGTATTACAGTCTTTTCATGGTTTGGTGATTAAAAAATGCAAAAGGCTTCAATGTTGACATTCAAACCAACAATAATCAGTTATTCCAAGGCAAAAGATCATAAATCTTAACCGCCTGGGTACATCTGTGAAACTCTGCTCACTCAGTATCAGCCTTCACAGAGAGTTGAAACATGTCTCACAAAGGGTGCGGCAGTGCTTATCAACCAAATTCATGGAGCAAAGTCATATGAGGTGATCTGGGACTCCGTAGGCTTGTTGATGAGGTCACATTTCAAACAGAGCACACGCATAATGTAGAAGTGACAAAATATATAATGGTGCTTTTTGGGGACTTTTTTCCTGTGATTAAGATAAGAGCGGAGCACACAAAAATTAATTCAGAGAAAGCCACATTCATGCTTTCTGAGCAGAACCTCTTTGATGGAAGTCATTACGTTTGCTATCAAAGAGTGGGGGAACACAACTGAAACCCGCTTGTCACTGTGGAAACCACGGGCTTTGATCTGCCCCCATTTCCGTCTGCCACTCAGATGCTGAGTGGTGTGCGATGGTCACGTTAACAGGACAAACATTCAGGGACAGTATGATCATGAGAATCATATCTTATTTGTGTGCGTGGGCCAGGGGATGGACGGACGACTAAATAAGGAACAGGAGGTAAAGTCTAACAGCCCCCAAAACTCAAACACCCTAAATGAACTAACTGATCAGCTATTAGCTCCAAAAAGTCCTTAATCAGGTTTCCATAATGACAGTCCAATGAGACAAATCAGCCCCCCTCCCCCCACTTTCCTGTTCTCTCTGACAGTTGGGCTTTTATACCACTGCAAACTCAGATCAGGGAACGATTAAAGCAAAGAAATCTCTGGAATGCTGTCCTGCCCACAGCCAACCACCCAACTGTACACAATGTCACTGGTGATACTCATAATATGGAACTTGAGTATTATGAGCACTGTAAACCTGCTGTGGCTTTTCATTGCCTTCTCGTTCGAAGCAACCCAGCTCAGGTCATTTACACAAGTCATACCTCACATGACAGTTCACTAACCATAAAGTTCCCCTCTACAACAGACAGGTTTTCTAAAGTCTTCGTCTTTCATCCTCACATCCCGTGGACAAACCGAAGAAAGCTTTCAACAACTGCAAAAGAAAGACTATCTTGATCTGGAGATTAGCATGTAGTCCTGCTGCATGCCCAGACTCGATGTCTGCACACAAAACCTCTGGTGTTTTTTCTGTTTACGGACCTAAAGTTGGTCTCACGTTGATCATTCAACTGAGAAGCAATAAGTACATAGCAAGCGAGTGAGATGAAATACGTGCAACAACTAAACATTTCTGGTCGTGAGCTTGATCTGCGAACAATGTCGACCACACAGGAGCAATACTGTGCCCGACTGCACTAGCTGACCCGGCTTGTTTGCCTTTTGTTCAAAGAACCGACTGCAAAACCAAGAATGATCGATTTATCCATTTTTTAAAATAATGCACGATAAACATGCAGGTTGACCCGTTTTCTAACCTTGCATACTCTTACCAATATCTACTGCTGACAAAGCGATCGCTAACGTTAGCTCTACATGCTACGTCTAGATAGCTAGCTAGCATAGGTCCGTCTGAAATGTTGTCCTACAGTCAGCAGCTCGCCCGGAGGGGAATAATAAGCTAGCTAGCCATGTTAGCACTCACTGAATATAAAGCCAAACTCATTCCGGACGCGACAAACGTTCATAAGCAAACCAGAACCCGTTTACAAGACACAGTAACAGTCAACAAAAAGTACCAAACGTTAACGTTTCTGTCAGAAATGCCGCCATGTCAGGCTTGATAGTAGCTACCGTTGATGCCAGTTAGCGCTAGCCGTGTAGCCAGCCAACTAGGTCATCTCGCTACTACACTCCCATAACATTAGAGGGGGTGAGCTGCGGATGTTTTTAATCAAGGCACATTTAGACACAACCGTATATCCAAGACTACTCACAACAGCAGAAAAGTAATTTAATAATGACTCTGGCTGTTAATTTTACAAATGAATTGTCACTTACAGGTAATGTCTATATAAGCACATTTTAAGGAACAGAGCTCGCACATTTCTCATTTCCCAGTGATTCGTGGAAGTCTTAGTTCGTTTTAAACGCTTTCTCAGCTAAACGTCTCACAGAACAGACCCCAGAGAGCTTTCCAGTGACTAACCCCCAGCTGGAGGTAACGTAAGGGCAATGTTAGCAACCAGGCTAATGCGCTGATCTTAGCTGTTTAGCTCAAAGACACTATCGCTTGCTAAATAAACAGTGGCATAAATGTGAGTGAGACTGAAGACGTTTTTCAAAAAACTTACGTATACTGGCAGCGGCCACGGGTATCCCGCAGCTTCGGCTCCGACCGGCGACTTCAGCTTCAGCTCCAGCTTCTCTCCCATTCTACTCTCGGCGGCGTTAGCGTGCTAATGCAGCGGACAAGAGAGTAAAGTGTCTAGAATATGAACATTTTGACAGAAAATATTACAATACTCGACGAAATCCGAAAGGTCAAAAAGTACAGGAAGCTCAATCGTAATTTTTAAAAATGTACACAGCCTTGTTTATTCCGATTTAAATGAGATATTGCGGCTAATTTCTATAAAAAAAACTGCTCATGCCGAGCGGCTGCTCCATCTCGGCGTTACCGCCGCCATCTTGACCGGCGTGGAAAAAAAGAGAAGCTGCGAGTGAGTGTGGAAAAGGCTGTACCAAAACGAAAGGGAGTGTAAACCAGCTATAAACCCGGGCTTGAGTCTGACAGAGAGGGGAGGCACCTTTTACAGACATAAAGCGGGGGATTACTTTACTCAGCTTCAACATTGGCTGGGCGGTGATGACACAGATCGACTGTGGTTCACTGACGAATAGAAGTTCCCGGTGCCAATAACCGTTGAATAGGCGGAATGTACCACTGTCCGCTCCATACACAGCTCAGCAAAACATTTTGAATGTACCGGGAACTGAAGGACGATTGCCTCCTGAAACAGATTTTTTCAAAAAGCCGAAAAGCTGAATGTGAGCCAGCGGCACACTGCACAGTCTTTTACAGGACAGTAAGGCAAAGGCATTAACATGAGTGACTGACTTCAGGAAGCTGGAAGGAGAGGGATGAGTACATGACAGAGAAGCTGCAGCTCCAGTTACAGCATATTTACTCTGTAGTAACACTGTACTATATTCTATATAACATCATGTATATTATAAACATCATCCATCTGCGGTACTCTGTGATAACACCACACAGAGGGTATAACCTCTACACTAATAAACACCACGGGCTAATATTTATAAATTAAAAATAATATTAATAAATAATGGAACTATTATATTATGGAATATTAACAACTGCATAGATGTACTGTACTCTGTAATACTACTAATAAACACCATATAGATGTACCATAACCTCTAATATTACCAAAAAACACCATATAGATGTACTATATTCTGTAATACTAATAATAAACACCATACAGATGTACTGTACTCTCTTATACTACTAATAAACACCATATAGATGCACTGTACTTTCTAATAATACTAATAAACACCACATACATGTACTGTACTCTCTAATACTACTAATAAACCTCACATAGATGTACTGTACCCTCAAATACTACTAATAAATACCATACATATACACTGTACTCTCTAATACTATTTTTAAACACCATACATATGTGCTGTACTCTCTAATAACACTAATAAATAAAGATCTAATGTACAGTCTAACATTAATAAACATCATGGATCTACTGTATTATGTAATATTAATAAGCATCATAGATGGGCTGTACTCTGTAATAACACTAATGAACACCATATAGATGTACTTTACTCTGTAGTATCACTAATACTAATTAGGTCAGTCAGGAAATCCAGTATTAAATTGCAGAGAGATGTCTTAATACCAAGTCAATAAACAGCATTGTGACATATGACAGTTAATTGGATCATTCTTTGCCCATGTGGAAATGTAGGAGTGATTAATACAGAATAATCAGAATGAGGCAGTCCACTTAAAAGAAGTCTAAGCTATTTGGAAAGGACCTTGCCGGAAGGAAAATGGAATTCCACAGTGAACCAATTAACAGATGCTATCATGTAGTCTATGCCATTTGCAATGCAATGCAAGTGATGCATCTCCTGACCACTGAGAAGCCTTGAAATGAAAGCTGCCAAATACAAATTAACTACAGTACAGTCCGTATGGTCTTAGAAATGGTATTGTATTTGTTCAGTTTGCATTTTGCACTCTTCACCTGTATTGGCTGCAGTACAACATATTTGTAAAGTGTTGCCATGTTAAACTATCTGTGAGGAATTCACAGGGCTGCGCATTCCATTGCAAATAATGCACATACTTGAGTTTGAGGCGACACAGTCAGTAGTTAGGCAAGGTCCACATTATCATAATATTTAGAGAGTATTTCTTGTTGCTGTTGAATCTTTTCACCTAACTGACATATTTCTCACTTACAGTGGAGATTACAACTGAACTCCCTCGGACCCAGGCGAGTCCCATGTGGTGTGACAACACAAGATAAACAGTCCAAAGACGGTCTCATGAAGCCATCTAAAACATCTCTGACCACTATGTGAGAGTCGTGTGGTGATCACTTATCATTAGCGAAACTTAACTCATTCCATACTCAAGCTGCCAAGTGCTAACTTGGATCAAGACAAGAGAATAAATGTAGGAATAAAAGATTAATAAAAATCCAGCACCTGCAGCAGCCTGGTCTGCTGGAAGCAGCCTTGGGAATATTTTGTAGGAATGGGTGTTACCACATATAGGCTGTTATCCAGATACACACACCTTTACCCATACAGTCTTGCTGTGCATGAAACAAAACCAGTGAAAACCGTTAAATATTAAAAATATATTTCAAAAGCGTTTGCATTGATATACTGTGAACTGCTACATACACTGACTGTCCTGTGTGTATGAGAAGAAGGGGGGGAGGGCAGAAGGGTAATGCAGTTCCCACATCCTAATTTGAAAACATCTATTTTTGCTTTTTCACCAACAAAGTCCCATTCAGTTTAATAACAAGCCGTGTCGTTGATGCACTACGTGGGTACCCACCCACAACACACTGTTTATTGACTTTAAGTGTTTAAGCCAGGTGCATAAACTCATTTTGCATGCATCTCCAATCACTGGTAATAAAATGGGCTGCACTGAAGAAGCCCCACTGTCTTATATGCCAACTTTTTCGGTCCTGCTAGATCTGTCCCGGTCAACTGTAGGTGCTGTTATTGTGAAATAGAGACAACCATGACCAACAACCTCTCAGCCATGAAGCTGGGCCGGAGAGTACCGTAGTCCATAAATATCACCTATCCTCAGTGGCATCCATTACCACCAGTTCTAACCTGCTTTTGTAAGCAATGTCAGCACAAGAACTGAGCACTGAACACTATGCGCAATGCCGAGTGGCAGCTGTGGTGGTATAAAGCTCACTGCCACAGGACAAACCATGCCATCACCAGAATGATGAACGATGCTCAACTATCTGGCAGTCTTTAGGCCCCTGAATTCCAGAGAAGGATAATGTTAATGCTACAGCATACAATTATAGGATTTCTTCTAGACAATTATACGCTCCCAGCTTTGTGGCGACAGTTTGGGGAAGGCCCTTTCCTGTTCCAGCATGATTGTACCTCTGTCCATAGGGGCATGGTTTGACAAGTTTGTTGTAGATTTGGAACATCATTTGCAAGACAGACCTTATCATTTAATATCAGTGCCTGACCTCACTAATGCTCTTCTGACTGAATGACTGGCACAAATTCCCACAGATACTCTACAAAGTCTTGTGGAAAGTTCTTCTAGAACAGTGAAGGCTGTTACAGACATGAAGCAACTCCATATTCATTTCCATGGTCTTGGAACGGGATGTCCAACATGGTCATAAGTGGTGTGACGGTCATATAGTGTATTTTGCTAATGTATGATCTCTATACCGGCAGAAGAGAGCACAGAGGTGAGAGCAAAAGCTAAGGGTGAGGACATGAGCAGCTTACGTCCTCTACCAACAATAGCATGCTTTGTAATGAGCACAGTGTCAGAGATCCTTCAAACTGAGGGCCACGTGTTACTGACATTAAAGGAGCAATTTGTATGATGATGCAACCTGTCCAATCCACACAATCATATCACCAGGAAATGCACAGTCCCTCCGCCTGCCTTTTCAGGTCTTACTTGTCTAGTGGAAAGGTTGCAAACTTTATTCCTGTACTTGCCAAAAGCCGCGGCAGTGGTGAAAAGCAAAACCAGTGTTAACTCGTCTTGCTTTTATTTATACCACTTCTTTTGCTATTCTGACAAACGTGGTTTTGTCCTATAAGTGTACCGTGGTGGTGATGATCACTGCTTGCCAAGAGCTCCAGCCTCTGTTGTAATTGTTCGTCCTTTCATTGGCTACATTACTGGTCCATTCCATTGGTCCTTAAATGACTGAACTGAGAGCAGCACCTTCAGCATGACTGACAAAAGATCAGAAAACACAACTGGAGCAGCACTATTTCTTCATCCTCTCACGTTGGACTGATTCGAATGAACACTATAGAGACTCACTAACACCTCTTGAGGTACAAAGTGATATTACAAGACAGGGCCAGGGCTAGCTGGTTAGCATGCTTACTTCAGTAGACATCTCCGAACACGATACAAAGACGTCTTTGACATAACATCAAAACGGTTACTTCTTCACATAATACTGATCATTTTAGTTAATTAGCCAAAATCTTACATACTGCTCCTTTAAAGTATCCAAAACAAGTCTACTCACTTTAGGTATGAAGAGATTTAGGCTAGAAGTGGTTTTTTTTCCCCATATACAGGGGTTGGACAATGAAACTGAAACACCTGGTTTTAGACCACAATCATTTATTAGTATGGTGTAGGGCCTCCTTTTGCGGCCAATACAGCGTCAGTTCGTCTTGGGAATGACATATACAAGTCCTGCACAGTGGTCAGAGGGAGTTTAAGCCATTCTTCTTGCAGGATAGTGGCCAGGTCACTACGTGATGCTGGTGGAGGTTCGTCCTTCTTGGTGGCATGCTGACATTACCCTGGATACCGTGGCTCTTGATACATCACAAAGACTTGCTGCCTTGGTCACAGATGCGCCAGCAAGACGTGCAACAACAGTTTGTCCTCTTTTGAACTCTGGTATGTCTCCCATAATGTTGTGTGCATTGCAGTATTTTGAGCAGAACTGTGCTCTTACCTGCTAACTGAACCTTCACACTCTGCTCTTACTGGTGCAATGTGCAATTAATGAAGATTGGCCACCAGGCTGGTCCAATTTAGCCATGAGACCTCCCACACTAAAATGACAGGTGCTTCAGTTTCATTGTCCAACCCCTGTATATATTTGATATATCATCGCTGTCCAAAGAAAAACAAGTATCTCCAAAATGGCAACTTTATAGGAGGGGCCAAAGACCTTGGTTAACTTAATAGAAGTCAATGGAACTAGAGGTCTTTCCAAGCAGTTTTGGGCCACTTCTGTTGGTTCATTCTTCATAAAATTTCCACACAGTGTAAACAGGAGCTTATGTGATCAAATGAGGCATAAAAATAAAAATCAACAAAAATGGAGATACTTGTTTTTCTATGAACAGCGACGATATGTATGATATGGACTTAACATGTATACAAAATATCAGCGCTATATAAATGATTAATGCTACCTTACACGCAGTAATAAATGTCTATGACAATATACATCAAACCTCTTTCTGTCTTTCGCTTTGACTGATTGCCTAGCTGAGCCACTCGTTTACACTGAACAGGCTGAAGATGTTCCTCAAGAGAAGGACTCAAAATGGTGAAGGAAGTTGATAGCTTTCTACAGTAATCTTGTTCTAGTTATTGGGATAACTCTTTCCCAGTGTGGAAATGTAGGAGTGATTAATGCAGAATAATCGGAGTGATCTGTTCGGGATAATAGACTGAGGCAGAGTCTTACAGGAATGATTCTGTTCAAATATCCACTTAAAAGAAGTCGGAGCTATTTAGAAAGGACCTTGCCGGAAGGAAAATGGAATTCCACAGTGAACCAATTAACAGATGCTATCATGCAGTCTATGCCATTTGCAATGCATTGCAAGTGATGCATCTCCTGACCACTGAGAAGCCTTGAAATGAAAGCTGCCAGATACAAGTTAACTACAGTACAGTCAGTATGGTCTCAGGTAACAGAGAAGCACCTCTTTAGGTGGTACAGAAGAGTGTCTCGGGGCAAGACCTCGCCAGAGTCCTGGAGGAACTATATGTTGCCTCAGGCAAAGAATGTAGAGGACTTGAAAGTCCAACCCAGTTCCACACAAGCAACTTAATGTCTCTGTAAGCCATTTCTCCGCCTTGTGTATACATGGCAGCTGCTCTGAGATATCTAAAAAAACACAAAGAAACTGTGGTATCCAGTCATGATCTAGAGCCCAGTGAACTCACACACAGCAAAGAGTATCTGAGGGTTAGGATACTGATAGATTCAGCTGAATATGCTATAGGCAGACAGTTTCACGCAGATCTGCAGTCATAACAACGCTAACACGCAAGACACAAGCAACTTTCCACGGCTAGGCTATCGAGAAATTGAAAAACTGCACTCACAGTTCAAGACAAAACTGACTTCTGTCTTGATGGACAAAAAAAATGGACCCTCTGACAAAAGATGGTTGCTTTTTCTTCTGCAGTAAAACTAAACTAATCCCAGGCTGGTCTTTTGGCTCAGCAGACCCTTTCAGACTATACATTAACTGCAACACTTTAAAAGAGAGCAAATGTAGAAATCAGTCTGCAATTTGCAGTCCTAAGATACCTTGGGGCGTCTTATAAGGGGCTGTGTGTGTGTTATTGGACAAACGAGGGCGCTGGCATGCTGCCAAGCTGAACTCTCTGACACTCCTCAAGCTCCCCTCCACCTAAAAACCAGAGGCCTACACAGTGGTCTAGAGCCAAACTCAGCTCCACAAGGCCAACTGGAGCACAACAACGGATTTCACACATTGCATTCTCTTCCTCCCATTGTGCGTGTACCTTTATCACTTTTTGTCCTATAGAGGCACGTGCAGGCCTATGTCCCACACTGTAATGTATCTGCGGATCAGCATTGCGTTGGCATTGGTGCAATAAAAGGAGTGGCTATAGGTGTCAGTTCCAGCCTGGAACTCGAGGCCCCGAGAAGTAACATATGGTCGCTGTGGGAAATGTGCCACCCTGTCCTATCTGCTGTCCTTGGCATAGTTTTCTTCAGATCACAGTCACAGCTATTGTGTGTGGATATGCTGCAGTGCTTCATGATTTTCACTCTTATTTGGATGGTACAACATTTCACTTAACTGTGTGAAAATCTATAGACAAAAATTTCCCAAATGAAAATGCATTAAGAACCAACATCATAAGCCTCTGCTTCCACCTACTGGACAAAGGTACACATCGCAATGAACCGAATGTACCAGTGAGACCAAATGAGCAAACCAACACTGACAAAGTTCATTCTTAATAATAAACCAGTGCTGTCCATATATTTTGTGTTGGGGTGCTAAGGGCAATGTTTTTGTCAGGCCAAGAAGCAAAACTCTGTGAAAGAAAAAAAAACCCCGCTATGTAGGTTGCAACTCATAACACCGTTACTCAAATGCTGAAGAAAAAAAAAAAATTTATACACATAGTATTTCAGTAAAATATGTATTTTTATATAATTGAAATGCAGCTGTCCTTAATGAACAGACTGATAAAGTCTCTTTCAAATAAGAAGCAGTTAAGAACCTTTTTGTCCTCTGCTGTAGTTGCTATTTTGGAGATTTGTTTGGGCAGTAATAAACACAGTATAAAGATCACTTTCAACAAAACCTTCAATCTTCATCTTTAGATTTTTCTTTTTTTTTTTTTTATAGTTCTTACCTTACGTTTACAGAGCTCTTCTCTTGTAAAGTGCCTCTTTTGTATAATATATAAAGATTCGTTCTACAGACGATGTTTGTTGTCTTAGTGGGTGATGGACAACTTTCTGATGGCCTAGTTTGGCCAAAACTAAACGATAAGGAACATGAAAACGACCCGAAAAGTGAAAGTTTTTCAAGAATTTTATTGAAATACTAAGACAAATTTCAGTCCCAGTCCCTTATTGTTTCAAAAAAAGCACGCTTTGGGTTTTAGCGTTAACATCAAAACTTTTTTCCAAAGCCTCCCCTTTTGCTAAAACAGCAGCATATTTCATCTTATGCAAACCTATACAACAGGTCATTTGGCACATTCACCCCAGAATTGCGGTGTTTGTGTATTTGCAGCTCACGCTAATAGCACAGCAGACTCCAAATCCGAACAAATGCCATCTTCTCTGGGGTTGCATTTACTTCTTAGGCCAATTTCTTTTGCAATGCTGATAGCATAACTGAAGCAAAATGATAGCGATGTTGTAATTAAGACAGACTTAAGATCGAGAGGAGTCCTAAAACAATGCGAGACCCAACCAACAGTACTGGGTTTGCTGATTGTACCCATGAGCTTTAGCACCAATTAGAACTACGAAATACCCAAAGACATAAAAATGAAACAAAACAGCTCTGCTGGCTTGTGCTGATAAGCTCCCATTGAAATGTGGTCCGTTTCAGATATACAGCTAAACAGGAAGACCACTCAGCCTCAAAGAGAGCGGAGAGCTATTCACTTGGCTAAAATGGCCATTCCCGATGTACTGTAAAGGAGCCAGCATTAGGAGCTGTTGTTTCTCATACTGATGGCAAAACTAAGGGTATTTTCTATCTTCAAGTGTTGGTGTGCATTAGTCTCATCAGGCTTTGTTTGGATTTGAATGCCCTTCAACAGTGGTATGACACCATGATGCAAATACTGGTCTTTTTTCTTGTTTTGAAACACATTCACAAAAGCATGCACTTTAGATGGACAAGGCAAATGTCTTCTCGCAACAAAACCCAGGTAAGAGTAACAGCAAGAGGCTGTGCAAAGTGCTGGATTTTAATGTTTAAACATAAAAAGGTCATAAAGGTCAATATCAGGGATACAATGGATGCTCGGACAGGATGACGGGTGAACTGGTTGCAGAGAGCGCTCTCAAGATCATTTTCAAGTCACTCTATACGAGGCTTGAGAAGTTTCAAGAGTATCCCATGCAGATGTGATTGGAAAGTGAACACTTGTGGCGACAGAGACATTGATCCCTCAAGGTAGTTTAACAGTCGTCTCAAAATGCTGCAGAATAGGAGGAAAACAACAAAGTCACTAAGACAACTGCAGGTTGTGCGTTACGATAGAAAAGGTAAAAATTTACCCAAAACAAACAATTTGGAGCAATTTACCCTTAAACGTAAAAGGCTTGAGAAAGAGAAAGACAACAGTAGCACTGAGCAACAATACAGTATCATTAGAAGTATAGCACGGTGTGGAGTTCCCCGTGTGTGCACAAGCGAGGTACTTTTAAAGGGATACAATCTCGACTAAGGGAAGAACACCATCTTATACTTGATGCAAAAGCACCACCCAGGCCGATCAGATGCTCTTGCACAAATGTAGTAATACTAGGGGATTGTGTGAAAGAAAGCAGGCAACAGGTCTGGAGAATCTGTCTTCAAGCTCTTGTGACTCAAAAATCAAACCTGACTTTAGTTCAGAGACCAGCTTTTTCCAAAAATGCTTAAAGGAGTATTCAACAGTTTTTGAAATTGTCTGCATTTTGGGCTGCACTTATGGTAAAAGATGTCACAGGCAAAGAAAGGCTAGAAAATGCCAGATTATTCCTTTAACTTCAACGAAAGCCTGGGAATGCTGACTTATTCTGACGGGTACTGTCCTTTTCGAGTAAGACAAAATCAATAAAGTGAGTGCGTAAACGCAACCATAGTTCACCAGTACGTATCTGTCAAAGCTGCACAGACATACCGTGCTCTCTACTGTAGGCATAGAATCCGCATCCATTGCACATAAGATACCTGTAGAACATTGCACACAATGTAAGAAAGGGCTAAACGGTCTTGGCTTGAGATGTATTTGGGGGTGGGGTGGGGGACTCTGCATAAGAAAGAGAAACTCAATTGGTGGACTGCGTACTATGGACCGCCTGAAAACTAAGGCAGCGCTTGCATAAATACTGATTTTTAATTTTTTTCTTTTTTTTTAAGCATTGAAAAGGAAGGAAAAAAGTTCATACTGAGGAGTGTACAGGTCTGGTATACCCCAGGGAAGACAAAAAAAAAAAAAGAATAAATAAAAAAAAGAGACAACATAAAATATAAGTACCTTCCATTCAATATATAGGGAAACACATGATATTCACTTAAATCTTTGCTTTCTCTTCGATAAACAAAAGTAAGACAACTTGATCTGCTTTGCTAAATCTGTTTCAGTGTTGCTTCCCCCTGTTTAACAAGCAAGGAAAAGGGCTGGTAAAGTGATCCCCATGATGGATTCTCCTCTTCTGCTCTTTGAGAGATCTGTGTGCTTTGAGGGAGAGAAGCTGAGAACTGATGCCACAAAAGGCTTTCCCATAATGCAGTGTAACTACACTGGCAAGCATGGCTGAAGAGGCCAAAGACCCTCCTCTCACAAAAAGGGAAAAAATAACAATAATTAAAGGAAACAATATCATCAGTTTGTATTGCCCTCACGAGAGCGTTCATCCCTCATCATGAGGGGAAATACTCCTTTTCGTGGCATTTTTACATAACAGCAACTTTATTTAAGAGCAAGCAAAAAAAGAAAAAATAAAAAGAAAAAAAGAAAACAAAAGGAAATATTCCACAAATCCAAAGTTTCTTTCTCATTGTCTTGTTTCCAGACGAGAAAGGGGGGAATAAACACAATATGGTTAGTGCCAGTTTTGAAGTTGCTGCTGATCATATTCTGCTATGAGTTTCTTTATATGTGCCAGTTTGTTGTGGAGATATTCACAGCGGTTCCTCTCTTGGCTATAGTTTGGGTTAGTCTGTGAGGAAAGAGGAGATGATGGTAAGTAACCTGTACAAATATCTACACAAATACATATAAATGTATTCCAGCAATGCAGGCATTCAGGGCATCTGCGATTACCTTTTTTATTTTGCGATACTCTTGAAGTATCTGATTATGGATTGTCTGTGAAAAGATGGAACAACATTAAGCCACTGAATATATAAAAAAAACAACATGTCATACTGTATTTGCCTTATTCCTAGGTTTGAACACACACTAAAGGCTGACTTCTACTTCTGCATATGCCTTTGTAGGTGTCTGCCACATTGATAAACAAGTACACCAAACCTGTACTTGAGAGAATGTAAAGATACCCTTGGCCTGGGTGCTCTATGACCTTTATTTTTTTACCTAAAGTACAAAAGCTTTTAAAATATATGCAAGTACCAAAGTAAAAGTACCATGAGCTATTTCAACAACCCAAAATATTTTTTGCATCTTTAGCTTAGGAAATGTTTTACTTCCCAAACCCCTACGATATCAGGCATCTGCAGAGCGATAGAGCATTTTCTTTCATTCTAAAGGCATGCTAGAGACACGCAGGCCTAGTTGCTAAGCTATGGAGGGGGAAAAATGGAGCTATAACAGATTCAGACTGAGGGTTAATACAGCTATCTAGTAGCCACATAATGACTTTGAATACTTTATAATCATTATGTTAGGATTTTAGAGTATCCAAGTCTGTGAGATATACCCAACCACAAAACCCTTCTTTGCATCAGACAAAGACGATTACATGCATCTTTGCAGAAGTACAAATCAGCCATAGGTGGACACAAGTGTGCAAGATCTCTAGACATTTGCACAATCCCAACAATAAACCACCAAGCCTTTTTCCCCTGAAGCCCTCCTCTATATACTGCCCTCAATTATAATAGACAGATCTTCATTTTCTTAAAAATCAACTACAACCACAAATCAGAAAAAACATTCCAACACATTAACACATTCCAAACAAAGTTGGGAGCTAGAAATGAGTATAATCATAATTTGGTACTAGAGAAGCAAATATTGGCAGAGGAGCTCTGGTTTATTAACATATATGTGAGAAAATGATTGTTTATTGATGATAATTTTCAGTGTGTAAAGGGCAGAACTTTTTTGAACACCTTGTGCAATTGACCAAAGATTAAAGGACTATCCAGGCTATTTTCTGCAGCAAGTCCAAAAGCTAGGGCCTGTCACAGGTGGTGTAAGTGCACTTTTGTGATGGACTGAAATCTCAGAACATATGCTGCCTCCAAGAACACACCTTTTCCAGGGGCGTCGGTGCATTTTCCAACAAACAATGCAAAACCACAAGCTGCACACATTACAAAGGGATGGCTGGTGAAAAAGGTGGTATGGATGCTAGACTGGCCTGCCTGCAGTCCTGACCTGTCCTCAGTAGAGAACGTGTATAGAAATTTAAAAACAAAAAATGACAAAAATGAAAAAAAAAAACAAAAAAAACCAACGGATGGATCCAAAATAACGCCTGAAACATTTCAATGCCTTTGGTGCCAAAAATGCCTTTAAGTGTTGTAAAAAGGATTGGCAACATTAAAGCTGTACAAGCTTTACTGCCCCAACTAGTTTTGGAACATGTTAAAGGACTGGATGTATATTAACAAATTAAATCAAGTTGACTGGACAAAACATTAAATATCTCAGGTTCGTACTGTCTGCAATAAAGTAAAAATGCAAAGTAAATGTAAGTAGCACTGCACCTTCCATATTACACCCTTCTAAACATTTTCTGATTAGGGGATTGTAATATAAACCTAGTTAGCATCAGCAACATAAAAATATTTTATAGGACATGACTTCCCACTAGCCAGATAAAGGCCAGTCCAACAGCAGAAATGTACAACGCACACGCGATTCAATGAACTGATGTACACCTTCTTGGGACAATCTTTACAGTTACCTTATATTTATCTGTGCCTTGCTGGAGCTGCTTGAGTTCAGTATCCAGCACGGTGAACTGTCGAGTGATGCCCTCTATCCGCGCATGGAGCCCCCGGTACTCACTATACTCAGCATTAAAGTCATTCTTGTAGGTTTGACGCTGCTCTTGTGAACCAATCTCTGTGTATTTTCTGCTCAAACAGAAGACAAGACCATATACATGACATTTTGTAAACCGTCTTACACACAAAAACGTGTTTACGTTATACAATCACTGAATAACTATGGGCGAAGCTAAGTAGATATGGGCAAAAACATTTGCTCGCTGGCAAAATATCATAAAGATAATTTGAATAAAACTTGTCAGGGTCAGACACTACTTACAATAAATAGTCTGCCATCTCGGACGAAGATGCAGAAATGCTGGAGCTGTCACACATTCCATTCAGATCTAAAAGAAAACACAAGGGGTGAACTTAAGTACAAGGTTTCATCCTGTACAGTGACCAAATAACTAATACAGACAGAAAAAAAGACCAAGGACACTATGGATGATGTCAGCTTACTGCTGATTGTAATTACACACGTCAACTTCCAAGTATTTTTAGACAAACAGCTCACTGGCTTAGGATCCCTAGCAGAGTATTTGCAGAAGTGAGAAAGAATTTTGAATATTTTGAATATGTTTTGTGAACATCCAGCATTCTAAGCATCACAAATGTCTCCTTTTTAATATAAACATTCGACTTGTTAATAAAATTCCTAAAGACCTATGAGGAAAAGATCCTGAATTTCAGCATGGTTGTTGACCTTAGAACCCTTAAATGGTTACCGGAAAATACAGAACTAGTTACCAATGGCAAAAATAGCAAAAGGAAGGTTTGCAGAACTACTAATTTACTTTTCAACTAATGCAGTATATTAACATTAACACCCTGCTTCTGTATGAAAGCTTTAAACATTGTCACACAGCTGCTGGAAATATGTTTAATTACTCTTTGGATTTAATTGGCTGCCTCATACAAACATAACGCTTTTGATAGAGAAGCAACAATAACAACCTCGGTCTTGTTTTAACAGTAAATGAAAAAGTCTTTCTGTTATCGCCTAGTGGTCAGTTTCACTTACTGACTGACGAACTTTGTTGAAACATGCACACACAAGGACAGGCTCTTGCCACAAAGCTGCTGAGCTGTGAGTGAATCTTAGCTTGGCCAAAGTCGTGTCATTTAAAGTGTGTTAGTGTCTTTGCTTGAAATATTTTGTAAAGGAAGCAGTTTGTAATATTATCATTTGTCTGGGATTGTATTTAGGGTCTGCTTGAAATAACGCATGTTAACCTGCTGCTAGTTTGAGAATTATTCTGTTTCATGACCTGGTCAAACTTACGGTACTGAAAATATCAGTTGTGGAAAAGAGAATGAAGCTGAGACTTCAGCAGTTTTTGCTTGTGGGATTATGATGTTCCACCTTAAATAGCCCTGGTGTTACGTTTTGGAGCTGGCACACCATCAAAGGTATAATTTCATCTAACTTAGTTTTTCCCATGAAAAATGTGTGGTTGTGTTTTATTGTATTACTTAATTTTATTTTATTACGATACATTGCTTAAGCGTAAGTGAAGGAACACACCCATGCTTTTATGTGTAACGCTGCTGCTGCTCAGGTCCGGACATGTGGTGACATCACAGGATTTCCTTGGCGTTGAGCTGCTGTCCTCCCCTCCTTTTCTTTCCTTTTTTAGCACTTTCTCTCTTTCTCTGTCCCTCTCTTTGGACTTGTCTTTATCCTTGTGCTTCTTGGACTTCTTCTTTGACTTTCCGTGCAGAGAGGGTGAAGTGCTCCGGCCCTGAGGTCCATCCAGGCTGCTGGTGACTGGGGACGTAGAGCTGGGTCCTGCTGCTAGCTGCCCAGAGCTCCCAGTAAAAGTGGGCGGGTGGCTCAGCCTCTCGGCCACCGCAGCCTCTTGACCTTCACAATCCCGTCCATTGTGGCTGGAGTCGTTACTGACATCCGATAACGGATCGAAAGGCCGAGAGATGTCCAGCACCGGAAGTTGTACGCTGGAAGAACTCTCTCCCGCCTGAGAACCGGATAAGTCCTTCCCGTTGGAAGAATTCAACTTTCCATTGACAGGGGGCGCACCCTTGCTGGCTAGATGCGATATTCTAGGCTTCTTGTTGGCCAGAGGGTCAATGAAGTCTGCAGCAGACCTTTTCTGTAGAAAAGAAATTTGTCAGTCTTGCAAATCAGATCACAGACAGATCACAGCTGCCAACCAAAGGATGATTTATATGGTGTATTTTAAGTGCCCAATTTAGGAATTTATTTCCTGCTCAAGTAATACCTACATGGGACAGATGACAGTTCCATTAGCACATAACTGGTTACTAAATTAGCCAATGTTGCACAGAGTTTACCTACCTTAAATGGGCTTTTGCATATCAGTCCTACGACTACTTTTCTGCTAATAATCCAACTTGAGGCCCTTTACACCAGTTCTATACATAGCTCCCATAACCCATTTCTTTCCATAATCATACACTGTGTTAATCATACACTGGGACTTATTTTAACATAGAACAGCCTGTGGTTACTACCATTTGCCATATATTAACATTCAACATACCACTGAAAATATTGTGGCATTTTCAAGTGAAAAACCTGTAAATTTTTGTACGTGTGGACAGTACGGTAAAGCACTGGCTAAAGGCTGACATTCTGTACCTTAAATATTGCCCCACTGGTGAACAACTCCACTCACCTACAGATATGTAGCAATAGAGCACATAATGGCATGCGTGCATGTTCAGTACAGATTGTAGAGTTTATGTGCAACCCAGCACCAGAATTAAAGAGACAGTCACTGCTTTTGTAGTCCTTTGGTGCTTCACCCACCAGTTAAAACAAAGCAAGAACAAAAGTGCCATGCAAGGCATGTAATCTGCGGGGGTGTCTAAAGGTTGGACATCTGTCAGATTGGTTAGGCGCTTTCACCTGAGGAAGCGGCAGTGGTGTTTACTGCCGTGAAGCAGTGTCACTGCACCATTTCTGAACTGGCTCCAAATAAAAACACTGCCACCGTGCAATCCTAAACAAGGCTAGTCTACAGTAAACACAATGGTCATAAACAGTGCATAGTCACACACGTGCAGGCTAGGCTAAGAATGACCAGATTCAAATATAAAACATTTCCAGACAGAACATTTAGCATAGCTTAATATTATACATAGCTTCTGATCCTTTCTAACTCGCATTTTCACCAGAACAACTATGTATATTACACATAAAAATGAAAGGATGTTCACAACATCCTGTTTCAACAGCACAGTGGAAAAAAAATAAATAAATACATTTGTTTACTCTTAAATGTGGCTTCTACAAAGCATGCCACTGTAGTGCTGCAGTGTCGCATTGGAGCCCTTGCACCAGATCCAAGTTCAACTGTGCAAAATATGAGCTTTAGTTTAAGGGAAATGAAGAGGCAAGCAGGTGGCTGACCTGGGATGGAGAGCTGCTGGCCTGCTCTTTGTGCGGGCTGACTGGACTCTCCCCAGGGGCTGGTGCACTGCTCTGAGCCTTGCACAGTTTCCTGTGGAGGAACAAGGCACATCAGAGGAAGGGATTACATGAAGCACACCCATGGAAATTCCTATTTGTGTACATTTAAATGAATCCAGACTTGGTTTAAGAACACTATTCTGTTGCTAGGACATATGCGATAAATGTAGAACTAAAATATCGCAGTACAGTTATGTATAGTATAAACACTGATACTCTGTAAAGCATAAATCGTTTTTAAGATTCACAGATGACCTAAAGGAGGTCCAATCGAAGGCTTCGGCAAGGTGGACAGCAGAGGACTCTTTTGGTTTCAATTTTTTATTAATTTTACCTTGAAAAATATCTGCTCTTAAAGCTAACCTGAAAGCAATGGACATTTTCACCTGGTTAGTTCATGCACCGGGTTCAACACAATTTAAAATACATTTTCTGATTTCCGGTAATCTTGGACAAAAATATAGTAACTCTTGCAAAATACACATTATTAACCTTGACTGTTTCAACACAAGTGCCAATCTGTCCGAACGTACATTTGAGATTATATTATTTTATGTCATGTGCCCCACCACTCACTTATCACTAAGCATAATGCTCAGATGGAGTATTTTTCACACAATAATCAGATGCATCGAGCAATACATAATTTAATATAGGTCCCATAAAGCTTTTAGTGAGCCAAAATGTCATGACACAATTAGTATGATGTTCTTAAGCCATACCAAAGTCTTATTTCACCTGGTTTTACTTGTCAAGTTGTTACAAGTGTTTAACTAAAGACTGCTACCGATTTCTAGTTCCACTACCTCACAAGACTGTTTGAACTACACTTTAACTCTCACCTGTATACCTGAACATTCATCTGTGTTTGTTTATCTATATTTATTTATCTATACTGAACATCTGTACAAAGCAATTTAGCTGTTACCTGAACATTAAGCTGCTATTCTGCCACCTGCACTGTACACTTTATAATCCATACAGTTTATAACCACATACTACTGATACTGCTCCTACTTTTTGCACGTCCTGCACACGTACCGTTTTGCACACATTGTTTTTGTCTGTCTTTGCACTACACTATTTATATACACATATATTCTTCAACTGCACTGGAGAAGGAGCCTGACCGTGTTTCGTTATACTGTACAACCCTGTAGTGACATAATGACAAAGTTAAATTGAACTGAACTATACAATGGGACTTCTTTTAATCCAATCCAAGAGTAAGCCCAGAGCAATTTGCTTCCAATTTAACAAATCTGCAGTATTAGTAGTCAAAGAAAATTGATCAATCAATGACTGAAACAAACCTGAATTTGCAATAAATAAATGAATGAATGAATGAATCCCAAACCCACCCTATTGGTGCATCCTTCAAATCATACTAGCACATTTCCAAGACTTTCATTAGCCAAAAAGGAAATGCCTGCATTTTCCAGTTGTGCATCCGTAACAACATGAAACGACCAAACATGATCGGTGTCACATTCAGCTGTCACATTAATTTAGCTTGTACAACAGACTCCAATAGGCTTAAACGTTGTTACATCATTTAAATCTTATTTGGCATCCAAATTAGCAGTCAAGCTCTAGTTTCAATACATGCCATCTGTGGTCAATAGAGGAAATTATGTATATACCTTCAGAAAGTCAAACCCTTCACAAATTACTTTACAGGACTCACTCGGATAAAACTAATCCAGCTTCAAAAGAGACCAAGTTAGCCTGAGAAAGGGCCTAAAAAAAAGTGACTGCGTCTGTCAGCAGGGGGCAGTGAGAGGCAGGGGTTGTAACGACCAAAACTGAGACACCACCCTAGCAGCAGGTCAGGAGACATGGGTCTAGGTGGGTGGACGAAGAGAAAGAGGTGGGGTTGTAGGTGAACAGTAGCTGCAGCCCAAAGCACTCGAGCACAGCCAGACATTGGACCAGCGCCACACACACAGATCAACATGTGCCGGAGTAGGGTTGCATCACAGAGTCCTTCCAACTGCTCAGCTGCATTGCTCTGTCGTGATAGTCTCACATTCAAATCCAACCACAGGGAACATTGTGGGGGTTGTGGACGTAAAAAGTGGCGTCAGCTGATAAGCACTGGCCCAGGACTCAAAGTGCAGCTCAGAATCGCAATTCATATTCCTCCTGCAGAGTGACATTTACGATAATTTTGTGTTGGGAGGACGACTCTGACTAATGTTTTGAAATGGCAGCCATAACAAAGCACACTGCAATGCTGCTCTAAATATAGCTGCAAGGAAACAATCTTTCAGCGTATCAACCTAATGCTGGAAAGGATTAGGAAAGGAAATGGAAGGAAAATATACTTTACAAATAGTGTTGGAACCCTAAAAATCCTAAAAAAAAAACCCACCCATATAGAAAAGAGCAGCAATGGCACAGTAACAATGTTGGAAATAACCCAATGTAATTCAGGCACAATTAAAGTAAAAAGCAAGACGTGGCCGCATCAATTGCCATCGCTTAAAATCACATCTTGCACCCACATTCACCTTTGGCTTTGGTATAGTACATCATATTTAACCAGTTATTTTCTAAACGTACCGTACAAGAATCCTCTTCAGAACCTGCTGGTCTACCTCAGTGTAACCAGGCCAATCCTTCTGAACTTCCTTAAACAAACAATCCTTCAATGTGAAGGTGGTGTCTTTGCTATTCAGGTTAGCCACCTACAACCAGAGAAAACAGGGTTATATTAGACACACTTTCGAAATAGAAAACAAAACAATTCAGTGCCAATGTACACCAAAACATGCTATTGAAAACCATTTTATTTTCCTCCCACTGACAGTCCAGCCTGAGAGTTGTGCTGATTCTAGTCTGATTTGAGTAACACCATTTCAATCACTGTGTTAATTATGATAATTTTAAAAAGAAGCATCACTTAAAAACCTCTTTACAAAGTACATTGTCATGTAATGCATGCAGCATGTGCTTATTAAACTATTCAGCTTCAAGAAAACCCAAAGTCAAAGCTACTGACAGTACTTCACAGCCTTTTCACCCTTCTGAGAAGTCTGTTTTATGGACTGTGTTCTGGTTTAAAATCAGTATCAGTATTAATCTAAGAACACTACTCCATTTGCTCCATTCACTGCTATAAAAAATGTCCAAGACACTTTGTCCATCACATGCTTTGAATTACACATTGGACACTGTGCTTATCTAAAATCCTCAGAATTTCAGGAGACCCTCAAACCGTTGGTAGAAATATATAAATAAGAGTAACACTATTTGTATCTGGGCTTTTCCAAGGTAAAACTTTATTTACCTAACTACATAGGCTCATTAGAAATACTTAAACAACTGACAGACTGCAAAACTGGCAAGACATTAAAGCAAGCAGATTTCAGAGAATTTCTGAAGTTGATTAGGGTTGCAGTTCAAGGGCAATCATCAACTACTATCCAAGACTCAAATCCTTAACCTGTACAATCAGGCTAAACCCAAGGTAAAGAGGGTGATTTAGGATGTGTGGTTAGCTCCAGCGACTGATTTCTGGATAAGTCATGGAGTGGATCAACCCTATATTAGCTTGACCATCCATTACATCACCCCACACAGGACACTGGAATCAATCAGGTCCTCTGAGCAGAGCACAAAAACGAGGGACTTGAGGAAAAGCAAATTGCCCTCAAGTGCTATCAAAATGTTCTGATCTATGACTTGGAAATGTAATTGGAATTTATACCATCTAAGCCTTTAAACACATGCTGGTATCAAAGAAATTAGTGCTAATTTCAGCCATCAAATCCTTTTCTTGTCCACATCACTCAGAATATTCTGGAGGAAAACATCAAGAAATTGGGACAAATTTATTGTAAGGCACAGTCCATAAGGCTACCTACCCAAGCTCATCATGACAACTGACATAACCCTACAATAAATGTCCATACATGCTTATACCAATAGGAGTCATTTGCCATGTACCTTATATATGCAAATTTTTCAAAGTTGGCTATATAATAAACTGTGTATTAGAATAATCATTTAAGCAAGGTTATGTCAGTTTCAATGACAGGCCTATAATTTCATGTAGCCTTATGATCAGAACCCTACAAGTGATTTATTACTGAAACCTCTGAGGAAAGTGATAAAGTCTAGTCAGAAGAACCTCTAACAACAGGGCAAAGCAGAAGGCAAACAAAGTCATGGACATGGACAATTCATGTACTAAAGGTTCTTTCAGATGTAAATAAAAAATACAAGGTGTGTCTAGAAAAGAACATGAAGTACCAACAGTACCTCTACCACCCCCATAGGTGAACCACAGAGGACATGCAGCTGAAGGAAAAAACCCTGTTCCTGTGTGGGTGCTATGAAGGACCAGCTAAGAATGATCTTGAGTAACAATGGTGATAATGGCTAACAGGGTCTTAGATTTCATTAAAAGTAAATTAATTTCCTTGGTACATTTTAAACATTATCAGAAAGTGTGTCATTAAAATTAAATTGTATTTTTTAGGATGCACAAGCTTTGTTCAGCCCAGACAAATTATAATATATTAAGACAGTATCTGAACTATGATGCACAGTGATGCTGCCGATTCATTTTATTTAATTCCTGTAGTCAGCCACGCAATCACATGGGTACTGCCCCTCAACAGGTAACTAATTGCCAGCCTATTATTTCACTTACCAGCCTTTAAGCAAGAGAGCTATACATGCTATGATCTGATGTCTGAATACTGATTTTTTTGTAAATAGAATTTTTTTTTTTTTTTTTAATTCTGGCATTTTTTTGTTTTGCTGAACAGGGTGCGAATGCAGAATGAAGTCAATGTTTTCTGGCACAAGGCAAACCAAATTTGAAATATTTATTATTTGTATAAAAGGTTGCATTAGAAAAGCTGGAGTTGTACTCATTCCTTTCTGCATAGTGCATGTTCAGCTGAAAACACCACAGTAGTTTACTCATTAGTTTCTTCTTTTGTGTGTGTAAACGTAAAGTGTCTTTTAGTAACTGTATACAAGACACACGTACAGTCTTTTAGCCATACTTGAGTTAGTTTCAATTTGACAAAAAGTGGTTCAGCTTGCGGTTATAGTGAGCTATTAGTTTGGAGGCTGCTGTGATTGGTGCATAGCAATCAGCATTTTGGTTCTGTGTTTGCAGGGCTGCTTAATGGTGTAGTGCTGTGAATGTTAAGATCATATTGCTGTGCTCTATATCACCTGTGGCATGAGTTCTCTTTAAGATGCAAATTCTCTTAAACAGACATGCTCTTATATTGATCACAGTACGGCCTGCTTACTTTGTGATTACACAGAAAGAAAACACATAAAATACAGGACTTAGGAGCATCTCAAAATTAATTTAACATCATCCAGTTCAAAGTTTGTCTGAGCTGGGACATAACTGTAAAAGTTGTACCACTGTATTAAGCTGTTTATTTGTTCAGTTAAAAGTATTTGCTTTCAACATTGTCCAACGACAAACAGGAGGCTGGAGCAAGTGAGTAAGTACAGTAAAAACAACCCAGTTCAGTAGCGGCTACTGAGCAGCCAGTAAGCAGCACTGAAAACAAACAAACAAACAAACTTTACATGCTTCTAATTTTACTAACAGAACTAGTTTGACCTGACCTGTTGCAGGAGGCTGTCCAGGGTATCTTTATCCTGGATTGAAAGGCCGTCCTTGTTTAGGCGGACCAGCAGCTCAGGCTTACGGTAGGGCTTGAGAGCTAGCAAATGCACCAGACGCTCCCTCAGTGGTCGCGGTGGTGCAGCGCTCTTTTTCATATTGCTGGAGATGATCACAGGACGCGAAGTTCGCCGCGACGGGGCCACATCTGACTGGGCTGATGCTGGTTTCCGTATCTGGACCCGCTTACCTAGCAAAGAGAGGCCACTAAAAAGTCAGTCACCACATAAATACATATCCATGTAACACACACACACACACACACACACACACACACACACACACACACACACACACACACACACACACACACACACACACACACACACACACACACACACACACACACACACACACACACACTTCTATCCTTGGGTGATATTTCCAGCAGTGGTACTTGTCTTGGTGCACTCTGTCATTTTTGGGTAGTGTACTCATAGTGAGCTGGGATCTGCATCTTTATAAATAATGTAGTACACATGAGTTACAGACATGTGGAGACAGTGAGCTGTTGTTGATGCACCCCACCCACTCTTCACCATCCATATGTCCCTCAAAGCTAAGCCCTGCGTCCATTATTCTCATCTCTCTTCTCTTAATGACTTTTTAAACCAAGCCAACCCACATATGCAACAGCAGGTACATAAAGAGCCTAAACATGCATCAAAATTGACCAATAAATTGAAGTTGCTCCAAACATCCAGTAAGGCAAGGACACAACTGAATAAGGAAGCCACCAGTAAGAAGCAGAAAACACTATTAAATACCTTCTGTAAAATATGCAAAAATACAAGGATCTATTCTCACTACTATAGTACTAGCCCAAATAAGTAACAGTAACTCCTATATAGAAGTAAAACACACACACACAAACACACACAAAGCAATAAGGTTATAATGTACAGAATACCATAAAGGTTATGCTATACAATAATATTTGTATTATACTATGTGATACCTTACTTCATTATTGGGAACTTATATTTTCAGATTGATCATGTGTACTACACTAATTATACAACTGGGAAATGTGCAGATGGATAATTTTTCCCCAATTAATAGATGACAAGTCACTGTCAAAAGCATTTACCAAAGGTCTTCTACAATGCTTTTATGGTGTAGATAGAAATCAACCCAGTCTGGAGCAAAAGGAGAATCACTGAGACTGTTCAGAGTGTCCTCTGAAAGGGGCAGATTGCTCATACACTGTCTGTAAATGAGTAGCAGGAATAGTCTGACTCATTGATGTCAATAAGTCTGGTGTCATGATCAAAGTAAATGACTCTTTATAAAAATATAAAACGATCTAATTGGTGCAGTGTACCTTAACCTCAATTAAAACAATCAGTTTTATGTATTCAGTTGTCTAGTCTGGACTTCAGCGAGTTTATATAAAAAAAATAAAAATAAAAAAAATAAAAATAAAAAAAAAGAAAACTACTAAATTGGCTAAATTTGACTGGAATACAATAGAAGGTGGTACTTTCTGAAGATGCCAATAACATTCCAAACATTGTTGGTACAATAATAACTTAACATTATAGAAGTAGATATACAGGGACGGTGTAGCTTGATTTTCTCAACAGCACCTTCAGATGACTTGCGTTACCTGTATGCATGGTTACATAATTGTGGACCAATAAAGTATGTGCTGTCAGTTATAATGATTTAGCATAAAACATACAACAAACTTACATTACTTACACATGGATTACATAACCAATTAAAACTACTACATGTAAACGGTTAGACTAAATTGTGAATACCTTATTAATAAATATATAAAAACACATTAGAATCGATTAATTCAATACATCAATCTTTTCTTTCAATTATTAGAAGAGCTGAATTTGGCTCTCATTTGCTGATAAAAGATGCTGGTTTAACGATAATATTGCTGTGTGTCAAAGACACCAGAGAGCTGAGTTACATCTTTACTGTCACCTTACTTCAAAATCCTACTTTGTAAACTAAAATCAACAAAATTAATTCAACTGAACAAACTTAAAATCATTGTCAGCTGATAAAAAGCTGGAGTGAGGCACATAAGAATTACCTGAAGCCCTTGCACATTGGGATTTAATACAACTGCACTGTGAAGTCTTTGGTAGACGTGTAGGATGTCACATTTTATGAACAGACACATTTTTTAACTGCTTACAAACAAACATTTTGAAGGCAAATCTGGAATTCATCATGTTTGAAAGGAAACATGGATCTGTAAGCCTGAAAACATTTTCAAAGAGCAGGTGCTGAATCTGGGTGGACAGATTGTGGCCTATGTAGTTGGTTCTCATTTGCATAATTGCAATACTCTTAGGCTCTTACGAATGAATGTCTGCCCCATAAACAGATATGACTTCAAGTTGGTTTTGAAATCATCAAAAACCTTGTTTCTGTTTTATTTCTTTAGCAAATTCTTGAACTTCTTTCGATTGTAAATTCTTACAATATTTGGTTCCACAATGGGCAACAATATGTAATATTTTAGTATTAGCAATAATAAATAAATAAATTAATGAATGAATGAAGCATCTATTATGTAAAACCTTCATTATGTTTTCTTGACAAATAAATATCACCGAAATAATTATTTGGGCTGAACTTGAATTATGAGGAATGCAGTAACTCCCACCATTCCCCCTGAAAATTCTGGCTTTTAGAAAACATGATTATTACTTTTAACATACAAAACCAGCACAATCCTTCTTACACAAAAGATTAAGTAGTCAATCTTACCCACATATCTGCCACCAGGCTTGATGACAATGGCGGCTCGACTGCGTGTCTCTTCCTCAGCCTGAGCCATGCTTTGCCTGGCCTTCTGGTAGGAGTCATCTGTGGCACATACTGTGATTTTGTCCTGGATCCCTCCCAGGCAGTCCAGCTGTATGCTCCCTTCACTGCAACAAGGCAGAAAGGTACATCACATGAGCCCCACAATGACGTGAAAGAGAAACAGTGTAATAGTGAGAGCTTCTACAGGACCCTGATTCACCACACATTTACCGTGAACCTAAAAGCATTTTATCAGTACTGGCGAAACAGTTATTAGCAGTACAGGTATTAGCAATGTTGCTATCAGTAATAAAGATGGCATTACATAAGCAAGCTTATGATCTGTTCTCGCAATAGGTAAACTTTGCACAGCTTAAACATAAATTTCAACAGACATGCGACACAAAGTAAAAACACACGCAAAGCTTGAACACAAAGCGAAAAAAAACAAACAGTAGAATTGGGCTTGTGCAAATACTGTGCTGAGAATCTGCATGAACTGCTAAAAACAAATAAACAAGTACATAAATAGACTGAAGTGTGGCACAGTTCATCAAAAGGCTGAGAATCTATTAGTTATCTTGTACTATGAATAGGACTGTTAATCTGGTTAAAGGACATTAGCAAATTTCTGACTGAGAGAATCACATGCCTAAAATGCATACTGTTCCCAACTGTGAATTATCAAAGCATTCAAAATCAGCATTGTACATAAAACGTTCTTAATTCAGTTTTCATCTCCCATTGACACACTCTCTCTACTTTGCAATTACTTTGTCTGTGTCTGAACATAAATGCTTGAGCTTAAATTCAGCTGCTGCTTCCTCTTCAAGTTCTACAGTTGGACAAACTTAATTTGTTCTCTCAGCACTGATTAGAGCCAACCCAAAGAGTTTGGACAGAGGAGCAGATGGTGATGATTGTTATGCTTTAATTACATAAAGCAACAGATCCAGCCAATCAATGTGAAAAGCAAAAGAGATTCAGACCGTTTTGAGCCTGGTATTGTTTAAGAATTTGTGTCACTGAGGTGCAGTTATAGGCATGTTTATATCTCAGTGGGAAAGGGGCTTTGGAATTGGAAAGAACACAACAGATAAAACTTCCTTTTACCATCTTACCTTGTAATATACTGCTGTACACAGTCAAAATGGGGGTTGTCCCTCCCCACATTGGACAAGTAGAATGTAAATGTTCGCAGCTCATTTGGATTTTCTGACCGTGGTATCGAGATTTTCTGTTAAGAGACATGAAATAACAGTCATCATAAACATGACACACTAACAAAGGACAGCAATGATTGCTAAAATAATTTGAGCTTCCTAATAGTCCAGATTAATAGGTGGTTGGCCAGATATGCAGAGTCCTTGCTGCACCTTGCAAGGAATGGATTTCAGGGAGTCACAAACTGATCATGAAGTGACATTCCTCCACAGCCAGACAGTCAGTCTGTCCACCTGGTGTAAGAGCCGATGACTAGTATTTTAGGCCTAGTGTTTTTTACTGCTGTAAAACATAAAATTACAGGTCCCTGGAAGAACCGTCTTCATCATAGCCTGAGGGTTTGCCTGTGTGTTGAAAGTCTGTTCATAATCACCACAAAGCATTAACATACCAGTCAACATCCAGATCTAGCCTTTTTAATCACCTTACAGGTGTTGCAGGAAAGAAATTAAGAAACCAACAATGCCTGCCATGCTGACAGCTCACTGACACTACTCAACCAAGCAGCAGCAGTAGCCCGCCAGAAACAGCCGCTAAGCACAAATCCTGGAAAATAATTTGCCCACATTAAGTGGTGTCCAGTGCCTTACTTCCTCTCTCCCGTAACAAAATCTGACTCCTTGGACAGAATGGGCAGGGATCTCATATTCACACAGACATGTGAGTTGCTGGTGTTATGCAAGCGGCATGTAAGCTTCTTAAACCAACAGCATGTAATCAACACCAAAAAGGGAACATTGCACAGGTTAATATTGCTGTGTTAAAGTCCATCAATACATAAACGACATGAGCAAACATCACAGACAATTTGTAGACCTAAGGCACATTAGACTCAGGGAGTACAAAGCATACTGTTGGCAGGGGAGGAGTGGGGTATGAGAGTTGTGCCAGAGGGGAGAGCTGTAACCGCCTGGTTTGAAATGGAGGGTCCCTGCTGAAGTGGAAGGAACAGGCAGTCACTGCCCACCCCACACAAACTCGCACAACACACAGTGCTGACGTGCTCTCAGGCCAGGCTCTGTTTACCCAAGGTTCCTCTCACACGTGTGTGGCCTGCAGGTGGCCGACTATAAATAAACAGCGTGTCCCAGCCTCGCGCCGCAGGCCGAAGGGCTCTAACTGTTGTGCCCTGCCACTTTTCACACTTTTACTTGGAAGGTTTAGCCAGGCCAAACATTTGCAGGATTGGAGATATTCCACTTCCAGGAATATCTGTATGGTACAGAACTAAGAATGAGCTTGATCTCTGTCTTTACTTTGAATTAAGCAACATCCCTCCACTTCCGCGTTCTTTCGAAACAGCTGAAAGCTTCAGTTTTAGGATAAGTTTGACACACTGCATATGTGCACACAGACACATTCCACTCTAGTTTGGCGGAAATGCTCTTGAAGGAAGGAGTGCGTCATAAGCCCACAAACACAACGCACTTCAAAGTGTGAAATCCAAGATGATTAAGAGGCAGTGCAAATCACTTGAGGGCAGAGGGAGGAACTGAGAGCCTTCGACAGGAGGGATTACAGAGGCCAACCTGGATTTCAAGGCAGGACTGCAGCCTCCATCTACTGCAGGGGCACTTCAGTGGTTTTAAGTAATGTATGTTGTACCCCTGAATAGGGGGCAATAAACTAAATCAAACTCTGATTACTAACAGGATGATGAATGAAGGGCATCATAGCTCTCTGAATGTCCGCAATTGTGACTGTTTGGTTCAGTCAGGTACAGCGATGGCCCATTCTAAGGCCACATGCGTGACCGAGCTTATGATTTGAAACATTCACATGTCTCATGATGTCAAACCTACCCACCAAGTTACATTCCTATTGGCTGATTCCCATTTTAACTCACAATTAACGTATAACTGAGGTGCATACATATATACACACCTCAACGTTTTCTATGTCTGATGCTGATGAGCATTCAGCTGTTTTTTGAAGCCATTAGAGATGCAGCTAAAGTTTTAAGGAACTCACTCTTTAAAATCAGTTGTTTCTTTCTGCTCTCAGTCAGGTTACAAATGTATTTAAAAGCTAAAGACTCTCCAAAAATCAAATGTAAACTTTCAAAAAAAAAATTCTACCAAATGTAAGGGAATCTAAATAAATCGACGGGTTCATCTCAAACAGCTCGTCTCACTTGCCCTGAAAGATAAAGCCATTTCCTAAACCACTGGGACTCCCCTTCATGTCCACACGGCTTTTCTGCACGGCATCCGGAGAACAAAGCATCTCTTCAGGCCTCCGTCATTAGGCCTATGGAGCGGCTTGTGCGCTCTTCTCCACAGCAGTGGAATTAATGAAGCAGCTGAGGGAAAGCCAGAGACACAGGCAGGCACAGAGGGGCTCATCCTTGGAGAAGCGATTCATTTCCACTTACAAAGACATGTTGACAGCTTAAAATAAATAAATAAATAAAAATCTGCCATTTTTCATCAAAACGTTCAGTAACAGACAATTTATTTAGGAATAGGCAACAGCACTAAAGAAAGATTAAAGGGTTAATGTTTTAAACTTATTTCAAACAATACTGTCACAGTTTACGTTTCCTAGTGTAAACTCACCACAGACTGCAATAAAGCATCAATGTGTTCTTCCTACACACCAAGTTGCATGCAGGTCCTTTCCGCGCCATGGCAGGAATGACATTACATTTTATAATTCTTAATTTGATAAGCTTATTGTACATTTCTAAGGAATGCAGGGCAACTTGTGAGGCTCAGTCAAAGTCTCAAACTAAATGCAAGTAACAATAAGCAACAGTATTTTTCTACTACCCATTCAGACATAATAGTATTCAGCAGATTAGACTAAAACAGCCAGGATACAAGTCCCTGAATAAATAAGTATTCAATATTAAGAATAAGTAAAAATGCCATTGTAATCTTACTGACAACCTGAGACACGGACAACTTAAAGCAGAAAGGCTAAATATTATTTTTTAAATTAAAGTAGCTATACGCAGACTAAAATGTTAGTCTAATACATTCCAAAATTAGCTAAAGGTTTTAAGAGAATGTGTAAGTTTTGACTGCCTGTTAAAAGATGTCTAGGTACTCAAACAAATTTAAATTAGCTAATGAAAGTATTCAAGATTTGTTTAGAGATGTTTAGAGGCCTGAAATGTTTGAATTCATAGCACTGAAATGACGACTTCTTGTGTTATGATGCGCTTATTAGGCTACTGTATTTCTCTATAAACACGAACACATCTCCGCTCTCCATGCAAGAAAACATGAATGTAAACCAAAAAAAAAAATAAATAAAAAAAATAAAATTCCACCACTTCGAGACAAGCTGTGCCATCCTACATAATGACATATACAAATTTCTGGCCAAATTTCTAGTCAAAAACAGTACCTGACCATAACAGTTTAAAGAAACAACACTGATTCAACTACAGAAAAAGACCCAGTCAATCCAGCAAAACGCTTCTTCATTTCTTATCTAACATGTGACACAGCAAGCTGTGGCCAAGCAGAAGCAGAAGCAGTTCCTGTATGTGGCCGTGCAGTCACACAGGAGATGAGTCAGGTTAAATACACACTGATGGTGAAATTAGACTGACGAAATGCTTCTCTATTAATTTCCATTGACAAAGCAACCTCCCATCCATCCAAATCACATCCAAACACAACAGGGTCAACTACGCTGGCACAGGATAAAACTGTGTTGGTGGCCCCATCAGAGTACAATGGCTCACAAGCCAGCAAGCAAACATTTATATACATAGGCAAGATACCTCCACACATACATCCTAACATGCATGTAAAGGTGCTTATACTAAACATAAATTTTAGCACATGAAAAAGTTTTTCAAAATAGCTATTTAAAAATGTTTTAAAGCCACAAATAAATAAATAAATAAATAAATAATAATAACAACAATAACAACAAAACACACGACAGGCAGACAGGCTGCATTCTTCCTCACGACAATACTGGAACTTTAACATTTCCTGGACTGTAGTTAAGAGTCATAAACATAAACACTAGTTTCAGTGTAAGCACAAGCATATTAAGCAAGACATTACATAGAAAACTGCAAGGGGTGAAATAATGCTTAGTTCAGCAAAGGGACTGGATGATATTCACAACTGCTTGATTAGTAGTGTCTGCAGCTCTTCACTGCTGAACGTGGCCCAATGTGTGAGGGCTAAGACGGATGTGCAAAAGCTAAATGTCTGGAATGCATAGAGCCCTAAAGCAGAAGGAGACAACAATGGACGTCTTAGAGGAAATCCATCCTAATGCCACTGCGGTATTTAGCAACTAATGTTGCTGTGGGCTGTGTGAACAGTACTGACAGAACATGCAGGCTAGCAGATTCTACTTCCTGGATTGTGGCTCTCTTCTATACACATGTTTCCTGGTTGGTTGTCACCAAGAACACATACCTTCCAATAATTAGAAGTAGAACACATACCAGAAGAGATAAAGAGGAAAAACAACGATCTAAAATGTGGACCTGCCCTGTGACCAGCAGAAAACAGCATCATCACAATCCTGATTCACTCTGAAACCAAATGGCTCACTCTGTACAATTACGCTTCTAAGGCAGAGGATACTGTGGTAACTGTGGTTTACATACTCTGCAAAGCAATGTCATCTTGGGATAACTTCCTATTACCTACACATTTTGATAACGCCTCCCAGCATGAAGGGACTTTCTGACTAAGAAAATGAGGACATAGCAATGTCCCATTTTCTAAAGAGTGACAAAACAGATCATACAGAACAAGACTTGATAACAGTCCTGTACATCAACACATGATACAAGATACAGAATTGCAAGAGGAAAAAAGCGAAAACTTACCCCTTGATTTCCAGTGAATCTTAATAGTGGTTGAGCAGACACACCCTGGGAAAGAAATAAAAGAGTATTAAAACATAAGCATAATTTTAACTGCTCAATAAAAGCTTGGGATAGAAGGCATCTGCTCTTTTAAAACGAAAATAGAAAATCTTAACAATGTTAAATTGTCTGCCATCAAAACGAAGAAATAGGTGAAAGATTCAATGGCAAACAGAATAACATGAATTCAATTACACTACACTAAACTGACAAACACAAGGTCTAAATTGAGGACTTACTAAGACAAGATTGAGATCCAATATAAATGCAAAACACTAGTCAGGCTGTGTCTGTACCAGTGGTCAGACTGGTCATGTCACAGCTTTCATTAATCCCCAAGTCGTAAAATTGCTTTTCTATATTAGTGGCACTGCCTGATTTGGAGAAAATGCGATAACTGTTTACAAAATCTGTTTTGGTTTGTGTATAAAGCCAGCATGATTACATCTGGTTTTGGCACAACAAAATTTCAACAAATAAGGTACATTACTCAAATAAGCATTAATAACGGAAACAGCCAAGCAAAAATTGGCGATGTTCTTTAAAACAAACTGGTTTCATTATAATCCAAAAGGCTGCTTATGAAACTAAAAATGCATAACAAAGGGAACCAGACCATGCCCTTCAAGTTCAAGTGTTGTCTTTGCTGGCTCAAGTTCAAGACCCTTCAAAGCAAATATCATTTACCAAAGCTTTGAACTAGTACATTTCAATTTCTTCCAAAGCATCAAGTGTTAATGCGGCTTCAGAGAACACACCAGGGATGATGGTGCTGGCGGATCATTTAAGATCAAGCACAGCTTCACTGAAAACGAGGGATGAATTCTCTTTATTATTCGTCCTGCTGCCCTCTGAATGAGCGTGATGATTCAGCATGGTGCTTGATCAGAGCAGAAACAGTGAAGGGCTCTACAACTGCACAGAGATTACTACATGATCCTGCATTGGCTTATCTCCATGTGCAATTAAAATGGTCTGCTTTAATTAGCATGTTAGCATGACTGTATAATACTGGGACACTGTTGTAGGCCTCCTGCCTATGGCATCAAAACCCTAGAATTACTTTTATGGAATCAAACACTACTGGTGGCTATCCAGAAACATTTCTGATTTTTCAGTTTTCAACAAGGAAACGAATGACTAATTTGAAAACACAATCCCCCTGTCTTCAACTGGTAAAGCTGATTCAGGTACAGTGGTGACATTCCTATTCCCGATTTCATTAAAGCTGAACGTTTTTGTACAATCTGGCAAAAACGTAAGATTTCTCAGTGGAACTGCTGCTTATAGAAACAAACGAACTCCTACCAAGTTACATAATGGGGACTTAATAATCTCTGACTATGTCAAAGTCACATTACTGCAAACATCAAATAGCTCAAAGATTGACAAGTTTTAAGGATTGACAAACAAACTTTATGTAAATCACAACACTGCAACTGACTGGGACCAGGTATACTTCAACCAAACAGCAAGACGGTTTTATTTATTTATTTTCAGAGAATTTACACAGGTTAACATAGATAGCACAGATCGCCTGCAGTCTGTCTCACCAAATCAAGCCCCCGAAAGAGTGCAACACTCAGCCTGTTCATTTGAATGGGCTGCTGACATGTCACTATTCGCTGGGACTAGAGCCCAGAATGTTCCACAGGGCTAACCTTGGGACAGAGCGTGGCTCCTGACCACCACTCACTGTCGGCATTACAGTGGCTCATACAGCAGAGGAACTAGGCAAAGCCAAGACAACTGAAACAAAACTGGAAATTGTTTCAGGTGCCCAGAGTAAGGCAACAAGTAGAAGGACACTGACATAAAAATAACAGTAATCGATAGCAACACAGTTTGGTCAAAAAGCATCATATTACCATGTACTCCCAAACCCCATAAACACAAACAACAAAAAATATTACAGAACTGGCGATTGTCAATACTGTCAACCTTAGCTGAAATAACAGGTGGAGGCAGGTGAGGCAAGGACAGTCTTTAGATCATGGATATTCTTCATTTACAAAAAAAAAAAAAAAAAAAGCATGACTGTGAGGAGAGCTTCTCTGATGGAGCAACAAGTTTCTTTCAAGTGAGAGTCAGTTTGGAGATAATCACCACAATAGGCAGTTAAGCAATCTTTAGAAAGTCTGCACCAAATTCTTCTAAAAAACCAAACACTCAACTCAACCTTTCACAACAACATTAATGTTAAACTTTGTTCTGCGCAACTTTTTATTAACTTTTAAGAATTAACTTTTATTACAACACCATAATCTGAAAAAACTAAATTTTTAAATTCAAGAGCTGCAGTTTAAATGAAAAGCCACCATTATGTACAATAATTTAAGTGGATAATTTTAACATTGAGCTTATAAAATTAGTGATGCACAGTGTTTCTTACTGGCAACTACCCACACTAGTTTCAGTGTTTCTTCTGGTAAATAAAAAAATGCTTTGGTAAATAAAAAAATTAATAAAATAAATAAAATAAATAAATAAGTTAAACTTGATCTTTGGTGTGATACATTTTCACAACATGCTTTTTGATCCAACTGCAAAGAGAATATTAAGTCAAGTATGTGAGTATAGATTAAAATTAGTATTTAGGCAATACTCTTGTTCCCATTTATCAGATGTCAGAAAGAAGATTTTATGCTTACTCTGAAAACGTATTTATTTAAAAATATTTTTGGCTATAACATTGAGCGGCAGTCTGGACCCTGTGTTCTGGGTTTATAAAAATAAATCACACCTTAAATGGCAGTCACAATTAGAGGATTCATCCAAACCATTCAGCTCCTACACTGGAATTTCATCATTTTTCAACAAGCCTTCCAACCAGAAGTGCCAATGAAGTGTCAACAGAATGCAGGCAGGGTCTGCTTCAACAGATGTGCTTATTTGCAGACTTGTTTACATGCTGTATGTACACCCAATACAAAAATTGGCTCTTGTTTTTGAGAGACAACAGAAACACGAGGAAGGATAGTAAACAGCTGATTCTCTCTTTTGCAACACAGCACATGGATGCAGCCTCTATCTGCAAAGAACTGTTCTAAACAACTCATTTCAACAGCCTGTCCTGTCTGTTTTTATTTAGGCTATTCCAAAAAGGAAGTTCCTGAAGTCTTCCCGGAGTTAATAATAGTTAGTCTAAATGCTCAGCAAATTACAGAACTAGTCAGCTAAGCAGTACTAAGGGCATTCCATTAGTGACTTGAAGACTAGGCTAGGCTGTAATGTGATCTGTTTATCTAAAACTCCGACTGCCTTTCTCTGTGCACATTTCGAGTGACATCTACTGTGGCTTGTCCCAAGGTAGCTCAAATTTAACACAGTAATGACAAAATGCTAAGTAACAGTGCTTAGTGTCCCTGAGTGCTTGTATGTTATTGCTTCAGACGTGACAATTAAAACTGTGTTTAAGGTGTTTCCATTAAACTGACCATTATGACCAAAAGGCATTCAACACCCCAACAATCAAAAATCTGAATTTTCTCATCATGCGCTTTCATTTAATTTAAAGTGAATTGATTTTAGGAAGATTGCTTATACAGGTGCGTAAATGAGAGGTGGAGGGAGATGGGGAGAGGCTGGGAGTTTGGTGCATTGGCAGTAAACCAAACCACAGGGATATGTTGCTTTATCACTGCAATAAGGGAAGGGAGGAAAAAAGAAAGAGAGGGAAAAAAAAAGAAGAAAAAAAAAAAAACTCCTATGCATAACCATCACCATGTGTTTCCAGGTCCTTCTCAAACAATATCTTTAATCACCATAACTATCAGTACATTATTCTTCCCATAAGGATTTCACACAATTCAAAGGACACAACGCAAAAAAGCTCTGTGCTTGCCTGGAGTCCAAAAATAACTTGGGTAACACTTCACCCAGAAGCTGATTTGATAGTTAGACCTGTGTGTGCCAAAGTGATCAGCTGATTCCTTCAGCTTCCTACCTAAAACCGTGAAAGCTTATGAAAGCTTGTTAGTGTTTCCACAGTCAGACTTCACATTGTTCACTGAACGCAGACCCGACCGAACACAACGCCCTTTTCCCACCTAAGCTGGAAACATAACTTGCCAAAAGACTAATCAAATTCTTCCTACACCAAACTGTGGATGTAAACTTGCAACACTTAATGTACAAAGTATCCAGGCATTCAGATATCTAATTAGTGAATTCTCACTCAATAGACCTCAACAGGTAAGCACCGAAGAACAGTAGAACATGGCACTGTGGAGCAGCCATAGATGAGTCTAGGGACAGCATGTCCAATGCCAAGCAGTGACTACATGAAGTACAAAGACTCCCAGCATTGTGAAGCAGTGTAATCATATTCTCCGGAGTCATGAAGTTCCATCCAGTGCCTTAAGGATGAGTTGGAAGAGGCATTAATGATTAAGAACTAATCACCACCACAACACCAGTACCTGACCTCACTTATACTTCTCTCTCTGAATCCTATCAATCAAATGCTCACAGCAATACTCCAAAGTTTAGTGTAAAGTCTTTCAGGAAAAGTAGAGGGTGTTCCTGCAGCAACACAACAAGCCAATTCCCACATCACATCAAACCACCCTGAAATGTTGTCTACCTCACAACATTAGAATTATGCAGCAATTTCTTAAAATCTGTGATAATGCCCTTTAGACACCCATCCCATCAGAAACCCTGACATAGTATCTATCTACAACCGTATGGGTCTATCTGCCCTTTATTTCTGAAAACTGAAATTAACCATCTTAGCCCTGCTGAACTACTACTAAACTAAAAAAAAAAGATTACAGTTCATTTATTATTAAATTGCTGATTTTCTATTTTCGTGAGAATTCAGAATAGGAATTTTTGGCTGAGTGCAGGACTGACCCACAGCCATAACACACTGAATTAAGGACTGGAATGCATGGCTTCTGCATATATTTAGGTATTACATCTGAAAGTGTGTCATGCATAGCCCAAAGACGGCAGTAAGAAATACACATCTAGCTGGTGTCTTTAGACTCCCCTAAAGCTTTTCTTCTACAAACAGCACTGAATATCAGATCACGGGGAAAAGCAAAGGAAAGCACCCAGTATGACCTAGCTATGAAGATGTGCAATGCCTTTTACTCAGTCAGTGTTGAGTCAGTACTCAGCCTGGACCAGGGCATAAAGCCTAAAAGGCTGATTGCTAATAACCATTTCTGTTCCAGTTCCAGTATGTTTTAGAAAGCTGGACGAGGAGGCTGACAAATTTATAAAATACATTCATTATATAAAATAATAATAATATAAAGAAGGCAGCCTCAGCTTGTGTTTTAATTTTTCAGTACCAGCAAAATTTCCCACAGTAAAGCACCTGTAAGTAATAGCATGTCAAAAACCCCTGACAAGAAAGAAAACACTTCTGAAGTGTTTTGGTCCACTTATTATTGATACTGCTCAAAGTATTACAACCACAAACTGAAATAAAACACTTCTAGACTTAATATTGTGTGAGCTAAACATGCTATTAGAGAAGGGTTATTACAAGAGTACCGCCGCCATGTTATTTAAGATAAGACTATGCAAGTTTCTGATGTATATTAATTTTTTAAGACAATTCCATGGTTTATTTGATCTTAAGAAAGGAGTTGATAGAGAACTTGTGACAATCATGTCAGTAATGTACAGGATTTAGTCACAGGGGGCTGCAGTCAAGACTTTCTAGAGGTTCTGGGAACAGAACCATTGGTAAGAAGTTCTAAAAATTGTAATAAAAATAATTTCACTCACAGCTAAGAAAAAAAAAAAAAATTGTCCAACACCCTTTTAAAAAGGCAAAATACCTGCTGACTTGCTTTGCTACTGATTCAACAGATAGGCCTACGTGACATCATAGCGCACTCTCTCACTTCTGTGAAAAGCAGCCTGGAGGCTCAGTAAATTCCCTACCCTAATCAGTCACCTCTCTGATTACATCAGCCCTCAACACAATAAGCCAATTCTTATTCAAATTTAACCTTCCCAGTCAATATAGCTTGTTAGGAAATACAGGATATGGCCTACCACTTCATTCAGATTTCTGTGACCATGTTCAGCACTTAAACTGGCGTGAAATCAGATTCACTGCTGTGCCAGAAAAAGTGTTTTTATATTTGTAAGAATTGAGCTTGGCCACTGCCATGCCTGCATTTTGAACATCATTGGCCACTCCATTCACGTCACACTTTCGTACCGATATGGTGCCATCAGAGCACCTGTGCTGTACTGATGCAAACCCTATTCAAATAAGCCCTCTTTGTAAGCCCTAGCTTGCAGATTTTAAAGCTGTTTTTAGACTACTCAAACAAAACAAAACCAAATCGCAGAGTACGTCAGTTGTCTTAAGAAACAGTGACTTGCACATTGGTCTACTTGAAAAACAACAGATAATCAGTCTTCTAGCTGTGGCTGACCCACCTAACTTTTGCTGGGCCTGCTCCACAAACAAACTCTGGTTGTTGCTTCTGCTCCGAATCAAACCTTCCAATTACCTGCCAAAGCCGCTAGAACACATTCGAGAGCTCAAACTAAACAGAGCATAATAGAAACACATTTAAATTCAAATGTTTTAAAATCAAAATGTAAACATGTGCTCAACTAACAAGGAAGTGGTCAACATGAGCCATGGTCATTCAACACAATACAGTCAGTCACAATCAGTGATCAACCTGCTTGTGTTAGCAAAACCAAACCAGAGCTGACGTCCAACTTGGTGGTGAACATTTCCATGCGCTCCTCTCGCAGACTAAAAATACACATATGCTCACTTGCAAAGTCAAGTCACCCTCATGGTGTCATGTGCTCAATCTATGCCTCAGTGTCACATAGGCTATCCACTAAATGTCGCTGTGTTGATGTTATAAAATGAAACTGCAATTCTTTTAAAGGCAGACCTGCAACATGCTTGGCACACACTTATGACAAGGTAAAACCAACTCCTCAACCACACATGGACCAAACGACACGCATGCCGAAGCAATGATCACCAATCTGCCTGAAGAAAACTCCAGTAGTGTCCAGTGAAACAAACTACCCAACTCTGATTAAATGTTTTCTAGCAGTACATTTCAGATTTGTCCAGGTCCATATATATGGTTGCTATAGTCTAGCCTCCCTACTGGTAAAGCACTAGTAGCGTAAAGTGAACACTTTAGCCAGTATTTGTTGTAATGCAGGGTTAAAAAACTGAACCCTTGTTTCTTCTGAAGTGATAGTTTGTCATTTGATTGAGAGAAATACCAAAGGCATTGCCACTGATTGAGAGAGATACCAAAGGCATTAACAAAAGGTCTAAAACCCCAAAGCAGCTTGCTCACTGCTTTGCTATTAGGCCACAGCCAACAGAGCAGATACCTTTATCCTCTCCCACAAAAGGGGGAAGGGAATCCGTGATCGGGATGTGTTTTAACATACAGACCTTTAAACCGGACGAAAGGGAAAAACCGCATGTATCAATCCCACCATTAAACCATCTTCATATTCACAAACTCCAGTAATTAATGGGGCACTTGGCAGCAAACCCAACTGACCCCCTAAAATAGGGGTTTGCTTATGTAGCTAGTGAGCCTAGATGCATTTTAGGAAAAGGGAAATTCTTCTTTTTGGCTTTTAACAACTTGACACGGTTTGGGGTGACATGGTGGAAAAGTATGCCTGTTGATAAGGACTGGACTTTTATTCGAGCAGATCCAAAAATCAACTTAACAACACAAAACAGAACAAAACTAAAATATACCAGGAGGAGCTGGAAAGATGAGTCAAGCTGAAGGCTGGAGAAGCAGCTAACGTTACTTTCCTTATAAGCCCAAGTTAGTTTGCTAGCTAACTAGCTTCCAAGTGCAATTTCTGTGTAAGTTAGCCAAGAAGCTAACGCTTGTATTACTTCAAGAAACTGCCTTCCCTCTGACATTTCCTCGCTTCGGCGTTTGTATTCTTTTGAAGACTCAAAAAAGCACAATACACCGACTTCAGCGACTCAGTACCAAGCTCAGTGCCTGCGCTGAATGAAATCTGGTTGTGGCGGATCTTCTGTCAGCAGATATGCGAGTGTAAATAGCTGACGGGTAATCGTGGCTAGCTCAACCTGCTAGCTGTAGAGAGAAACCGCAGCACTATTTACTTTCCGAAAGGCAGCTTTTAAAGGGGCCCTACGACATCAAACCGAGCCTCGGCCGTTACCTTGCTGCTCCGGTATTCTTCAAACGCTCTCAGCGCGCTGTCAGTGAGTTTGACGTGAAAGACGGAGACGTTGCTGCCGTTGCTCACTCTCCCGCAGGACAGTCCGTAACACTGCTCCTCCTTCAACGCCGCCATCTTGCTACCATTCCGACCGCGCTCACGCGCTCCGTCGTCGTCAAAAAAACGAAAAAAACGCAACGAAAAACCTCCGTTGAGTTTCACATGAATATTCATTAGGCGTGCGTGACGCGTGGGCGGGGCTTCGGCGCAAGCTCAACTCTCGGAAATGCCTGACTATAAAGAGTGTAAACAAAATGCTGGAGGGCGAGAGGTTTACATTAACTGATGAAAGGAGGATCAATAAACAAATCGTCCTGACAATGTTTAGTCAGGAATTACTTACGAGTCTAACAACACGAACCATGCGGGGTTGGACGTTTGAGAAACGACGTAAGAAGAGGGGAAAACAGAAGGCCAGTCATGGCTGCGTCAGAGCAACGTCAATATTTGCCAGCCTATGACCAGGGAATGCCCCGTCTATTAGCAATGAGGTTGGACAACGGAACAAATGTACAATAAAAGGCAGAAATCTTTTCAACCCTGCAAGTGTCTGTTTAATCACACGTTCATTTTCCTTTCTTCGCCGTCCATTGCATGGAGCATGAGCTACTACAGGTGTGTAAAGGGGAACTCCGCCGATTTTTCTGAATTTCTGGATGATTGAATGGTTAACATGTCAACAGAACCATTCAGAGTGGTTTGGTGTGAAATTCTTTGTTCTAGAGAAACTTACACAATCTGAATTTTTTTTTACAGTGGTGCTGATGGGAACCGGACGTCTAAAGAGTTGGAACGCCTCCAAAAGTTCTCTCGCAGGAAGTTATTACATGAAATGATAATGACTACTCAGTTTACTCATAGCTATAATATAGTTTTATTATAAATGTTTAGCCTAAAATACATCAATCAACTTATTTTAAGAGATAGTAGGACGATCTAAGGAAAAATAAAAGCTTGTCTTTCAGATTAACTATTATTTTACCATCATCAGTGTTCCATGGAAAAGCACAGGAGACGTGTTTAGCTCCACTGGTGGTTTCGGATGGTAAATAAATTGAATATATTTGCAACGTAGCCCCCAGCCCTTACCAACTGAGTCAGTACATTTCCCTTCAACTGAAGCATTTCTTATTAAACCACTCTGAATGACTTTGTTCATGTCTCCACTGAAATACACTGAAATGTAGAAAAATGAATGAAATTCCCTTTTAAACCTAACAAACTGCATGTGCAAAAAAAAAAAAACAACAAAAAAAAAGAGCAAGGAATGTGGTTAGAACTTCCGGGACCAATTCTCTATACAACTTCAAGTGATCATCTAACAATCATTCAATATGAAATAAAACAATTAAGTGAGATTTAAACAGCTGAAATAAATAAGCTGTACATTAAACAAACATAATCAACACATTTAGACTGTGTAGTAAAGAATTAAAAAGTCTAAAAAATAATAATAATTGGTCTTATTAGAAAACCCTTACAGTGTTTGGTCATAGAGAAACTAAAAGGTGAGGTATATGCTCCCAACCGCAAATTAGGCAGCATGTGGGCAATACAAAGCAAATGGACCCAAATGCAACCAGGGTGACAGTCCATAAAGCAGGACTTCTCAGTAAGCCAGATAACTCCAGCCCCAGGTCAAGCATGCCCAGTAGAAAAAGAGCGGGGACTTATCTGGCTAACTGAGAACTGTTTTGTGGAATAGCCCTGTGCAATGTTCTTCTGAATATAGAGCCCATTAAAACGTGCAGGACTCAAAGCTATGAGCTACATCAGAAAGAGAGCTTTGTTGATTTAGAAACAGAATGTAAGAGAATGAAGATGACATTAGATGTAGTACTAAAAAAATTGACAACCTTACTAGCAAAACACCCTTTACATTTCCAAAATACAGAGCATTCAGATTAAACCATGTCACCTGAATAGAAATTTCAGCAACATCAGTCAGTACCTTTCAAACAAGAAGCACTGGGCAATTGGCAGCAACAAATAACAGTGTCCAGTGATCTAATGGATACATCAGTCCGTACATAGATGCAGTTCTAAGTAATTATATATTTGTATTGAACATAAATAAGATTTATATAACACGTTGCACATCTACATTTTCCCAGGTCTCCTTTCATGCAATGAAAGGTAAATGCAGACACCATCTGAAATCTGTGTCAAAATATGGTACTGCACGATGGATTCAGGTATGTTGGTGGACCCAAAAGTCTACTTCGCACCAGCATCCTTAAGATTTTGTTTAATTTCTAGCAGCAATGACGACAGACAAGGCTACACCTCCAATAGCAACAGCGGTAGCACCAAACAGCCATTTCCAGTTGAGACCCTGTAAAAACAAACAAAAGAGGAAAAGATTATTTTTACATGGTTTGTAATTTTGCTATACAATCACTGTGTCATTACCATGAACTACTATGTTGATTTGCACAGTTCCAGCATTATATTTTTATCACTCCACTTAAATAGGGAACATATAACCCCAGGGTTCAGATGTTTACATCCAGTGGTTTTTCAGTAGTCTGTCTTCCTCTGCGAAATGCTGGCTACCCACATAACTACTGCTTAAAACCGTAAACCACTGGCCTGTGTTTCCCACTCATAAGCGTTGTGTGTACATATATACATGCACGCAGATCGTAAGGAGCAACTGACAGGAATGAAGGTGGTGGGTAGGTTTGCCATTGTGAGACATGCTAATGGCTCAAGTTTCAAGCTTGGCCACGTATGTGACATAACAAGGAAGGCCCTTATCGCTGTAGCTGAGTGACCCAACTGCCATGATTGCAGTCATTCAGTGAGCAATGATGTCCTCCATGAGTCATCCTGTTAGTGCTGAACAACACAGGACTACAAGCTTGCAGATCGGAACACCATGTCAACATCGCCAAAGACAACAATGGTGTCGTGCCAGACTGTCATGTGAATCAGAATGGCAGCAAGTCATCTTAAGTGACGAGTCCTGCTTTTGTCTTGGTGGAGTAGACCAACAAATCCATGTGTGGAGGCACTGTGGTCAGTAGCAACATGAACAGTTTGTTGTAATGCATCACATGTCCTGAAGGTCTGGTGTCACTCCACCTCCACCCCGACCCAAAAATCAGCAAGAACTGCTTGCCGAGAGACATGCATGTTGCGTTAGCAAGCATAGCGGCCAGACGCCATACTGAGAGACACTACTTCTGTATGTGTAGCTTAATAAATATTACCCATACCAGTCTAAATTTATCATCATCATTTATTGTTCCTGGTAACCTTTATCCCAACAGAATTACAAATTACAGTTCCTTCTAGGAAGGTATTATTTGGTGATTAGTGTATATATGCACACACATACTGTATATATGGTATATTAACAAATGCCAAAGTACGTTTGACAACCCATTTAAGTCCTCGCTCACTCCCTCCTTTACTTGTTGAATCATTTTTAAAAACCTCAGAAGTGAACCCTCTGTGCACTACAGAGTAATGTCAGGCATTTCCGAGAGAAGTGAAGAAATGGTCTTACATTCTGAACATTTGATTAACTTCTATTGTAATGTACTTGTTTTTTAGAGACTCATCGTCACAATTTGTCTTACTGACTGTTAACAAATTAATGAATGAGGAGCCTTTTGGCCGTCATTCAGCCAGCGTGCTACTTCCTCAAAAAAAAATCTCACCAGAAACAACCTGCAGCGAGAACGCTAGTGGAAGTAAATTTATCACATACATGAGTCTAAGAGGTGTGAGATGGTTTTGGAGAACTTTTATTTCAGACAAATGCTAATTTTAATAAATTCCTAAAAGCTGGCAAATGTTGAGTTAGACTGAATAAAGGACCACACTCGTAGCTCAATGTCGAATTTTTAATCTGCAGAATTATGCTGGCTCTTAGGTAATCTATTTGTCTAAATTACTGCATTTGATGATAACACTAAAAAAGGTGGGATTTATCAGCATTGCGGTCAACTGCTATGAAAGAACACATTTGAGGGAGCAATTCTCAGGGCTGCAAAAACAAATTTGGTACAGTCACATACAAAAGTTGTATGCCGCCCCAGCTGCCTGAACATTTTAATTCACAATTACTGTTTATTTAGTGGATTTGCCATATTGAGGAGGAAAAACATAAATGTGGCCTGTTTTTGACATTTTGGCTGTATGTTTTTATATTTATAATTATGTCCATATTATTTTACTGTATACTCAGCAGGTCAACAGGAATTGTGCTTTGAAATGTACAGAAAAGCTGGGGTTGTTCTAAAGGAACCCACCTAGTCAGATTTGTTAACGGTGGTGATGACAGGAACCAAATGTCTGAAGAGTTTAATGCCACAAACCTCCCTCACAGAAACTGATTACATGAAATATTAATAAATACATTGCATGATGTCTGACTGATTGGTTTATTACAGTTTTATATGTATAAAAATGCCAACGGGCTACATTCAGGGTGTCATTTGGCAAAATGGGCTCCAAAGACCAAATTAAATGGCTATATTTACATTGTACACAGTGAAACTCTTGGTTCCTATCAACACAGTTTCTCTACAACCAACCATTTCATATCAAAACACAATTTCTTAAAGCAGAATGTTTGAAAAACCACTGGATTTTCCCTTCAACTGGGGTGTTTTAACATCTCTATTCTACTTTAGGGGGACAATTTCTATGCTCACCCATGAGGACTTAGCCAGGGGTTTCTGTACTGTGTTGATGTCAGGTGGGTTTCCAAGCATCTTCTTATACATAGCCTGTTCAGCACCTTTCTGTTCCGAGTGTTTCTTCACCAGCTTAGACAGCTCTGCATGGATAGTCTGGCCAGGAGGGGAAAACAGAGATAAAGCGTGCATGTGTGTGAAGAGGCATGCTGATGTAACTGTTGCTCACACCATGACAGCCAGCAGCACACCAGCTCTTGTGAACAGCTCACAACCTGCCTGTTATTGCTAGAGAACAGACTACAATAAGTCTGATTTTCTGGAGAGTGCTTCCTTCACAGTACAGCCCATTAAAAGAGGAGCATATGCAATTGAATCACAGGCATCATTAGCTCTGCATATGTGCAAAGGAAATATTTGTGTGGGAATGTGAGGCGAAAGATTTCTTCCCTGTTTGCATCCAAGATCTCTCCCTTTTCCCAGCTGATGGTATACAAAACACTGACTGCTGCTATGCAAGCTTGGCCTAAGCCACATAATACAAAATGCCTTTAGGAAGTGTCCTCTCTTGAGTTTATCGGTACAGTATGTACGGTTAGGTACTTCTCTCCATCTGCTTACTCCATTAACATGAGCCTTGTACCCAGTGTAAGGTTTCGGAGGTGCCTTGTGGTACATCCAATTCCCATGTTGCAAATGGTTGAGCTCAGGTAAACTATTATGTTTGTTATATATATATATATATATATATATATATATATATATATATATATATATATATATATATATATATATATATATATATATATATATATTTTTTTTTTTTATAAATAATGACAAAAGAATAAAGGAAATAACACTGAACTGGTATTAACACAAATGTACGCCAACATCCTGAATTGGTGTGGGAGGCAAATAGCAAGAGGAAATCTGGAATGTAAAGAATTACGTTATGTAAGAGAAACGGAACACTATTCTTATCCATGCTTAAGCCTTTGGCAATTTGATCAACGGTTAATGCAAATTAAAAGGGGAACGAAAACATGATTCAAGGCATTTATAATATCAAGGCATTACTAGTTAACCATCTGTAAGAGGCCAGACACAAGAGAGGTGGAGAGTACAGGCGTAGGTGGGTTAGTGGTGACATGCTGTTCACAGGCTCACGGTACTGCACTGAGCTGGCCTGCGCTGCACTGCACAGATGGCAGAGAGGAGAGAACCTCATCCTTTTGCCTGTGTAAGCAGAGTAGGGCAACATCGCTTTAGATATGGCAAGTATATGGAGGGATCTGGCTATTTTTGGCCTTGGAGAGAAATAAGATCCTGGGAGGTGATGAGAGTGCATGGCTGTGTGATCTCGCACAACACTGATGTGGAGATTTACAGCACCACCTTCTGGTTTTTAAAGGAATTACTCATTCCTTCATTGTCCATATGTCAAATCATATAACAAACTGCAAAACTACCCCCGGAGGAGCTGGCAGCACAAAATTGTGTGTTTGTTTGGTTTTTTTTTGTTCAACCTGCAATACTACCCATCTTTAGCAGTAGAGCTATATACAATGTTTGTTCAAGCTATTTAAAGGACCAGTTATTTCTAACCTAATTTAAGGTATACAAATCTCTGTACTACCTTGTTACTTGGCTCCAACTTCAAAGCCCTTTTCAAAATCCTAATGGCATCAGCATATTCACCTTGCAGGGCTAGTACCTGGAAACACAAACACAAGAAACAAACACACAAGTAATCAGTAATAAACTCATCAGTAATTTTAATTAGTAATCTAGTTATTAATTAGTTTCCCTTCTGTTTCAAGGCTGTAAGAAATGGCCTTTACCCCACCAGGCAATATGGTACATGTAGAAAAACAAACATAGAACTGTCTGTGACAAATAAATAAAAATAAAATGTATTTATTTAAATATATATTTCTATTTTAAATATGACACCAGCAAAGAGTTTCAGAATGCAGGGAGATGGGACAGGTTCATGTTTAACACTGTGTTCCATCAGCACTTATTTTAAAAACGATTAATTTGATATGTTGTTTTAATATTATTTTCAATGAGGTATTCAGTTTGAATCCTTTGCACATTCTTGCACTGTGTTAAAATTCGCACAGCATCTAATTTTTTTTTCCACTTAGCTTGTAGTATGGCTTGCTTCTTCTTTTAAAAAAACATATTCTTTACGAGACTGACGGGGCAATTGTCCTTCATTGATCAGATAGGTATAGGAGCTGTGTGTAAACTGAACTGATCTGAACTCAACCTGCCCTACAGCGAGTTAGACAATGGTAATATGGTTTTAAAAAAAAACAAAAACTCTTGAGACAGAAAATCTAGGGTAAACAAGAAATTCTAGTTTGTTAGACAAGCCCCTGGCTAAGTAACAGCACCAATTTCTTATTGCATAACAGAACTGTGATAATAGGTTCTTCATTTGTGTCATCACATGATTTCTCACATTTAGTTTTATGCCACAGACAGAAATTCAGGCTAGCTCATTTTTTTTTAATGGCAGTTATCAGCCTCAAGTCACGAATCTATGACGACTGCGTTTGACCAACTTGAGGTTTGCACTGCGATTTACTAGCTCCACCCATATGTTACAGTTCGGCACACCAGGAATGATGATAAAACATGTGACCATGAAATTGACTGTCTCATACTGGAATGCCTAGTGGGGGGAAAAAAGTGGAAAAAATGGAATACAAAATCTAAAATTTTTAAAAATCTAAAACACTAACCAAAAGCACCTGTGTCTAAATGTAAGGTACCTTGCCCTGCCGAAACAGAGCTTTGATGTTGTCTGGCTGATGAGCTAGGACAGAGACACAAGAGCGAAGTGCTGCTTCATAGTGATCCAGCTTCAACTGAGCAGCAGCCATGTTGTTTAGACATTTCACCTTCACATCTAACAATTCTTCTTCTTCCTGTGGGCTGATGTCCACTGAAACAACAATTACACAATGATTTGACAATGTTAAATAAGTAACGCTAAGTAAACTAGGTATATTATCAGTTTAGTTTGAGTAAAATCACATTTGTTTACAACTTAAAATTTCAACTGGATACGCTTTAACATCAGGTAGCTTACCGTAAAGGCTAATGCAGTTTAACTTTTTGCTATACAAACTAAAAACGAACTGCTTTAGGTTGTTTTGCCTCTTTCCTTTCGAGACTTTAAAGCCAATCTGTGACATTCTGACATTCTAAAACACATTCTTCATGTATATACCAAGTTGTGTTGTTCCAGCTAGGATTAGCCTAGCAAAGAGCAGTTTCACTTACTGATACTCTTCCATCATACATTTCTGCTTTATTAGAGTTTATGTTTGACCATATCGTACCTGTAAGCATGTTTAGAGCTGATTGTTTAGAATGTCAGTTACATTTCATTTGTTGTGCACAAGTAGGCAGTTTTTGGCTTCATATGGTATGAAAAGGCACAAGATGAATGATCCAAAAGATACAAGGTGCAATGTAAGGCTCTATATATACACGTGGACAAAATTGTTGGTACCCCTCGGTTAATAAAAGAAAAACCCACAATGGTAACAAATTACTTTAACCTGACAAAAGTAATAATAAATAAAAATTCTATAAAAATGAACAAATGAAAGTCAGACATTGCTTTTCAACCATGCTTCAACAGAATTATTTAAAAAAACTCCTGAAACAGGCCTGGACAGAAATGATGGTACCCTTAACTTCATACTTTGTTACACAACCTTTTGAGGCAATCACTGCAATCAAACGATTCCTGTATCTGTCAATGAGACTTCTGCACCTCTCAGCAGGTGTTTTGGCCCACTCCTCATGAGCAAACTGCTCCAGTTGTCTCAGGTTAAAAGGTGCCTTTTCCAGACGGCCTGTTTCAGCTCCTTCCAAAGATGCTCAACAGGATTCAGGTCAGGGCTCATAAAAGGCCACTTCAGAATAGTCCAGTGTTTTCCTCTTAGCCATTCTTGGGTGTTTTTAATTCTTTGGGTGTTACATTTCTGAATAATATGTGCAACATCAGTCACAGGAACATCAAGCTGCTTGGAGATGGTCTTATAACCTTTACCTTTAACATGCTTGTCTATAATTTTCTTTCTAATGTCCTGAGACAACTCTTTCCTTTGCTTCCTCTGGTCCATGTTGAGTGTGGTACACACCTCATCACCAAACAGCACAGTGACTACCTGTAGCCCTATATATAGGCCCACTGACTCATTACAAGATTGTAGACACCTGTGATGCTAATTAGTGAACACACCTTGATTTAACATGTGCCTTTGGTCACATTTTTCAGAGGTACCATCATTCTTGTCCAGGCCTGTTTCATGAGTTCATTTTTTAAATAATTCTGTTGAAGCATGGTTAAAAAGCAATATCTGACTTTCATTTGTTTATTTTCATAGAATTTTTATTTATTATTACTTTTGTCAGATTAAAGTTATTTCTGTTACCATACTACAATTAGCACTTTTGTACCCAGGTTGTGTCATAGTCAGTGATGTTTATCTTTTACCTCTTGAGCTGGCTTCTGTTATCTGCAGAGCTATCCCGTAAGAGTTGACAGCAAAAGCATAGTCCCCACGTTGGTAGTGAACATTGCCACGTTCTCGTTTCTGGCTGGCCAGGCTGATCCTCTCAGAGGGCGACAGGAGCTCCAAGTCTGGAGCATTAGTTACAGACAAGAGCTGCACCTCTAGGATCAGATCAGCATCGGGAGGTACAGCTGGCGTAGAGCTGCAAGTAAATCACGAGCAATTAGCAGGTCATGGAAAAACAAACTCTCACAATTAGTGCAAACAGATAAAAGGGTCATACAGTATAAACTATTATTGACAGAACACCAATCACAATTCACAATGACGGAATATAACCCACAACAAAAACAGAAATGAACATTCTAATTTGCTAAAGAAAACAAACTGTGGACATTTCATGGAAATTTCATTGAGTTTTTAGCATCCTTGCATAATTAATTTACTAAGAGTCATTCAAAGCAGTCTGATGCATAATGCTATGATTCTAGATGAAGTTAGAATTGTTCACAACTGTGGTTAAAGTAACCAGGTATCGAAAGCATTTGATGCCTTTAAAGCTCTTTCCCAGAAAGCTATTAACTAATTAGAACTATTATCAAACTGGTTATGAATACATGGCCTGATGCCTGAGACACTGCCAGAGGAGATTTTGGCCAAAATGGATTTTTAAAACACTTCCATGGAATAGAGGCACATGAAGGAAAGTGTAAGGTTCCCAAAGGAAACTGTTTAATTAATTAATTTATTTATTTAACATATTTACCACAATGAAGTTTAGACATTTTTTTGGGGGGGGGGGGGGGCAGACATTGCACCCTGGTTTCTCTGCCATTAACCAAATTAAAGCAGCCATACTTTAGCAAAGCATTCGAAATAATTTGTTTACATCTGAATTGAATTAAGCAAACATTTGGAAAATAAATTAGTACAATTCCTCTTCAACACGTAAAACAAATATCATGCCGGCATATAATCTTCATAATTAAAAGTGAACAGCAGCCTTCATTATTCACATTATTATTACTGCTTACACTTTCAAATAAACTTTACTGCTCAGGTAAATTTGTGCAAAAACCTACTTGGCTAATAGTAACAGTTAAAAAGCAGAAAAACTCCCCAGCAAGCAAAAATCAAGATACTTTAGTTAAAGTCATATCAAACACTGTATGGACTGTTGGGTCTTACACTTACGAAAGAACAAATCTCCAAGACTTGTCTTTGGCAATATTGTAACAGCAATAGATTTGGCAGCCTCACAGAGTCAGGTTTTGAGTACAGTCTAGCTTAAACTTCAACACTGATAGTTAACATTTAACAGAGACGAGAGTCACTGCAAGGTGGAGGGCTTGATTTCAGCCCATGGTAACGTTTTCAAAGTTAACCTGCAAATCTACATATTAATGTAGATAACTTTTTATGTTGAGCCCAAATCCAATGGACTGCACCACAGCTTACATTTTTAATCAGTCTCAGCTTGATTCTCTGTGTTGTACAGATGCATTACACAAAAAAAACAAACAAAAAAAAAACTCTAATCAGGCTGGCCTATCCAAGATGGGCTCACTGTGGTTTATTCAGATATCTCAGCTGAGAGCAGAAGCACTGCCTTGAATCCACCCACTGACGCACAAAAACACTAATTTGTTTTAATTGTTGTGCCTAAAAGAAAACATAACTCATCGTTGCAACAGCTTCACATTCTTCTTCCTCTTCCAATTGAACTTATGGTTCTTAGAACGTTGCTACAAGAAACAGGCTTGTTGTGAAAGTTTCAATACATTAAAATCGCATCCGTTTGTTTTGGCAATAATCCTTTTATTTGATCCTAGAACCTTAAGCCACCAGAAAGTCCTTCAGTGCTAAACTAGCATTGGTCTCACCTGCCCAAAGCTCCATATGCATATTTAGCACCCGCTTCAACCAAGGCCTTTTCACCCATCTCCATCAGCTGTACAGCAAGATCCAATGCCTGAGAAGAGCAGTAAAAGGGTGGTAAACAAAGCCTAAGACACATCATTAAACCATTAAACTCCCCATTCATTTAAAAAAAAACCAAAAAAAAAAAACCACACACATACCTGAATGACATCACCATCACCAAGCGTGAAAGAGATGTTTGACTCCTCCACTACTGTGGTTCCATCAGTCAGAGTGGTCTTGGCATTAATGGTGACAATTTGGCCCCTTTGAGGTCTGGTGTCAGGACCAGATCCAGCTTCTAAAACCTTCTTTCTCAGTTGCCCATTTCCTAAATACACATTTTAAATTAGATGAGCAACTGTTAAACATTGTCTCACAGAAAGGTTACAGATTTGGACTATTTTTAATAAGATCTCAGCATCAATAAATTGGTGTGTGTACCTAAGACATCCAGCCATTCCTCTTGGGGTGGAGAAGGACTGGGGTCTGTAACAGCTTCTGCTTTTCCTGTCTCTGCCTGGCTGCCTTTTTTCTTTCCGCCTCCTGCGTCTTCTAAAGGTGGAAGGTCATCGTTTACTCCATCATCAACATCTTCAAGCATTTCAAAGTCTTCCCCACTGTCTAACAGAGAAGTCCGCCCCGACTTTTTCTCAGAAGAGTTCGGATTGTTACCAGAACCATTAACAAGTGTGCTGTCTTTGTCTTCCATCTTGCAAAGATCTGAAACAGACACAAATGATTTACTGCTTTCTGTTCTTGTGTACTGTCACAACAGTAGCAGAATTAGAACACAGAAACCATGCTGGCCAGTCATGTCATGATACAATGTGCAGGGTAGCATCTCTACCTAACCCTGTGTATCAACTATAGAAACAAACAGTGGTGCTTGAAAGTTAGCAAACACTTTTGATTGTTTTTATATTTCTGCATAAACGTATAAGCAGAAACAGAAGTAGACAAAGAGAAACCAATTAAACTAATAAGACAAAACTACTACACTTGGTTGCTTATTCATCAAGAAAAATAAGTCAATATTACAAATCTGTGGCAAAATGTGAGTCTTTGCTTTTGTTATCTGGCAAGACCCCTTTGCGCAGTAATAACTGCAACTGTTGATCAGTCCTGCACATCGACTTGGAGAACTTTTAGCCTATTCCTCTGTACAAAACAGCTTCAACTGTGGGATGATGGTGGGTTCCTGATATGAATTGTTCACTTTAGGTTGTTATTATGGTCAAAACTTTGACTTCCAAACATTAACTCTATTCTTCTTTAACCATTTTGGTAGAACGACTTGTGTGCTTTATGACTGTTGTCTTGCTGCATGGGTCTTGAGATCCAGTTAACCTCACATTTTCCTTCAGAAATCGCTTGTATATACAAAATGCATTGTTCAATCACAAGGTGATTGAAATTCAGTGTTTTCCTTTCCCTATAATGCTTCTTGGTTAAATCAAAAAGTTCTGCTTTGGTCTATCCCCAAAATGTTTTTAGTAATAGCCTTCTAACTTGTTCATGTGATCTACAGATGGGCAGAAACGTTTTTGGAGGAGCAGCGTCTTTCTCTTTACAACCCTGCCATGCACAGTGCTGCTGTTCAGTGTTGTCCTGATGGTGGACTCAAAAACACTCACACTTGACAGAAGCCAATAGCTGCTCAGAAGTTACCCAGAGCTCCTTTGTTCCATGCTAATTCACTTTCACATACTTTTTAGCTGTGAGAATCTGATATTTTAGGGCATATTTATGTAGAAATATAGAAAATGAAAAAGGGTTTACAAACATTCAAGCACCACTGTATTTGCAGTGATATCATTTGTGCGCATGTTTGATCGACATCTGCGATATGAACTCCACTGCCCCACAGATTAACATCTCTTGTGCAGCAGCTATTCCCTTCGACTTGAATAGTGCATTCACAGTATTCTTGGTCAATGATGGAGAGATTTTAGATGGGTTTGCAAGCCTTTAAGCAGCTTACAAAAGGCAGGGCGAGCTACACAGCTACTGCAGCATTATTTCCAAAGCCGTAATCTAACTAACGTTAACCTACTGCAGGTTAGCCTGCCAGCATAAACCGCCATTTAAAACCATTTAAAATCTGATTTATGAAGACTATATCATTTAGCCTGACATAACCGAACCTGACTCAGGTTTCAGACAGAAACACAAGCTCCCCAGACAGTTGGTTTATTCAGTGATTTATAGAGTTAAATGTTTAACTACCTAATGGTGTCGGAGGTTACTGATTTTGCCGCGTTAAATCGCAGTTTTGGGACCGAATTAAAATGATCTATCTGATAACCAGCTAGGTTAACATCTATATTGCTATCCACTGACGTAAATCTCATTTCTGGCGTTGTAAACAACGGAGGTCTGTAATTTCTAATGACATTGAAACCTATCTGAGGACATTGGGGACATAGGACAAGACGACAGCTGATTAAACATCTGCCCTTATTCCAGTTAAAAATCTCATTAACATGGACGAATACAGCTTGCTAGGTAGCTAGAAGGCTAATGTTAGCTAGCTAGCTACACCGAAGAATAACAAGCACAATATAGCACATTAACATCACTTATAGCGACTTATCTGTTCACATTTGCAGTGTGACATAATACGCACTTTCACGGGAGCTGTATTACCACGCCGCTTTAGTTCACGTTAAGAAACGTGCACTTTTTAAATCGGCAAGTCTTTCGAGAACTTTCTGTAAAGTTTGCTCTTAGCATTAGCCAGCATCCGAGCTGCTACAGCGAGCTAACCTGACCTGACCAGCGAAGTTTACTGGAGCATTTACCACACACCCGTTGACAGGTGTCACATTTACCTTTTATTTATTAAGATAAACATAAATTCTTAAAACACTCACCGGTTGTGAAGAAAAGCCTTTAAACTAAACCATGAAATAAGCACCAATCTGAGCCAGACTGCTGCAACAACTTTGACAGAAAAACAATCGTTTCTGTTTCTTCCAGAACATGAGCTGTCCCAATCGTGTCAGAATAAAAGTCCTCGGCGCATAAATGAAGGGTAGATTTTTATTCTTGGATTTATTTTTCTTTAAAATGTTTACAGCAGCCCATAACGCGGTTTCAGAAATAGTCATGGGGTTTTAGTAATAGTAATACAAGACGTAGTCATTTTAATAACCTATAAGCTTCACCATTTTCTTCGAAAAACCGTTAGTGCCTCAGAAAAATATAGTTTCATAGTATCATTTCTAAACATAATGTCATATACTGAATTTATACGGTCATATTATTATTCAGGATTTATGTTTAATAATGCGGCTCCTAAAAATGTAAATTTTAATATGATCAATCACAGTCGTTTATGCTTACATGCCAAAATAAAAGTCACACTTTCATTCATAGTGGATTCATGGGAGACGCGTTATAGACACCAATGGTAGAAATATAGCTATTTTATATACTGTCCAAAATGTGTGAACCTACACAAACCTTCGAAGGGATAAAAAAAAAAAAAAATACACCTTGTCTCAAACTTCTGGTAATGTACTCGATAATTTCCCATGCAATAGCTTACTATGAAGCAGCCTTTTAAGGCTGTCTGGTTCCTATCACCACCAAAACCCTAGCATTTCTTACCAAGCCAACCTATCTTAACAATGTGTTTATGTAAAAATGTCAAACAAAAATGGTGGAAATCTCCTTTTAAGACAAACAAGAACACTCAGACCAAGGAAAATATCAAATTACATTTATTATTGATGCAGCCATTTGTTTTTGATAAGCAAATTTTCTTTTTTTCTGTCAGTCTAAAGAAACTTTACAATATAAAGTAACATACAAAGGACATCTTTATTACCTACACAAGACATCTAAGTCCCTAAGACACAGATCCAAACTAGCCTACCATGAAATACAAAGCAAACCCAATGAGACAGACTGCTTCATATTGAATACTGTCATGTCGCCAGAAAGGACAATGAAAGGTACAGGAAAATCTCATTTCTTCCCTCCCTCACCAAACCTCCCGAATACACCCACCCCCCTTTCCAAATTCTTCCTAATGTTACAGTATTATACATCACAATAGAAGTACAGAGATGGCCAACAATTGTACAATTAAGGACTGAGAGAGGATCAGTGAGAATCAGTCTGCACAATGCTGTCTTCAGATGTAGTGGTATGCAGACAAGTTCAAATTTGCACGTTTGAAATCATGTTTGCACTCGTAATTTCAAAAGACGCACTTTTGGTCCCTTGGTCGGATGGTACGACTGTCTACATTTGTAAAATGGGAAGGCTACATTACATCAATTTGATGGCTCTCATATTGCAGTTATTAGGGACTTTTAATTTTAATAAAACGTCATGCAGAAAGTGCAGCTGTCTTCAGTGAACGAAGGTCAAACAGCAAACTGAGGTTAATTTGTGTGAACACAGGCCATCACATTTGCTAGCCCTAAGTGCTGCAATGTACTAATCTGCCATCTCTCTCTGTCCTCTTGAAAACTATATACAGCTCTGTCTTCAGACCTGGAAAAAAAAGAAAGGCTTTCTTTCAAAAACACACTTCCATATTTGCAAAGCCCACCAGAGATACAAATGTTTACAGTGAATTTTAATTTGATTCTTTTTGAGGTATTAATTCAGAAAAATATTTTCTCGTATTCCTTAGTTTATGCAATAGGGGTTCCCCTCAATCTGTTACTTTACACCAAACCATCTCTTTAAAATACAAAAACACAAAACAAATTCTTTATAACTTATTTTCAGCTGTACTCGTTGGTTGTGACTGACATATCAAAACATGTCAATGATATCAAAATGCATTTTACAGTATTTACAAATAAAATCAACAGGTGAAAGGCTGGGACGGGGTTTGGGCAGGAGGGAGCTGTGTATCAACCAGCTTGGAGAGCAGGGAGCGAGTATTTACTCCTCATTATGTGATCAGCGGGTGGACCTGGTGCTGACAGAAACCCACTTTTTAACCCACCATTCATCACTACCACATGGTCAAGGGACAAAAAGCATTTTCAGTGGAGGCCCAATCAGGTTTTACAGGTCTAAATTAAATCTGAAATTGAAAACAGCATCAGAAGTGCACTGATGCGAACACGCAATTAGAATGAAAGGGTAATGTCCACAGGACCTATAATGAGTGACCATAATTCCTAGCTGGGGCTTATGAGGAGGTGTTTTTTTTTAAAACAGAAGCTAAACGTACACTAAGAAAAAAAGATGGAACCACACAAGATTCACAGACAAGTAGTGTATTGAAAATACAAATGAGATCCAATGACCAATAAGAGAAATACGTTGTATTTACAGGCATGGGACTTAAAAATCAAAACATGAGGAACTGCCATGGAGCCGCCGCCCCTCCAGGCGCTCAGCATCGAAAGGATTTAAAATCTTTTCCAAATCAATACATGATGCGAAAGTCACAATAAACATTAATGAACAGCTTACGTGTAACTGGAAGGGATATTACAATGAATAGAGGTGAACCGATTACCGCTGGGATGCTTTGACAAGGCAAGATTAGAGCTAGTTTCTTTTTTAGTACGTAAGCCTACTGACAGTGACTGCAATAAGCTTTTCATGCTACATGATAGAAACGCAATGAAGACAACACATGAACGCACAGATCAGGCATGACGGAAACAGTTAAAAAAAATGAAAAGAAGATGGAGAACATTTGGGAGGAGGCAAAATATTCTACAAGTGTTTCAGATCCAGTGCTGACAGTGATTGTAATCGTGTGATAAGCAGACAGCCATCAAACTCACACAAACTCAAATACTGAGAAGTACACTTTTACTATGGTAATCTGGTAGTGATGACATCAGTTCCATGAAGAACACAGGAAGAGGTATATGTAAGGAGACATCCGACAAAACAAGTCAACTAAACAAAAAAAGAGACAAACAAATACCTAAAATCATGTAAACAGAGGTGTCATTGTGCATTCTTGAGTGTGTGCTTATTCTGTCTTCAATGTCGTTGAGATACAAATGTGCCCTTTACAGGAAAATCCATAAAATCATGACTACATCATAGCAATATCAATTATGAAAATCATAACAATAATATAATCAATAATATACAAATATATCATGAGGAGACCGTTTCTGCCCCGACGCCGTCATCACCAGTTCAGCTTTTCCATTTCAGAATGTAGACGGCAGTCAAACAGTGGACCGACTCGAGCTTCTGTTGTCGGCCGCTGACTGAAAGACGTTGCAGAGGAGAGAGAATAAAATGTGACTGAAAGTAGACCACCGGCCTTGGCGCTGAGCAGCAGCAGCTTGCTGTGAGTTTTTCTGGAACAGTCCCACCCATACTGAAAATCATACACACACACACACACACTCATACTCTCATATACACCCACGCTCTCAGGACCCTCAGTGTCCCGGGCCGGTGAGGAAGCCAGGCAGGCATGTGGGAGCCGAGTGGAGATTCTTTCTGTGGCTTGTGGCCTGCTTTCGTCCTGCGGATCCCACCGTGCCAGCCTTGGAGTGGGGAGACCGGCCAGGGGTCCTGCGCTCTGTAACCACGTCAACCGGCTGAGGGGAGCGCCCCCCCACCAACCCAGAGTGTTACAAATGGAGGAGGGGACATGGGAAGGGGGAGACGGGGCAATAAGTGGATATAAAACCCACCAAATGCAGCAGAATGGGAAGAAGAAGCAAGGAGGGATTAAAAAAAGGAAAAAATAAAATAAAGGATAAAAAAGTGGGGGAAAAAAAATCAAACACTCATCGTCATGTTGGGTGAATACTGCAAAGAGAAAAGAGAGAAGGGGAGGGGGCGGAGGGAGCACAGTGATGAGCCAATGTTGTTATGCTTTAAAATGATGATGACAGTGTTTCAAAAGTTGAATGAAGGAGGTTTAAAGCTGGCTGAATTTGAACTGAACTCACTCTAGAAAGGAAGTGCTACTCTTAATATAAAGGTTCCTAAATGGTTCTTTAGAGGTTCTTTAGAGCAACTACAACAAATGTAAATGGAATATTCGTAGATTTTTTGTAGTGAAGTACTCTTTTAAACTTTAAAAAAAAAAAAAAAAAAGTTCTTTAAAGAATCAGTCACTATAACTTTATGGAATATAGCTCTAAATCTTGACTCACGGCGGTTCTATAAGAAAAAGTCTACACCCCTTAAGATTAATTTACAGAATACTGTAGGATAAGCTCATTTGTTGGAATTTTTGAAAAGAATTTTTTTTTATATGGGCTATCAAGGAAGAGAATACTTGAAATACTATGTATTTACCTCTGATTTTTATGGAAACTACAACTATCCAGCGGATCTACATTCCGTTTTCTGAAAACTGAGAAGATTGACCATGTTGTAAGGTGGTTAAAGGCTGGGGAAAGTAGGAGGGGGCAGAGTGGGTCTGAGTGTTTTAACACTTACACTTTCACTTTGGAATGGGTTTAAGAAGTTGCCTCCCATCTCTCCATCGTCACGTGGAGTCCCTGGGGGATTATTCATACCTGCCATATTGTTTGGTGAGTTCTGGAACCAGCAGAGTACAGCATGAAATACAATGAATGCTTGAAGAGCTTGAAAAAAATTATTTGCAAGGAGCAGCTATGATAGCTGCTGAATTTCAAGCACAGGAGAGGTCTCACCTTTGGCAACCCATCCATATCCCCCGAGCCTGTGAACACAGGAAGCGACATAGGCATAACTACAGAGGTCCCCACAGAGCCTTGTTTTTCAACTGAACCTATGCAAGTTACATACTGGCAGGCCTTGACCTGTTGCCATGTGCCAAAACTCTTCTTGAAATCAGTATTTCAAAGGGACAGACTATCAGATATGAAATAAAGCGCTAAGAATAAACCCTCACATATATAAATGTCTCACCTAGTGACCCGTTCATATGGTGTGGTTCCATTGACCCCATTCCACCCATTGGGCCATCAGGGCCAGGCCCCATTGGGAACTGGAAATATATATAACATTATTATATACAATGTTATATGCAGTATATTTACCATAGGACACTGCCAGTGACAATCACACAAGAGAACAAACAACCAATTTAAACTCACATTAGGTCTGTTGCCACCAGGGCCAATAGGGTTCATCATAGTGTAGATGTTTTCACTGGAATTTGTTGAGTCTGGTTAAGATGAAAAGAACAGTTAAGATAAGTTGTCTCTGGAGACCAGTTCTACTGCACGAGTGTATTCAAAACAACATTTGACTGAAGCTGTAGGCCAACCATTCCAGAATGTTTGAGAAACTTTTATGTTGTACTTAGCTCTCTCTCATTTCCCCTTTGAACCCTAATGCAAAAAAGCCCTCTTTACATTATCAGAATAAATGAATCAACCATAATCAGACTGACCTCCTGGGCTTGGCATGATGGGTGTTCCTGGTGGCCCTCCACCTCCTGGAGGCCCCTGCAACACAGCACATAAAAACAGACATAAAATAAAAGAGGGAACTTTCTGTTCTCTATAAAAGAGTTAGCAATTAGAGCTGCTTTTAGAGAACAGTGGCCTCGTCAATGATGGAAACCTGGCATGGGACTTACCACATAGTTTCCAGGTGATGAGGATGAGTATGCTATCTACGGGGAGGAAGAACAAGAGCAAATAAGAGCAATGGCAGCAGCAACAGTTAAACATAAGATGTGGTCTGTGCAACAGTTGTGGCTCATTTTAAATTGTATGTTTTTCCAATTTATTAACCTCAGTAAATACAGTAAACCCGCGCACTAAAGAAAAATCAACACATTGGCCAGGGGTGGTCAAATCGTTACATACATCTAAATATTACCTAGTTATTTCTGGGAGTTTGTTTGTGGTTGTGCGACAGTACATATTACAACACTAAAAACACTAAAGTTTTACATTTTAAGAATATATTATTTCACTAAAACACCAGGAATGGACTTACTGAGTTTGCATTAGGATTTGGCCAGGGACCTCGACCACCCGGACCCCTTTGAGAGAGAGCACAAAGAATTAATCAGTCCATTAGTTTCTTTCCGACTGTGTGTGGATGTGTGGATCTATCAGATACTACCCTCATATCAGTAAACAGGAAGACTCCTAAATGCACTCACATGTTCATTCCTGACATGGCTGGGCCACCAAGAGAGTTAGGAGGAGGCCGCATCCCACCGCCGTAGTTCTACACAGAGAGAGAGAGAGAAGCAGCTTAGGTCAGAAAGAAAACACCACCAGCATGTGTTAAACAATAGCAAACCAAACCCAGACTGCAATGATATACAAACAGTCCTCAGCTGCCATAAAGCTCAGCTGACATAAAATGCATGTCTTCTGTTAATGGGTCATTCCATCGATTTTGTAACAAAAAAATCTGCATAATTAAATCATTAAATCATGTAAATAGACTGGTTTGATTTGAAATGCTTTCTCGGGAGAAACATGTCAAGTCAAAATCGTTTACAGTGGAGGTGATGGGAACCAAATGTCTAAAGAATGTGATGACTCTAAAACTCCCCGAAACTTATTACATATCATGAACGGTTTTGAATCTGTCTGAATATGTCTGAGACATCTTTTATATCATATGTAACATATATCACTGTATGATCTTTATCACAGAGCACTCTGTATATCAGTTTCTGCACTCCATTTCTTTTCACAATTAAGCCATTGCTGACTGACCTGTGGGCCCATGCCTCCCATCCCCCTGGGCGGGTTCATTCTCATTGGGCCACCCATGTTTGGATGTCCTGGATGAAGACGAGAAAAATAAAATCAAGACCCCCATATGCCTCAGTATGCGCAACTCTCAGATGGTTTTGGATTGCTTTTCATATAAATAGCTATTGATGTTTTATATCAGTTATATCCATTAACACATAAAACAGTTATGTTATGACAAACATAGAGTAGTTATGTATTTTACTTCATTTGTCAATTCATTTACCTTAATATGTCATATAGAAGAGTTCTACCAATGAATTTTTAATGTTATTTAATTTTTCATGTTCTACAGTAGACCTACTGAAGTTAGTCTAGTTTAGCTACCAGTAAATGCAAAATCCAGGACTAAAACTAAAGGCCAAAATTTGGAGGCCTCTCTCTACAGCTTTCTCAGTCATTTTAGAAACATCTACAGCACGTCTACAGATACTGCTACTGGAAGCATCTAAATGCTGGAATGGTTAGTGTAGCTCAGCAGGTAACACCACTACTCAGAGTGCCATCTCTACATGTGGGAGACTGGGGTTTAAATCCCAGTCTAGGTGACTATGCTGTGCTTGGGCAAGACTCCTAACACTACACTGGCGCTACACAAGTCGCTCTGGATAAGAGCGTCAGCTAAATGCCGTACATGTAAATGTTTTGCTAGTTGTTTGAAACCTTATTAGCACTAGCATTTTTCAAGCATTTTAAATATTTATTTACAGCTAAGCTGATTTGCTAAGCTAAGCTGATTTGATATTTGTGATATCTTTGATTCACTAGAACAGTAAATGGGAGTGTAACTCTACCCTGTGGTCTGGGATCCAAACTGTTTGGCAGGAGTGGTTGTGACCCTGGAACACCTACAGGAGGCTGAGGGGAAAAAAAGAAGAGTAAGAACAAGAAAGAACTGAGGGGGCTGGAACTTAAAAAAAAAGTAGATGTGTCAGATACCTGATTTGGCATGCGGAGTGATGGGCGGGGTCCACCTGGGTACCGTGGAGACATGAAAGGCTGGAAAGAGAGACAACAGAAGAGCTACAGTCAAACACCAAAGTTTAAAAATAGCAATGCACACACAGTTACTGGCAAAAACTGTGCTTTAAATATATATCCTTGGAGTTTTGTCAATCAAGTAAAATTGACAATTTGCATTATTTAATTTTTACTGTAGTCCTAATATTAACTATACTATTACTGGGGGTGATTTTTTGCCAGGTTTTGCTCATTATTTCATGCTGGCTGTTCATGTTCAAACATGTAAACTGTCATATTCTTATAATAAAAGTTTTGTTGATGTAAAGTTTTGTGTTGTTTTTATTGTTTAAATGCTGGAATATGGGTGGGTTGATGTAACCCCGTTTGTACAGACAAATAAGAACCTTAAAAAGAACATATGAAAAACAAAACACAGAACTTACTGTAATTAATTCACAGTATTATTTATTCAACATTTCACATACTGCACTGCACTACATTCATACAGCTAGATAAATGGTGTCGTGTTTGTAATGAAACATGCAGATGTTCAGTGGCCCATCATAAACACTGCTATATTGCCCACCCTATCTACAGGGGTGCATTTCATGCAGTGACCATTGTAGATGAAATAGAAAATGGCTGAAAGGTGCCAGCAGAGGGCGCACTAACATTAGATGAAAAGTCTTGCTCGTTCACTGTGAACCTTACAAACACTGTCTCCACATCCTGAGAGGAAGATGCTTCGAAGTGTAAAATGCATGGCATTTCCCACATACTTCACAAAAAACAAAATTATATATGGAAAAAACTATAATATTTATTTTTGAGGGGAGGTACACACAAACCTACATGGTCACACACACACAAACACAACACACACACACACACATGTTCGTCAGTTTACTTTAAAACAGATGTTAAAAACGGACGTTAAGGACAAGTTACTGATTTGTACAGAAGATATTTATGACGTAATTAGACATAAAATAATCCACTTGTATAACAAAAGATTAAAGACAAAGGAAAATAAATGAAAGAGCAAAGAAAACAAATCAGAGAAAACACAATGTTTCTGTCCGTTCGCTTCACTGCGAGAAGACGGCCTGAACGCTTGTGTTTTCTGACGCATTTGTTTGATGGTGCTCTTTGTCTCTTGCCCCCTCCATTTATTTTATGTGGGATTTGAGAATGTGAATGTACACTAAAGAATAGTTGGGAGGTATGAAAAAAATATGCAGATTTCGAAAAACTGAAAGCAAGGTGTATATGCATGTGTAAAGCGGACTTTACACATGCATATACACCTTACTCGCATCCAAACTACTTAGTGTACATATATATATATTATACTTCTTTTTTACTCTCTCCTTTTATATTGATATTTATTTTTTAAGACTGTCGGGAATGGGAGGAACTGCAAAGTAAGAATTTCATTGTACAATGTAACTGCTTGTTATGCTGTGCATATGACAATAAAACTCTTGAAAAAAAGCTGTAATAAAAGTAAAATAAAAAATAAAATGTCTACTATTAGTTGTAGAGGTTTGTGTGTAATCTCCTGTTTAATGTGTTTGTGTCTGTGTTTGTACTGAACTATAAAGAAACCTTTCTGAACGTTAAGATTGGAAATAAAATGATGATGGTGATCTCTAACTGGCACAGTACTGTACATTGATGCTCACAGACATAAACATGTGCGCACATGGACAATCACACACACACAGAAACGTGTGCCAACTCAGGTATAGTAGCGTATAACCCTCTTAAGTTACACTAATAAAACTAGATACTCCCCCTGCGATGTGTACAGAACAGACACCCTATGCCACAACAACAAACAGTTAAACAGCCAGAAGAGCCGCGGCTCACACTTACAGAATGACCACAGTCTTATGTGTTCTTGACCAGACGAAGCATGCATTATTCTGTGTACTAAAGCTGTACTAAAGCACCCAGAACGCAGCAACAAAACCTCAGAGAAAGTGTGTTAAATACACCATGATTGGGATTTGGTCACAGGCACAAGCTGATGTCACTTGCAATGACAGGTAACTTGCTGAGTGTTCTATTGCTGTAATATGACAGTTCTGCACATTAAACAAACACGTTGTAGCAGGGTAAAGCCCGGAGTAAAGCCCCGAACATCGTATCCTGTGTGCTTTTAGTATATAACAAAAAAAGCAGTAGCCATTTGCGCTACAGACTGGAGTCAGTACTGCTGCCATATCAAGTTTAGCTCTGTGTTCTTCAATACTTGCCAGGTTAACCTGACTGCTATTTAGCTCCAGCTTGTCTGTAAAGCATTTGAGAACCCATCTTGCTTGCTAAACTGTATTTTATTGGTTTCTGTCTAATTCCAGTTTGTGTTGTTGCTTGTCACACCTGCTGACTGACAAACCCGCTTAGAATCAATGACGGATTCAGAAACTGATGTAACCCTGCTGTCACATTCTTTTTCATATTATTACCTGCAGGTAGTTACATATGTGACATGTATGCCCCCTTGCCCTGCATAAAAACAAACAACTGTGTACGTGTGTGTGTGTGTGTTTGTGTGTGTGTGTACGTGTGTGTGCGTGTGTGTACGTGTACGTGTGTGTGTACGTGTGTGTGTGTGTGTGTGTGTGTGTGTGTGTCTCTGTGCTCTATTATTAATGAGATATTGATGGGAGATGGGATAGTGCATGTAAGGCTTAGAGAGGGTGCGGCTGTGGACTTCTGGCCAGATGAACCTGTTCTCCTCTTAGACTGGGCAACCGCCTACATTATTAATCCCACACCACGGCTGCCATCCGCAATGAGGGTGTGTGCATGTGAATGGATGTGTGCGAGTGTGAGTGCTTTTTAAAAGTACATGGAGTGAGGTAATGTACTACTACTGTTCAGTAGCGCACATGCAGGAAACAGAGCTAGCGCAGACGTCATATAAATAAAAAGAAAACAGGATTTCATCAAACAAAAAAAATGAACTAAAATGGCATTTTTATTTCTTGAACCGAAAAATAAATAGGAAAAAAGTTGTGCCTATAGCCAAAGCTTGAAATAACAAAATAGAAAGTCTAACTAATTGCAAATAATTGCAACGAATATCATTTGCCTTATCTGCTCATACTGACTGTAAAGAATGAGCTTCACAATGAGCTTCAACAGAAATGATTAATTCCTTACAGTAACTCAGTTTATAGTTTCATCACCAACGTTCAGTAAGAGCAACAGTGGCTGCCATGTCCCAACCAATAACTGCATCTATCACTTCTTCACGGTTGAGGCTTCTCCCTCGTTCATACAGCTGATAGATTCTTGTCATAACAGAAGCTTTCGGGTGAAACTGGAGCTTTGCATTTTTCTGTTGCTTTAGTTTTCCACCTGTTGATTTAAGTTTCCTGCAAGTGCTCTCCAGTCTGCTGAAGGTACCACTTTAGAAGTCCGTTAAAAGCTGTATTTCAGCGAAAGGCCTACAGCCACGGATTCTATCTGCTAGCTGTCTATCGCGGCTGCTGACGACCTTTAGCCTGCTCTACATATATGGCTCACTGGATAAAAGGACAAAGTGTTAACAGGCTTAGGAGAATTAGTAGGCCAAATCATTTATTCACTGTGTTCACTTTGACAAAAACACCACATGTGTAGTTAGAGGTGGACAATATTATATTTCATCTTGATAAATATCCTATTTGAGTTTTAGTTCTTAGATCTCATTGTGCCGGTAAGTGTTCGTAAGATTTATCATGTATCATAAAAATGTCTTTCAGGATCAGGTAAGATATTGAGTATGATATTATAGAACAGGGTTTTGTGAAACATAAGGATGATTCATAATTTCACTGTTGTGTCTTGAAAAGAAGCCAACAATAATCGAAAGCTACAACAAACTTTACACTTCACTAAGTTTTGCTCCACAGAAGTGAAACGATGGCAACTGTGCAGGAGCAGTGTGATTTATTAAACCAGGTAAATGAATGTTTATTTCTGGTGAGATAAATAAAACTTCTGCTCAAATAAAATTACAGAAAAGTGAGAGATGGGGTCTCACCTGACCGTGGGGTCCCATCATGGGATTGTTGGGGTTGTGTGGGGGAGGCTGAGCGTGAGGAGAGGGCTGTGAGCCAGGAGGACCCTGCAACAGAGAGAAAGAAAGATGACCCTTCACCACAAGTATGCAACAAAACCACTCAAACAGGGCTTCCTTCAGGCAGGCTGCTATTACACAGAACACAGCTTCCCAAAATGCATGACCAGTACTGTGCAAAATTCTTCAGCCTTCGGAGGAAATGATATGCTAAGCCATTTAACCGGTCAGTAAGTATTCGAATACTGACTAAAGCTGATCCTATGATCCTTTATTAACCCTGAGGTTATTCTGAGGAATCCTCCTTAAAATTAAAATCCTGCATGTTTAAAACAGGTAGGGACAACGGGCCGAAATCCAGAACTGTTACGTAACATTCTCGTCTCGTATATTGGCCCTTTTTACTCCCTTTTTTGAGAAAACAAACTGTTGACGGTAATGGAAGGTGTTTAACATTAAAGGAGACTGAAGCTGGTGTCTATTTCACTAGTTCCCCTCTAAATGCTACAGCTTGTATGAAGGCAATAATGTAACTGCTGCACCTTTTAGGGTGGAACAGAAAATGAATTCAGGAAGACTACAAAAAGTGAAATCCAAAATATGCCCTGAGCAATTTTATTTCAGTCTGATTTATTTATTAACTCTATGATAGCATGTAGCTTATTATATACATTTGCTATTTGAAAAAAAGTAAGAAAATGCACAAAAATGATTCATGATTTAGTTTTAGGCTTATAGGGCTTTGCCAGGCGTAGTTGGTGAGTTTGCTGGTGTTGCATGTTTTATTTACCAACTTTTTAATGTTCAATAAAGTTAGAAATTAAATACGACCCGCTGACTAATAAAACATTTTTACAGGGTTGCAATAACTGAATTTTAATATCATGATTTAAGAACCTATTTTATAAACGAGAACAAGCTTGAGACAAGCTTGGTCATATAATTAAATTGGTCATATAATCCATCAAATGGTCACAAAGTTATGCATCAAAAGCAACATTTTGGGTAAGATCATATAACACAGATGTAAAGTGGGAGTCACTAGTTTAACAACAGGAATCAGTGATCATGTTTGTGACTGAACCCCGGCCATGACATGTACTTTTAGGTAAGTACAAAAGCAGACAACAGTGCTATTTGTGTTGCTAATGCATCAGGCTTTAGTACACCGAGACAATACAGCCAGGTTTCTCTTTATGTGGGGATTGCTTGTAATAAACCAGAAGCAAATCCAGCAGGAGCAGAGATTTAATGAACGACTTCAAGGCAGCCAATACGATACTTTTGCCTCCTACCTGATTATACATTTCACAGAAGATCAGAACAGTAACTGAGTCAGGCTAAGAAAACAATTAGAAGCCATAAACCCTCCAGCACAACAACCAGCCAGGGAGCAAGCGGTCCAACAGTGTAGATAATGACCAAGAGCCATTTGTTCACTTCCATTTGCAGCACCACAGAAACTTGCGAGGAAGAACGGGCGCTCACAGTGATCTGCTTTGCCAAGCGCTACCAGTGAGGCTGTGTGCACTTTGGTCCCAGACAGCAGTGGGTCTAAACTCCACACGCAGGTGAGCAGAACCAGCTGCTCGTCCCGCGATGGCATCGGTCCTAATAGGGGTGTAAAAATGCATTCATGCACTGATCTGAGAATGGCACATGACTGCACACACGATTGCAGAATGCTGAAACAATACAAAGTTATCCAACAATATTCAGTAGAGCCTGACCTGGACTTTTCAAACGCTAGTAACAAAAACATCATTCAAAAATGTAAACTACACTGCATCTACTCCCAGCACAGGCCTACTCTCTGACAGAGCACTGGGTGGCGAAAGGGAGAAGAATACCTTAGCACCTAGCTCTAGTAGTGAGTGAGGATCAGAGGTAAACCGTCTAGGTTCATCAGAACCTTCTAGGTCTTCAGAGGTCAATTTAAATTTACAAAGGATCACAAAGAGAAATCTGTAAATGAAATTCTTCTTTTCTAAAAAATACACTTCCCTGTATAAAAAGTAGAACTACAGCAGACTGACTAGAGACAGCTAGTCAAATGACTGACTAAATACACTTTCATCTCTATATATAGCAGCTGTCACGCTAATAGCATGTTCAATAATCCTATAAGCATAAACTGTGTGAATGATTGGTTGACCCCATGCACTTTACTGAGTTCAGCTCAGACAGTAAACTTTGCTGGCTAACATCTTTGAAGAGCATAAAACCTTATTTGCCACAGTACCAGTAAAACATTCAAACACTGAATAAAATCCACAGTGTAGGAAATAAACAAAGACCCAGTGCTGTTCCTCCCACTCACAAATGTCCCACGCCACTAGAATTGGAGATTTTGACTGGTTCCTTCTGCAGAGTCTGGCTGTAAGTAAGCTGTTCGGGCAGTTTAAAATGGCTGAGAGTTGTTGGTGACCCCAGTACTTTAAAACCTGGTGGGTTAAACCCCTGTGGTTCTGACAACTATGGTAGCACTATTTTGAATACCCATAAAGGCTAATACTATTCTGTGGTCAATTTTGAGCAGCTTATGTTTTGTTAAGTTGGTGCATCCTCTACACAGAACACACTTCTTCACATTTCAATGCATCATTAGTGTTTATTTGTTATTTACCGCAAACTTAATTTTAAATGAATAGGTTGGTTTCCTGTAAAAGAAGACATAACCAACTTTCAAATGCTTGTGTTAAACTGAATCCAGATCCGTAACCAAAACCCGAATCGAAATGCAAATTCTGAGATCACGCTTCCTAAGAATCCTACTCGAATTGACTTGTTGTGAGGTCACAGATTTGCAGCCCTGGCTCCTAATAATGCTGCAGTTTATGAGGGGCAGTGAGTGTTATGATCTTCCCCCAGCCACAAGTCTCTCCTGCTGGTTAAAGCAGCTGCTGCAGCCCCTGCCCCGCTCTCCTCCACACCGCTCTGCCACCAGCACAGCACCCCCTCCTCCCTCTAACCCAGGCCCATCATGAGTGAATGGGCGAGGCATATGGCCTTTATGGTGGTGCCTGCTCCTGCTATGCAGCCCTGTAGAGAGGAACAACATGAGTGGGTTTGCATGCATGCATATGTGTGTGTGCATGCGTGGGTGAGTGTGTGCGTGTGTGTGTGTGGAGGGGGGGGTGTATGCTAAATGAAGCAATTAATAAAATCATTTTCTACCCAGCTAAGGAGATAACGGCTTGGCACGAAACCACAAGCCCATCTACAGAAGCCCCTCCTGCCTTGTGAAAGAACAGCACATACTATTCCTACTGGGACAGCGCAGTAAAGGACAGTAGCAATCACAGGGGCCAAGCACTCCAGCAAAGAGCAATGCCACTGCAAAGCCACTAGGAGGCAGCGTATAACTACCGACAGAATGCCATGGACACAAAGCGGTGAACACAACAAAGCACAGAACAACAGCACAATGCATATTTCATTGTTGCTTCTATGTGTACACTGAGAGAGACCTGCTGCCAATTCTTGGACAAACAATGTGGTGTATATGGTGGACGTGTCTTTTTAAGGAACATGTGAGGTGTAAGGCAAAAGTGTGCTGGACACATTAGCACACCTAAATCTTTTAAGGATGTCTCTGTGACGTAAATACATCGTTCTCAGATCCATACCACGAAGATCTTCTATAGTTCATTGTCAATTGATTCTCGAAACTGGTTTGCTGTGTGGCCTATCCTTTCAAAGCTTTCAAATCAAAACCAGACAATCCTACAAAGTCAATCGGTCAACAAAAACACGAAATCTGTTTAAAAATGGGCAATCCAGAGAAATCTTCTATCCTATCAATATACTGATAAAGTGTTTTTAATTCTTCACATAATTTAAAAACAACAGCTGCCCTTAACGTTGTTTGAACATTTCAAGACCGAGGAATGCTAAAGGTTAGCCAAATGACAGCTATCTACATGAGCTACATTATATTTCTTCCTCCTCCTATGAAGTTATCATATTGGACATATGAGCGAAGATCTACAGTCATCTCCAGAGGCAAGTGCGTCAACGGGACAACAGTAGAGCACTGTGGCACCTATCACACCTCCCCGGCTCCCAGAAGCAAGCCTGAACAAGATCCTCCGGTCCTTTTAACCTTGATGGAGGTCTAGTTCACTCAACTCAGGGAAAAGACTGAAATTCTCCGTCTCCCGGGCTCCTGCTCGCTCTGAGTGCTCTGAGCTTTTTCTGGGCTTTCACAGAAAAGGGGACTGATGCAATATCCTCACCTTCTCTCCTCAAACAAACCCACCCATTTCAAATGTTGTTGTCTGCCAGCTAAAAAGTTGAAATATTCTCTGTTTCTTCCACCCTCCCTCCTTCCCTCTCCCTTTCTCTTGCTCTCCCTCTGCCCGTCCTCCCGTGAGGAGCTGCTGCAGTGGAGTTTTGGCGTGAGGATTATTAAGCAGGCCGACCCCTGCTATACCGGAGGGAGAAAAAAAAACGCAGATCCGGGCCAGACGCCAGCGCGCGAGCTTTGTGCTCTCTCTCTCTCTCTCTCTCTCTCTCTCTCTCTCTCTCTCTCTCTCTCTCTCTCTCTCTCTTTCTCTCTCTCTTTCTCTCTCTTTCTCTCTCTCTCTTTCTCTCTCTCTTTCTCTCTCTTTCTCTCTCTCTCTTTCTCTCTCTCTCTCTCCAATCTCTTCTAGCCTCTCTCACTTACTCTGTGTCTGTCCCTCTCTCCCTCTAAACTCTCTCTCACTGCAGGAGGCTGCTGTGAGTCTGGGCCTGCGAGGTAAAGATTAGGGAGGTCTGGGGGGGGTTGGAGGGGTAGCAGACCCCTAAACCTCAGCCCTTCTCTCTCAGGACAACACAACTCACACTGCAGCACTCGGGTCGCCTGTGTTAATTATCACTATTATATCAGTGGGATGAGGCCAAAGCATATGCATACACAGTGTGCACATTTGGGTCTAATTATTATTATTATTATTATTATTATTATTATTATTATTATTAACATTTAACCCCCTAAAAAGCCTGTATCTATACTAACACTTCAGCTCTTAGCTCTCATAATTACCTCATAACTTACATATTAGTTACACGGTAGTTACTGAATAATCAGCCATTTCTCATCCATCCACTCTGATGATTGAAATATGATGAAATACAGACTGATGGCAGATTAATAAGTCTAATGGGTGAGTCACTAATAAAGCTGTGACAATATATCATGTGTAATGGATGTTCTATTACTACAACTACAACTACTACCACATCTACAACTGCACTGGTCAAACACAAACATTACCAGCACTTATTAACACCTCGCTCCATCTCTCCTCCTGCCCCCCAGCTCCACTGTCATTAGGCGGGAGTGCAACAACAAGGTTGTAGTTTCCATTTTCCTTCGGTCAACTTTTATTCAAAATGATAAAAGAATAATCATGGACCCAGTACCGTAACCTCAACAGTGGAATGAGTGTATCGGTACAGCTCTAAAGCCAATGTGCTAACAGGTTAACTAGAAAGCACATGGTAGAAACTTTACAGGTGTGAGCAAAACGGAGACAGAGGCAGATCTGAGGTGGAGAAATCCGCCGTGCAGAAACAGACTCAGCAAATAACAGCGGTTTTCAAAGAAAGCATCACGTGTTGAGTTTCACCTCAAGATGCATCACAACCTGTTCAAACCAAATCCGAGACTTCTACTGACAACAAACACCAACATGCAGACTGTGATTACAGCACGACTGAGAGAGAGAGAGAGAGAGAGAGAGAGAGAGAGAGAGGCAGGTGTGAAAGGGTGATGTACTGGCTAGTGACAGTTATGGAGAATCTCCCCCCGACACCCCCACACCCCACCCACCCTCTCTCTCTCTCTCTCTCTCTCTCTCTCTCTTTTTCTGTAACTTCTTAAGTATCTACTGTTGCACACACTCCTTATCTTACTCTTTTGTTATTCTATTACTTTGTTATTGTTATTCTTATACTTTCTCTCATTCTTTTCTGCGTTCCTCATTCTCATTATCTTACTCTCGGTTTTACACCACACTTGTTCTTTTTCTCTCTTGCCTTACTTTCTCTCTGTCTATTTCTCCTCCACTCTCTTGCTTTACTCTTTTGCTCTCACGCTTTATTTTTTATCTCTCTCACTCTTGCTTCACCTCTCTCAAGCTTTATTCTCTCTTACTTGTTACTCTCTCAGTTCTCTCTCTTGCTTCACTCGCTCACATTTCATTTTTCTTCCTTTTTACTCTTTTGCTTTATTCTCTCTCAAGCTTTACCTTCTTTTTCTCTTCTTACTCTTGCTTTTCTCTTTCATTCTTACTGTCTCTTTCTCTCTCACTCTTACTGTCTCTTTCTCTCTCACTCTTACTGTCTCTTTCTCTCTCACTCTTACTGTCTCTTTCTCTCTCACTCTCTTGCTATGTCCTCACTCTCTCTCAGTCTCTTGGTATACTCTCACTCTCTCTCAGTCTCTTGGTATACTTTCACTCTTTATCTCTCTCTCACTTTTGGCTTAACTCATTCTCTCTTACTCATTATCTTTCTCACTCTCTTACACTCTTACTTTTACTCTTTCTCTTATCCTTTCTCACTCCCTCTTGTTCCTTTTCTTTCTCATATATTCTTTCATTTCTCCCTTTTGCCTTATGTCTTTTCTCTCCCTCACATACTCTCTTGCTTTACTCTCTTTCTATCTCACTCTCTTGATTTACTCATTCCCTCTCTCTCCTTCTCTCTTGGGTAGCCACCAAGAGACAAAGGAGAGAAGGGAATTGCTGCAATGGAGAACAGTAAAAAATCCGTCCACATTTTCTTGTACCTTTCTCTCTCTCTTCTCTCTCTCTCTCTCTCTCTCTCTCTCTCTCTCTCTCTCTCTCTCTAATGCACACAGGCTCTATTTATGGAAAGCAATGTCACTCACGCAACACAGGCAGATACTCTCCCCTCTGATCACGGCTCATGCAACATTAACGCTCTCCTCCTCGGCTCACAGAAGATGCTGCCTCTCTATCTGATCTTTCCACATGCACACTGCACCTACAGAACACTAACTTTGAGTCCGCCAACAGATAACCAGGCAGACAGAGGCTTTCCCTGAAGGCCATCTTTCTCCACGCTCATGATGAAAAATAAAAAAATCATGAATCAGAAAGTTAACTTGATTATATCACAGATTTGCATCCGATCAAGCAGAGCAGAGTGACCTAGGATCAGCCTGCTCACCTGACTGAATTATCATAACTATGGAAGCAAAAACGGTTCCTTTGTTATCATCTAGCTCAATCCAGCTCCAGCCACTGGAGGCACCAGGGAGCAATCCAAGTTAGGCAGAACTCACACAAACTCAAAGTTTGAATCATACAAACTGCATCATTGTTCTAGTCCAAAGAGTTAGAGGCAGGGGAAACCCCCAAGCGAGGCTGCACATGTAGCTTAGAGCAGAAGGTGGAAAGATATGCAACAGTGGCATGAGCTTCTAATGAGAAAATATCCAAGCCACTAAATCCATCCCTTCAATCAGAGCTCTTCCAAATGCTAGTTATGGACTGGTTTAACTGACGGGCACTATCCCGGACTCTGGAGAATACTGACTGGAGAGTCAGTTAAAGGTACACATTTAAAGGATGGAGCATTTCTATAGATCAGTGCTGCAATACATGCAACAGGCTCCGTTTGACAAAAGGACATGTATAGTATTTGCCTGCGCATTCAGACTATCGGTGAACACCAGGAAACCCAGCAGGGCACAAGTATCTTCTAAAAACGTGTCCCCACATCTGACTAAACGTAGACATGAGGAATAGCCTTAGTGCAAAATCTCAAATTAGTCTGTAGTAGGGGGTTCACAGACTAGGAGCTTAGTCTACGATGACGCTTTATGCTTTATGCCCTAACAACATGGACGCCCCAAACCTTGTGATTTCGAGGTCTGTGTCTCCGGTTTCCTGAGAGTAGCGATGCGGTAGCTGGAAAGCGTATGTCATATGCCTACAGAGCTTCTTTCCAACATTTCTACAGTGCTACAAAGACCAGATATTAAACCTCTCTGACTTCCCAAAGACTGCAATAAAAGGTCATGTGCCGTTGGAGAGGAAGCATAGTGCACTATGGTGTTCTGTAGAGTTTGAAGTGGGTTATGATTATATTCGATGAGCTGTGGAACTCTAAATTCACTGTCTCTCTGGATCTCCACCATGGGTGATCGTCTTGGCAAGGCTGCCTAGAATGCGCCTAAGTCGGGATACAAATTTGCGAGATTTGGTATATTAATATCTTGCATTAGAAGAATGGGAATACCAAGTATACCAAGAGACAGAGAATGGGATCCAGAGCTTTTGGAATTCCTGTTGTTAAGAATTCCTGTTAACGTCATTCAGGAAAAGTCATTTAGGATATTATCAGCGCTTAGTCAACTTACTAGACTTTCATCACATAAATATGAAGTTATGCATCCTATAGTCTGTAGATATTACATTATTAGTAAAAAGTTAAAAAATATACTGTTATATAATGTTATATTGCAATCATTAGACTCTGGGACCTGCCTTCTACAACAAAGGTGGTCTTGACTACAGCCTGATTATGGATACCAAAACATCAGTCAAGCTACAGCTCAGTCTCAGCCATCGTCAGTGAATGCTTAAGGAATCCGCCACAGCACCCAGCCAGTGGGCTTTCTTACGCAATGGAGACTGTCATGACAGTCAGGGTTGATTCAGACACAGAACGTAGACAGAAAAAGACCAAGAAAGAAACAAAGGGGCTCTGATAAAAGGGGGAGAGTAGAGGATAAAAAAGAAGGTAGAAAAAGGACTGGACACAGCAGGTTAAGACAGTGAGGAAGAACGCTGCACTTACTTGAAAGAAGCCGGGAGGCATGGGCCCGCCTGGCATGCCATCATTAGGAGGCATATTGCCCATTACAGGACTCGGGGCTGCTGCTGCACTCTGGAAGACAGAAACAAACACCACCACGCTGGTCAATCAACTGGACTAATTAACAAAACCATACTCTAACCTCACAAAGGCCAGAGAAAAACAGACTGTTTGGAACAAATATTGCAAAGGCGTATTTAGGGTTTATAGCCTGAAGTGGAGAACTGTTGGACGCCCAAATTGGCATCTTTAGTCCTGCACAGGAGCTCGCTGGTTAATGTAGCTAACAAGCAACAGAAGCTGATGATCACTGTCTACGTCATGCAAACATACACAGCTAAGCATTTGGAGGATGATCTTATCTAAAGTGACTTGTATCTGAACTGTATCATGTTACGGGGTAGGTGAGTGCAGGAGTAGCCCAAGGAATGTCATGCGGAGAGCAGTTACATTACCCGCTATGCAATACCAAACGACTGCTGTGCACAGCATGTCTAAGTCCTACCACACTAGCCTCAAACTTTGCTTTAATCTGAAATAGACTTACTTATGTGGATTTTGACACCGTATCGTTCATCTTTCAAACATATGGTCAAGAGTAAAGACACAATTCAGACTGTGGGATGGCTGCAGCCAATGCTTTTAGCTAGGAGACAAACACAGCATCAAACACCACATTAGTTTATTTGACCCGGAACAGCAACTTTCTGAGGCGAGAACGTGCAGTTATACTGGTCTGGCTGGGCTGCATACAGGTGTTATTAGACTATGACCATTAAGTTTTAAGCAATTCATGCTTTGATTTTTTGACTCATTAAAGCAACATGGTGTGTAAAGTGTATACTGGATCCCTTCACCTCCTATATAAAGCTATTCAAACTCAGCACTGTGCACACTTTGGCAGAAGTCATTCCTGAAACACAGAGGGTACATGGATGGGTCTAAAGCCACTATCCCCTCCCCCACACCCAGTCTGTGTGTTTCCCAGGATGGGCAAAAGCAGGACCGATTAGCCCAGGCCCCGGGCCCTCTCCTCCCCTCAGTAATCAGATCCCTCTCTTCCTCTCTCTCTCTTGCCTGGGTGCAGGGTGAGCAAACAGTCCCAGCATGGCTAACCCTCACACCCAGACACACACTGCTGACCCCAAGAGGCAACGGGTCAGGGTTGCAAACACACACACACACACACACACACACAGAGCCCTCCGTCGAGCGCCTCGAACAGACTCCTGCCACCCGAACTGCTGCTGCTGAGAGGGTGTGAAAAGATGAGGCCTGCAGGTGCAAGGAGAGGAGACTGCAAGACCCTCAGGGAGCATCCACGACACACACACACACACACACTCTCTCTCTCTCTCTTTCATTCTACCATTCACAAAAGTCCCACAAAAAGGGCTTAAGCCCCAAAACTCTATTTTCAGTCCTCACTCTCATGACTAAGTAACTCTTAGAGATGCGTGATCATTTCATAATCACACCTGAATCAGCAGATACTTACCAATTACCTATTAAATGGTACTTACTAACACGATCAGCATCAGATCAATATTTAGAGCTGGCTAGTGCAGAAGTGCAGAACATCAGTGGCAAAAATATCTGCATTTCATTTTCCGACAAAACATCCCTGGACATACGGTGTGAAACAAATTTTATCACATTTAATGTAGAACATTAATATGTGAGATAGTGTGCTATCCGTAGAGGTTGTATTCACACATACCACTTAGAAATTTGAGTGAGTCACATAAATACATAACTGTATTTCTCTGTGAGCAAGCAAACCCAATTTCTATATTTTTTTAAAAGTCAATCTGTACATGAAATAAGTATATCAGCATCAGCCCATAATTCCCGTATCTGTGCACCCTTGTGTGTCAGTAAAGGTTAGTAAAAAGTTAGGGTGCCAAAATAAGCTTTATGTGTGAACTACAGAAGAAACAGTGAACTTAAGAAAGAGCAAATTCTAACTCTGGAATCAGTATCATATTCGTATATGTACAAGGATAGATGTTTATAATGATGACGTGCGGTTTTGCTTGGTGGAAAAACATTATTTTTCAGCATTTTTGTCAATTCTTCTGCTATTATTCAAATTTTAAAAAAATCTGAAGGTTTGAAGCTGTGGATACATAATGTCAATCAAATGCAAATATAATAAACTCTGTAATTAACTGTATAATTAAACATGTAATAACATTTCAGCAGTAACAGAAAGTTAGTTAGTACAGTAGTGCCACATTTAAAATAATTACAATCACTAACAAACAGCATTTCATACACCGCCAATAAATCCAAATATTAACTGTGGACCTCTTTAAATTAACAGGTATCAGAAGCTACTATCATGACATTTTAGCCCAAGATTCACTGTCACATCCTTTACTGAGTGACATATTGTAGCTGCTCTATACGATCAGATATAGCACTCTACAATACAGAAGCAAAGTAGTGGGTTCCTCGGTTGGCTTGGAGCCAGTGTGGAGTGTGTCTGGTAAAGGGAACTGTGGTATAAGTGTGAGTTTGTGCGTGTTGGGGGTGGGGGGTGAGGGTGCTGGAGGAGGGGTGCTTGTCTACTATAGGCTACAGTCTCATATACTTATACAGTTCATTTTCGCTTTGCACTGTTGGATATAAGACATCATGTAAAAGACAGAAAAACAGCGGGAAAGGAAGAAAAGAGAAAGAGGCTGGCTCAAGAGATTCACGCTTATAAACGAGAGCCGTGGAGATGGTCGATCATAAAGCACCAAATGCCGCACAAGAAGCGAGGCAGGAATGACCGGTGGCAGTAGGCAGCAAAGAATGATGGGAACAGCAGTTGTTGTGAACACACACGCACACACATATATGCGCACACACACACGCGAGCGCACACACAGCCAGCGCGACTCCACTGCTCTCAGGTAGAGCAGCAAAAAGTCCGCTCGCCTTGTTGCCATGACAACCCAGACCTCGGCTCTCCCGCTCTCCAGTGCCCATTAAAACCCTCAGGCCGTCAATCACCCGCCTGCCCGGAGAAAGAAAGAGAGAGAGAGAGAAAGAGAGAGAGAGAGAGAGAGAGAGAGAGAGAGAGAGAGAGAGAGAAAGCAAAAAAGGAAGACAGAGAAAAGAGAGAGAGAGAGAAGAGGGATGGAAAAGAGGCAGGAAAGAGAGAGAGAGCGAGAGAGAGCGAGAGAGAGCGAGAGAGAGAGAGAGAGAGAGAGAGAGAGAGAGAAGGAGGAGGTAAAAAAGAAAACAGAAAGAGAGAGAAAGCGAGAGAGAAAAAGAGGAATAAAGATGGAGCTTAAAGGAGCCTGTGGCTTTTGATAGCCCTGTCTGTTTGCTACTGCTATCTCTCTCTCTCTCTCTCTCTCTCTCTCTCTCTCTCTCTCTCTCTCTCTCTCTCTCTCCCTCTCCCTCTCCCTCTCCCTCTCTCTCTCTCTCTCTCTCTCTCTCTCTCTCTCTCTCTCTCTCCCTCTTGCTCTCTCTCTCTCTGTCTCTCTCTCTCCCTGTCCCTCTCTCTCGCTATCCCTCTCTGGTGTGCAAACACATAAACAGACACACAATATCCCAGCTCCATTTAACCCTTCTTAAGCCAGCACACTTATTGCAGTCTCCTCCTTTAAAGCATGGCCATCAATAATACATGAGCAGATCTTTCCAAAGGTTTTACCCTTTACACATTCCACGTCTACACACACACACACACACACACGACAACTGAACCCTCTGAAGTAATTAGCTACTGCTGTTTTAATTATCAGTATCAATCGTGAAACTCAGCTGGGCAGGAGACAGGGAGAGAACAGCTCAATCTGAGCATCGATCTAGACCCTAGATCCAGGCGAGGAATGGATCCCGTCTTATCTACCCCCAGACAAGCAGCGGAACACTGATCACCTGCTAGGTAACACACACACACACACACACACGTTTGTCTCACTACACGCACACACACATGCATGCACACACACACTCACACACACTACGTGGAGTTACTCACTTACACTCACTAACAAACCCGCTGATGATGAGCTCAAAAACGCGGGAGGTACTGAAAGACATGTTCACTGAGACACATACACTCACACACACACCTATACCTAAGTACATACGTATTGATAATGTTGATTATATGTACCTATATCTAACATGAATGAGTACTACATGAGCTCACTGTACCGAACTGCTGACAATAATAATACACCATATTCACCATCTATATCTACATAGGAGGTCGGAGGGATGAATGGATGGATACATACAGTTGTATACAAAGTTTAGCAGATACTTATTTGTTGAGTTTATCATACTGCACGGGCCACAACAAAGTTTGGTCTTAGAAGTTATACCTTCTGCCTCTCACAATTCAGGTCCACGTCTCTGTCAGCTTCCACTCATCTGTTCTATAAGCTCCATCAACTCCCTCCATCCCTCCTGCCTTCCTCAGCCACTCTCTCTGTCTCTCTCTCTCTGTCTCTCAGTGCTGCTGACTCCATAAAGATTAGGCTGTGTGGAGCCTGGGCCATAATCAGCACTGCTGCCTGACAGATGTGGCTTTTAATCAGTGGTGGGCTGGTGCTACTCTATACGCACTGCGACATGGGGAAACCCTCCACCAATACATGATACCTCTCTCTCTTCCTCTCTCTCTCCTGCACTCCCTCCCATGGCTCCTACAGCTGTTGTGTCAATCAGGTGAATTAATTACCAGCAAACAAATCTGCTGGGGAAAGCCCCCATGTAAACTGTCCCCCCCACACACACAAATTCCCAAACCTTGCTCAATCTCAGCAGCCTACATGAAAGCCTACGGGGAGTGCTCCCCCGCCCAAGCCTACAGAGTTACAGAGCATATGCGTGTGTACATGCACAGATACTGGGCAGGCATCGTCTTCCCAATACACCTTCTGAAATGTCAACACAGTAGTCTGACTGTAACCTCGGAGACACGTGCCCTTCGCAGAGTCCCGAGGTTCCTCGTCTACCGAGGGCTGCTATCAGTACAACTACAAGCTGCATGTAGGCTAATAATGCGAACACGCAGGTGAAACTTGATTGGGCAGGTAGCAGCGTAAGAATGCGGTGGCAGAGAACAAAATTAGAGTCTTAAAGGCTGAGATAATGAAAACCTTCACCACCAAAATAATAACCTCTTTGGAACGTAAAACATGGCTATCAACCTGCTGTACTATAAAACTACTGGGAACGCAGATCCCCCCAGCCGGTCATTAGCTTTAAAATACAACAGCATTCTGATAAATTAGCTCCACCACTAGTACGTCAACATGCACAGCAGTTAGTATACTATACCAATGGCAAGACACAACCGATCAGGGTTTACAGGCATGATTTGGCAAAAATAAAAGTAGGCAGTGTAGCCATGACTGGGTGAGGGGTGAGGGGTGAGGGGTGTCAAATACAACAAATACAGAGTACTGTGGAAACGTAAGAGACAACCAGTACAGTCTTCATATCTCAGCGTGATAAATAAGAAGTATCAGATATTATTATAGTATCAGATATTATTATAGTATCAGATATTATTATAGTATCAGATATTAATATAGTATCAGATATTATTATAGTATCAGATATTAATATTTAATAGTATCAGACAGAGGCCTCAACAACTAAATGAAATTGCACTCTTTCAGTTTTTAGTGTGCCCCCTTTTTACTTTTTTTCCATTTTTTCAGGAAGTTTACTTTCCGATTTCCAAGGAAATCTCCAGCAATATTTTCCACACCTCCAAGGTTCAGTCTTACAGGTTGCATTTCTCGCTTCTCACAATTCAAGTAATCCCAAAAACATCCAGAGGTCCTGTAAAGGTCTAGACTCTTCTTCTGCTCTGTCCATTATCTGCTCCTAATTTCTTCCCAATTTAAAATTCAGACTCATCAGCCCACGAAACCCTCCTTATATTTTAGAGGTCCTGTTCAGAATGTCCATTACTTGTCCATTCCTTTTCTCAGTAAGTGCTTCATGACAGCTACACTAAAGGGGCCGTATTGCTGAAATGAAAATAGGGGACATATCCGCCTGGTGGTCAATACCAAGTCTAATATTTTTATCTAGGAATTGAAAAGTGTGGGGTTGGGGGGTTCAGTTTTAGTTTCTTATGTTTTAACCGTGGTAACTGTTGTACTGCCATTTAATTTGGTAAAGGCCAACTGATGAAAACAAAGGGGCGAGGCAGTGATACTTTACCATTAAAGATGGAGTGGTTGTATGAGCCCCTAATTTATAATCATATTAAATATCCTGCCAACAAAAAGAGGGCCATGGTTACAGAAGAAAGACCTGTGGCTAAAGTCCAATAGCCAGACCCTAAACATCCCAGAACTAGCTCCAGTTCTGGAGAGACAGAGATGGCTATAATCAACATACGCCATATGCCTAATATGGATGACTGAACATGTGACACAGACTGCTTTTAAATCCCTGGGTTACCTCATGTCTTGAAAGACGTGTGTGGCGATCTTGTGGTCTTACATGACACCTGTTTTTTTGTTTTACACACCAGTATTCTCTAGAACCAGGCAAGCAAGTGTTAGAAGTGATTAGTGGGTGAAGTAGGCTGAAACTAGTACAATACTAACCGTCTGACTGTCTGCTTTGCTGCCAGGTCTTTCTTAAGACTGTGTTTGTAATTCACAGTTACACATTCACAGGGACTGTCCTCAGAAAACAACCACAGGGACATCTGGTCTGCCGAAGCTAAGACTAAAGAGTTGAAAAGTCCTCTTACAGTGGTGGAATGGACAGAAACACCTGTGGAATTTTCAAGATGTGAAGCTGAAATAGAGCTTGATTTTCTCCTCTCTCAAAGATGAAAGCACAGTTTATGTGCTATACGTCCGAAGTTTGCTTCTTTAGTTTTTAACTGGATCTGTGAGGCTGATGTAGCTAACATATAATGGAAGCTGACAACCACCAGTGAGATTACTTCACTATTTGAGACCTGGCTGTGAAGATTTTGGAATGATGCTAAACTGAATGATGCTGAAGTGCCTGGTGCAAAAAGGCATTCAGGGATTAGCCAGCTCAAGCACAAAGAACAACCAAATGATAGAGAAGCTCCTCCAGCCTGAACTCAGTCCAGGTACCCTTAACTTCACTGTAAATGGGAGTGACACTGCGAGGCCAGAGCAAGGCCTAGAAGTCGCGTACTGTGAGCTGGAGGCAGCCTTGGCCCCGACTGCGCTCACTCACTGCCCTTATTGACTGTGTCAGATGTTAATAGCTGTCGGCTTGAGTGGCCTGTTACCTCGGGTGGCTCACTTTGTTCTCGATGACCCTTCTCACATTCACACACAGAAGCAGACACAAATTCATGTACAGTGACATACTCGTTCTGATTACACATGGATAACTGCAGGTAGGGGGTTGTTCACACATGTACACACATGCCCAGACAATTTACAGAGCCTAAGAGGTCTGAGAACTTTGACAGAATATCACCGGTACTTTACTGAATGATTACAATCACTTACTTACTTCATTGCTCAATGGGTATTTTTAAAAAACTTCAGTATTAAGAGACTCACATCATTAGCCTGAACACACTTCTGTCCCAAATGTACAAATTTTATTGTGTGCAAACTTCTTTTTATAAGCTTCAAATACTTCATACTGAATACATCATTCTCAAAATCATGTTCATTTGATGGAACAAATAAATGTCCATTTTAACAAGTCCATATCGGTCACACTTACACACAGAGGTCAAAACAAGTGTCCTTCCATGGTAGCAAAAATCTGTAACTGGTTAAATGCTAGTGATGCACAGAAATGCACACCGCATATGAAAGCAGCTTAAAAACAAAAGGGGAAAAACGAAAGATCAGATTTGTGCCCCTCCAACTATGTTACGTAGCCTATGTTCGGAGGTTAAACCCCATCATTAAACAAACATGTTGCACCTTCAAAGTAAGTCTGGCGTTAACAAGGCTACATGCAAAAACATCCAATAAACACCTCAACCCCCAATAAACACACCATCCTACTACGCTGCAAACACGGTAGTGCAGATCTAACTGGAGAAAGGCAGTTCTTGTAAACTGTAAACCCAATGCAGGCACTAACGGCCTGTAGCCACATTTCTGGGGTTATGTCCACCTTAAGCTCAGCACTTCTGGGCAACTTCAACTTCAACAGACATAGAGAACCAACAACAAAAGTTGGGCCAATACTTCAACTTTGCTAAGGCGAGTTATATATCAGTGCACAGTTTATGGGCAGGGCCTCCTACACCACTTATTAAAAATGAAGAGAGGTTTGGGCAGTCCCAATATCACCCTCCCTTCTTTCTCCATTTCACACAACTGGGTTTTATTTGTGAGCATGGAAAGCCAGAGGGGGAAAAAAAGGAGAGGTTTAGTAAAGGGAGAGAGGCAAACTAAAGAAGTTTTGGAACCAAGATATAGAGGAGTGAGGAAGAGGACAAGAGGAGGAGGGAATATATTAGCAAAAATGCTGCAGGCAACACGACAAGCTTTTACAATGTTTAAAAGTGATGCCTGCCCCTTCAAACAATGGGGAAATGAACGCAGACTGCTTTGTCTAATGTGTGCGTAGTGCAAACAAACCTAACTTTACACAAGCTGAGAGTAACCGAACCGAGCCTCGGCTTCAGCCCGAATCTGTGGTTTCTGAGAGTTTACTGGTGAGGAGGCAGGTGTATCGCTTTGCATGTAGCGGTTATTTTTGGAACTTGGGGTGAGTTTATTTTTGGGGCTTATGTGTTCCAACAACTGAGGCCTGTGTAAAGTTCCATTCAAGAGTAGATGAGGCCAATGAGAAAGCACCTTGTTGACATGTTTAGAAAGATCTGAAGTGTGGAGAGGCACTAAGTATGGAATAAGCCGGGAAGCTGAGCCCCAAGTAGTCTTGAGGCCAGTCTGGCCATTCTATTTTTGATCTGGTGCATGGTAAGGTGGTCACATTACACTCTGTCTGCTGTAAGAATGGTTGGCAGGAAGGGCAGTCCCAAAGGAGTCATTTGGAGCTGGAGGTCTGCACTGAAAGGGGAGTTTCCCTTCAAGCAATCTGAGGCCCACTCTGCCACATGTGCTTTATAGCGTATTATTGCGACCCAAGCTCAAATGTATACTCCAACTGTGGACAGGCCATTTCTGGTATGCAAAGTTTCTGTCCCCATAAGATACCTGGTTAGCTAGCAGTGAACACAAAAGGATTAAATGCTTTAGGATGTCTGCTACTACTGTTTTTACCCATTAGACAGGGTTGTTTTATGACAGTTTTGTAACCCAGGCCTAAATACATGAGATCAATGCGGCAGAATGCTAATCAACCATTTGCAAAATAATGACTAAAGCATTCCTTAGTCATTCAGAATCGCTACTTTCTCCATCAAGCAAGGGGAAAAGATTAACAGTCTCCTCACAGCACAACAAACCTGCAGCAAGAACCTACTGTTTCATTTGACTGGCAAAGCTGAGATGTTTTTGGATTCGACTATGTGGAATGACAAAAAACGAGGGAAGCGAGATTTTAGGTTTTGCAAACAGCAAATTGATGGGATATAAGATCCATCACATGTTTACTACACTAGATTCATAACTGCACTAAACAAAGAAGCAAACTTCAGAAATCAACCTGGCCTGAGCAAACACAAATGGGTAAAAAAAAAAAAATTGGGTAACCTTGATTTCGTAACAAACTATTGCTGTTTGTACTTGTGGATCAATTTTAGCAGATGCTGACCAACCAAGGAAAATCTGGAGGTCTAGAGCACACAAAGGCAGAAAGGATGGGAAGTTTTGAAAAGAAAACCTAAAAACAGTTCTTAAGAGAGTCTGCAGTGTAAAGACAGATGGGAAGAAACAGGAAAGAGCCAAACAGAACAAAGGAAGGTAAAAGAAAGAAGTTAAAAGAAAAGCATGGTTAGGGCCGACCAGAGCACCTGCTACAAAAACCCTGCCAGCACTCTTAGACCATCAGCCCTATTAGCCAAGAAGCAAAAGTATTTCAAAATGTTTTAGGAGAAAAATCACCCAGCTCTGAACGAGATGCTCAACTTTCTGTGCAAACACTGGCTCAGATCCCACAGCGTTTCAGCACGGGTAAACTGACGTGTAGATCCAAAGCCACAATCCCTCCGTGTAGATCATGAGTGAAACCACTGAAACTGAGTCACCCAACCCTTAACCAGCTGTGGTCACCAGCACTCAGACCACTCAGCGGTCAGTTTGCCTGCTGTCTCATGAACAACATGAGCCCAACCCGTGTTGGTTTCCCACTATGGGGAGCTGTAACTTCCCCATAAATGTGAAAAATGCAGTGATGTTATCACAGCGGAATGGTCCGATCTCTCGTTTTTTGAAGTCCACCCTTACAGAACAATAACTCAGACTATGGTGACCCCTTCTAGGTCCAAATCACAATAGCAGTGCAGAGAGGGAAAATAATGAGCCAGTGAGGGGTTTTGTCCTAGCTGCAGTGCGCATGTCACGCTAACCCATGCTAGCATCTCCATCAATAAGTAAACATGGACTGACAGAAATATCTCAACACCCCACCCCCTCAACCTCCTGGCCCAGCACAGGACAGCAAGCCTCTCCACCTCCGTCTCTGTGAGAGCAGAACAGAATCACGCTTCAGTGATTTCATAAACAGCTGAGATCTATCCACCTTAACTTAAGAAGAGAACTGTTCGGACTCTTGGCCCCAACCTTTTAGACCTGATTATCTTGCTTATCTGCTGATTTGTCTGCTTCCTCCTACCATCCTTTATCTCTTTCTCATCCACCACAGTGTTTAGAATGTATTCATACCTGAGACAGAGGGTTCGGTCAAGTTTGGAAGTTGGCCTCGCTACGCCCTCTTCATATTAAACCCTAAATTTACATGGGGTCCAGTTTCACGGGTACAACCCTTTACTTATTTCTGGCCAGAGTTTAGTAAATATCGTCATGTTAGTAGCAGCAACTTTCACCGTTCATCTGGTTTAGTTGCAGCAACAGCCTGCTAGACCCTACTGTGGAGCGATACAGTTAACTGAAGGAGGTGCACTGCAGGTACAGCTAGTGAGGACACTAACCCGGCAAGCGGGCTGCTATGCTAGCTATAGACTAAATCAACATGTTGTTACAATTCTGTCTACTGCAGTGAATGCACGCGCCAGCCCATGTGTGCATCAGAAATTGCTTCATGGTCATAGGTATCGGTACACCCTTTACCTATATCAATACTGTGTTAAAGTGACAGTGTTATTTGACCACTGCTTCTGGTCCGCCATATTTCGTTTTTTTAAAACACGTGTCCACATCAATCACCTCCGGCACTGTCAAATGATAGATGGTTTAGAACAATCTGCATCATCTGTTAGGGAGAACATGAGCAGGAGCAGAAGAAAGAAAATGAAGTCAATCAGAAAAGTAAGATCCTGCAGGCTGACAGAAGGGGCAGCTACAATATCAGCTTCAGGATAACTGTCTATACACATATGCACAATATCTAGTTTGTCTAGTTCTAGTTGTCTAAAAATATTGAGCATGATCATATGACCACAGGCGACATTGATATTATACTGAACTCTGTCAAAGATGCCATTTAATTTACTTGCATTCAACTGCATTATCAACTGTAATATCTCCATTTATGTATCTCCAAGGTCTGGTCATCTCTCTTGACATTTCCATTGGTGCTGAATATTCTTTGCCCACAAATTCTACTGGATTGATGTGGCACTTCAAACTACATCTAAATGAGCACTGCAACAGTTCACGGTAAATTCTGCAGTTAGGCGGACGTTCTACACTAGTAAACTAGGAAAGAGTCTGCAACAAGCACAGCACTATAACTACGGTTCAGTTACTGCTTAGTTACAAACAGTATAGTGTAGAATTATATTGAGCTTCATGGACAATATCCTAATACGCTGCAATGACACTGAAAATTGCCCATTGGTGTCAGAATTTGTGCCTCTCTGAGACATCTCTGGACATGATGCTGATCCTGAACAGAGGAACACTATGACCCAGGGGACGTCCTGAATGTGTGTCCCGCAAACCACGGCACACCCAGGCTGCCTTAGCCTCTTTCTCTCTCTGTCTCTCTCTTTAGTGCTCTCTTGTTCAGTTCTTCTCTCTCTCTCTCTCTCTCTCTCTCTCTCTCTCTCTCTCTCTCTCTCTCTCTCTCTCTCTCTCTCTCTCTCTCTCTATGCTAATTCTGCATGTGAAGAGCAGCAGGCTGCAGAGTCCCTAGAGGACAAACAGGGTCGTCTGCCTCCTCTTCTCTATGTCTCTCTCCCCCTCTATCTCTCTCGGTCTGTCTCACTTCCTCTCTTTCTATCTCTCTCTTTCTCTCTGTCCCCCCACCTCCCACACCCCTCAGCCCCCACCTCCCACACCCCTCAGCCAATAGAGTCTAGGTGTCAGGCAGCTCACAGAGGCCGTTGTCATGGTGACAGGTCCTGTCTGTGCTCCGTCCCTCAGGCATCCCAGATCCAGAAAGCATCGTGATTTTGAGAGAGAGAGAGAGAGAGAGACAGAGAGAGAGAGAGAGAAAGAGAGAGAGAGAGAGAGAGAGAGAGAGAGAACGAGGGAGGGAAGGAGAGAGAGAAAGAAAGAAAAAGTGAGAGAGCTGGAAAGAGAGAGAGGCAGACAGAAAAAAACAGAAAAAAGGAGTACATGTGCAGAGAAGGGGAGGGAGAGAAGAGATAAAGAGCGAGAGAGAGCAGGAGGAGGTGGAGGACCATAAAGGAAAGAGATGAAGAGAAAGCACGCAAGAAAGAACACGAGAGAGAGAAAGATAAAGAGCTTGGCTTGGGAGAGAATACAGAGCATGAGCTGGGAAGGAGAAAAGAAAGGGACATAAAGAAAGAGAGAGAGAGAGAAAGAGAGAGAGAAAGAGGGAAGGAGAATAAAACGCTGCCCTACTTTGACCAGCTATTGTTCCGCTGACACAGGGTGGAAAGGTCAGGGTCGAGCGAGGCTGACTGACAGCATGTTTAGTTGCTGTGGGCTAGTAGACAGGGCAGGCATCTCACACCCCTATTCCTGGCACCCCACTCACCCCTGACCTTTGAGACACCCTCCGCCAGACCGTACCAACCTGCCTGGCCCATCATCCTGCCCTATCCCAACTCAGGGTCACTGGCAGATCCTTGCTTGCATTTGCTCTGGATCATGTAACGTGCCCAAAACATCCTGCACCTGGTGTGGGCAAAAATAGGGGTCTGGGGAGCACGGACCAGCGTGTCCAGTGCCAGAGTGACTTTTTCATGAGACAGATTTGAGAAAGATCTGGACAGTTAGTGAAAGTGGTAACAGCTACCACACAGGACACATCAGACAGGCAACCACATCCACATATGAGAAATACGTTAGCTAATAAACTTTATACAGTACAAAACCCAATACGAAAAACAGCGGCTTGGAATTCACATCGCCAAGGCAAATAATGTAATATTTAAATATGACATGAGCTGTAATTCATCTAATACATGTCACACGTTGACTAGAAGAACATTAATTAACACGATGGTTCTGAAAGGATGTGTAGCTGTCAAGAATTCAAAAAAGAAAAAATCAGGCAAAAAAGACAAACAATGGATAGACCACCCCAGAGTCCAGACCTCAACATCACTGAATGTGTATGAAACGGTTTGGATTGTCAGAAGCAGAACACCTAACCACCGTCTACAACTGAATTACTCCCGAAAGGAATGGGTGCTGTAATAAAGGAATGCAATGTCATATGCAGTTGATGATAATTTTGTGCAATTTTCAGTTAAAATGCTTTCTGCCTTTCTCCTGGTGCTAAGAGTAGATCAACCTGTAATTAATGGCTGTTTTGGCTGAAAATGAAATAAATGAAAGATGGTCTTTTGTACAGTGCTGCAAAAGAACATTTATACAGAGAAGGTCTGCACTCTTACAGCAACATGTTCTATATGCTTTAGTTACACTGACTGGCATACGCTAATTACTCATTACATGAAGATGCAATGACAGCAGTAGGAATTCATGTGTTTTTCTTTTTTTGGTGGGTTATTTCAGTGTGGGCAGCATGTCAACAGAAGTAGTCACCCTAATGACAGGCATATGTGGTCACACTAATGACAGAAATGGTTCACTTGCTGGAATATGAATGTCATGACGAAGGCACCGATCAGAGTACTCCAGAGAATAAAAGCTCTCTGCACTAACATTATTGCCCTCCTTGGTTCTTGCTTGGACAGCGACCCTGTGGTTGAGCTGACTAAGGCAAGACTGAAAGCTATCGAGGCAGGCCGAATGACAACAAACTGTCCAGTGTCTTGTCTTGCTTTGGAGTATTTCATGAGCACTTCTGACAATTGATGGCAAAGAGCTGCCAAAATTCACTGAGATGCAGCTCGAGAAACACAGCTGTTTCCCAAAAATCTGAATGTTTTCCACGGAGAGTGATCTTGCAGATTTATCAACATCTAACTGTTGCACAAGCTGTCAAAACTCTGGTACATTTCGCAGCACCACCGCATGTCTTCTGTCTGACTGATGTCATGCAAAAACCAACACATCTGTGCATTTTGGTAAGAATGTCTCACATAGGAAGTCGAGTTCCTTTCTTTCTCTCTCTCAGAAAACTATAGGAAAAACAGCCAGGATGTTCACTCGATTGTTTTCTGCATTCGAGATGCCATTACCACCAAGCGCATCTGGAGTGGTGGGATGAAGCATGGTCTCCTGCTTATTGTGGGCACTTGACTTTTTTCCTCACAAGGCTATCCAGCAAGCTAATTGTAGATCAAACAATTTAAGGGCCCACATTAACCCCCAGGAGTCTTCTGAGTGTGTAGGTTAGGTAAGCTCTTTTCAAAAATCTCAACACCACTGGACAAGTACCAGTTTGAAACTAATCCCATTGGCGAAGAGACCCTTCCCATCTAAATTTGCACAGCAGGGAGGGCTGATGAAAGCGCCTGCGATATGAACCACATGAAAGGCCGACTGAAACGAGGCAAGCGCTAGCGCTTTGTTTAGCAGCCATCGTGTTAGCGGTGGCACAATACGCCTGTTAGATTAGTGAATTGAACAATAAGATTCCACTCATTACAGCCATCCATAAAAAACAACCTGGCACTCAAACCCCATAAATTCTTCATAATATTCCCAGTCAAAGTGTAGGTGTTAATGCAATGATGAGAGTAAAACGCTGCTCACTGCCGTCTCCTGAAACAATCAGGATGGCCCAGAATGGATGAAAGACAATAAACCATGTTCAGGGGGGCGTCCATTAGCCATATTAGTGTCTGGGTGGTCTTCAACTCCTGAATGTACTTTGTTGAACTGGGATTAAAAAATGAGATGATGAAAGTATGCTACGATTGAGAGTTTGTGTGCGTTTGAATACCCATGCTTCTAACCAGCTACATCTTTGGTTTGTCAGTCCATGCTTCCCTATAATCGTGTCCTTCTATCCGCATTTGAATAAAATGAAAACATTCTTCCTGCCAGTTATTTGCCTATCATAACACTGCTTTGCACTCTGGGGAAGTGCTGCTACAGACACAATATGACTGGACAGATGGAAACAAATTAGTAGCAAAGTAGCATTAGCATCCCCCCCTGTTCACCACCTATCCACCCCACACACAGACACGCACACACATACCGTAACCCCCCCACGCCCCCCTTCCTCCTGGCAGTGATCTGGGTATGGGCCGCGGCTAGAGCCTCAACCAAACAAGAACAATACTCTGAATCCAAACTCAGCCCATCCCCCACCCAGCCCAACACACTCGCAGGAAAGTGCAGAAAAATCCCTCGGTGGGTTGGCCAGAATTTATACTGCCACTGTAATCCGCTTGGCTTTCACCTCCTTGTCCTCAACGGGGAGGGGGTTCATAAAAGAGAGGGAGAGAAAGAGAGAAAGAAAGAGAGAGTAAGAGCAAGATAGAGACAGTGAGAGAGGGACTAAGTGAGAGAAAGAGAAAGAGAAAGAGAAAGAGATGAGGAGGGAAGAGGGGACTGTGAGGCAAATAACAAGGGCAAAGAAAACAAAGACTGTGAGGGTGCGCAAATAAGTCCAGAATTAGCCAGAGACATTACCACTGGACTAAATGAGCTGAAGAGAGCTATTACAGAAGTACTGGGGACAATAAAACAAATGAATGACAGTCAGAATGAATGATGGCAGTGGTTTAAACTGAGGTCCGACTGATGTGATCATTTTTTGAATGATCCACTTATGGATTTTCAAGGAGCAGCAAAATTCTGCCAGAACAATTTTTACATTGAATAAATATCTCATGGACATTACCACCATTAATTAGCTCTTTGGAAGGAGTATCATTCAATATAAACAAGAGTCAGAGTGTGTATTGTTTAATTATCGCTACATGGTCAATAAATAAATACATTATAAAAATACATAAAAATAACTAAAGTAAACTATCTGCAATAAGAGACTGGTTAGTCGTTAAATTCAGACTACAATTATTTGTATTTTGACCATGATGGTGATCAGGAGTACCAGATCAGTCTATTCCTGCAGGTGAGCTTAGTGGTCTGTATAAAATAAAACCCCCCACTAATATCAGATGTCACCTTCTTTCAGTCCAAAAACATCTGCAGGGGAGTCCTAGAAGTTGACACAGTTCAGTCTGAGAGGTCATTTTCTGCTTCTCACGGGTCAAACTATTCAACCTAACACATTCAGTGATGTTGAGGTCTGGACTCTGGGGTGGTAAGTCAGTTGTTCTGAGAAGACCAGCAGTTTCTTTGCTGTTTGGTTTGCAAACATTTTTTTGTCTATTTATTTTTCTTAGTAAGGGTTTCTTGATAGCCATTCTTCTTTGTTGTGCAGTTGGATTATCTTATAGTTCATCTAGATAAACAAGTACTTATTGGCCATTGTGGTCTCTGACTTTCACACACCTTGCAAAACAGATTCACTTTCTCCAAACATCTACAGAACAGTCAAACCTTTTTCACTCTGTATCTCCATCTGATCATAACCACCTGATGTAATTCAATCTCTCTCATACACACACACACACACACACACACACAGGTGAACGTGCACACACACGCAAACAGTTATCATATCACGTGTGAACACGTAGGTTGTCTGGATGTGTGCTTAAGCGTGACAGGAGAAATGGAGTTAACAGGTAGAGCCCCCTCAATCCCAGCACTCTGAGTGATTCCTCAGAGCAGCCTGCAGGAAGTGGGAGGACATCCTGTGAGAAAAGGCCCTGATATACGACTGGGGCACTTGAAACAAGAAAGGTGATGGACTCCCCGTAACACCAATGAAGCCATGGGGAGTTATGAACCTGGGGGGTATTAAAAAGAACAAAGGGGTAGATAAAGTCGTTTCTGTTCAAGAGAAGAAAGACCAGCAAAACTGTTTGAAAGACCTTGTTCACATGACCCCAAAAACATTCTGTGCTACGTTCAGCACGGTTCAGCACGGTTCAGCACTGCCCTACTAAAGGGTCACCTAAGGGCGTAGCAGGGAACCCGTCTTTCTGAAGTTGCTGCTTTACAAATCTTCCCCGTAAGAACACATTGTTAATGAAAGTTAATGGAAGTAGTTAATGGAAGTAGGTGTTTGCTGTCAACAACTTCTGGTTTCAAGCAAGCAAGCATAAATAATATCCATCCACCTATACACCTAGACCAAACTACACAGCACTTTATTAAACAGCATGTTATTTATACAGGTAGATAACCTATGTTGCTTAAGTTTTTTATTCAGAGATTAACAATGTCAAAAATAATATATTTTGATACTTCAGGACAATTTACCATGTACATTACACCACAAATACTATCAAAACTGTGAACGCTACAAGTCTATTTAAGATTTGTCAAACTGTGTTGAACTAAATGGAGTTAACCAGGACTAATATTTCTCTCTTTAAAACACAAATATGTAGTAGTTCTACTTAAGACAGTACTGAAAATATCACAGATGTGTTCAGTGAAGCGTGCTGTTTTGCACTGGGGCACAATTTATCACAATGCCGATATACTGTATATTGTCTATTTTAAAACCTCAATAACGAGCGAATACTGTTCTTTCTGTTGGAATTCAGCCTATAAAAAGCATGTACTAGTAGAGGTGTAGGAAAATCTCAAAAATACAGATTATCACAATTTGATCACTTTTGTGATATCGTATCAAATCTCCAAAACACATCATTTTTTTTAAACATTCAAAGATTTATATCAGATAGCATTTCATTTTATTATTAATGTTCTTCACCTTCACTTTTCTACTTCAGTGCACAGTAGTAGAGTAAGTGCACACTGCTAATGTTTACACTAGCAAATCTATGCTAATGGTGGTATGGCTACAACACTTTATCTAAAATTAAACTTTATGATATAGAAATCATGATACACTGCATTGCTTACAGGTTTTGCCAATACACAGCCCCAGGTACTAGCATGTTCCAGGTGTATATGTTCCAGGCCTACATGTATGTTGGGTATTAGCCAAAACCCTAAAAACAGCTCTTCCATCAGCCAATTCTAGCTATGAAAACATTAAAATACAAAAAGGTTTAAATAATAGCCTACATTTTTGTTGGTCTATTTGTACCAAATGCTTATGTAATGTAAAGACCAGGCATTTTCAAACTGTGAAACAAAAAAAAAAAAAAAAAAGACCCTAAGAACTTCTTTAAAGAAACAGCTGGACCAAACACTTCAGTACAACTAACAATAAAAAAGAATAATATGATGTAATTTGCATAAAATGCATTTATTTACCGTTTGCAATGTTAGTACTGTTGACCAAACATCGTCTAAACATCCACAAATGTCCATGCCTTCTCTACCACAACTGCTGCCTCCATCCACTGCTTCACACAGACTGATGATATCTCATCCACAAGACCTCTAGGCCTGTTCTTTGAGGACACGATCTTCCCTTATTACTCAATATGCACCAAACTGCAGTATGATTCTATTTCTTTGTGATCTGGTACATTTAATTTAGGCTAGCTTGAGCTGGCTTTGAGTCAGCAACATGGTGGTGTCAAGAACTCGAGCAGATGCAACCATAAACTGCCTCTCACTTTATTAATGCCCACCGAATCATTATCATCCCTCCTCACCAAGCCAAATTAACGAACCACTCAGCAGCTACTTGCTGAATCCACTTCAGTAGCTAAACGCTGATATCACAAGCACAGCATTTTGACGCAGGCACCTCTGTTTCTGTGTGTTTATAGGATTGTTACAATTTTGACAATCTTTGACATTACAGATTTACAGGGGTAAAAATAACTCAGGACTGTTCAGTGAAATGTACACAATCCAGGAATAACAAACCAGGCGCACAGGCTGACAGCTAACTGTGGAGACAGTGAGCACCATAATCCAGGTTTGTCAGTAATATTTAAACAGACAGTCTGCTTTACCTGATGGTGGGGAATATTTATGTCTTTGTTCCACCTTGTGTATTACTCCCTGATGAAGGCCAGACTACGCTACAAAACAATGGTACACTGTTAGTCTGCGTGAAGAGGGAGTTTATAACTGTTGTCTGCCAGGAATTTCCTTCCTACCTCCTTCAATGTTTTTACCACCATGTTTACATGTACAAAAAGACAGTCCCCTCACTTCATGTTGGTTAGCTTTGACTAATGGATGGTTAAAAAAACGTTTTGAAATCAAGTGATTCTTCGTTATCATGATAAACTACAACACAGTATGCTTTTCTAGGCATATCGTTCATATATCCCGAGCACTTAATAACTACGTTTCAGTAAACAAAGCATTATTAGATTCACTGTTTATCAGTAAACTGGATAAAAGTCAGTGAAGTTGCAGGTTTATACTTTTTATTACAGCATTTGTAGCTACATGTGGCTCTACAGGTGGATGAATTTGTCTGTTCCAATGTATTTGACCTCAGAAAATGTGAATATAGTGATTCTGTCATTTTGTGTGTCGTGCACATGAAGTATCATTATATAGAGTTTGCCTATCTCTACTGTTTTCAGAAACATGGATCCTCAGTTTTGCAGAAGACCAGTCTAACCCACAAGTAATGGCAACTTATGTCCACCAATATGCACTGTGCAAACTGCATACCTACATCATCACTCACTTGACTTAAACTACCCTATACCGTAAAGCAATCTCAAATAAATTTGCCTTGGTAGTTGTTAACACTGTCAGACATACTGTTTCTGAGAAGCTCTGGGTGATATGCCGGCGCACACCGATCATTCTTTACTAGGGCTGAGTTTTATCATGAGTCTGGGGTGTTTCAGTCACAATGCATGGACACCAGCCTCTCACACCACCAGAGGCACTGCCTCACTCGGTTAGCCACATGAGACAACACCGCGGCCTCGGGGCCTGGTCCTCACAACAAACCAAAGACCAGCTGCTACTGACAGAGTGAATGCCTTCCAAATTCCAGCAGTGTCTGACAACCACAAGTGTATGAACAAGTTTACGGGATGTGCCTTATAATAACATTTAGGAGCCCTAGGTTCCATCTACATACACGGCTCTGTTTTGTGCCCCATTAAATGTTTTACACCTACGTTATCTGTTAAATACGGCTCTTATTAAAAGTGCAGGACATCACTGAATCATAAGCCACTGTGAACACTGAAAACACATGTTTACTTCAGCATCTAAAGGGCTGTATTTGAAAATATGACCTATCATTTATCCTGAAATGTTAATTATAAGATGATGTCAGTTTTTGGTTTGTACCACCTTATGACTAAATGTGACACACTCTTGTTCACTGTTATAGGTAGAAGTCATCCAAACAGCATTAAAATGTTGGAGCCATTTTTAAGTATTACTTTACGGTATTCAGCACTACGACGCGGGAGGTGTGTTTGAGGTGAACAGATTACAACCCTATTGATTAAAAGTGGGATTAAAAGTTCTGGGGTCCTCTGTTATGCTCTACAGGAAGATGTTAGTTGAGTGTGGAAATCCCAGCAGTTCTAACAGACATTGCAACCACATCAGCATGCGTTATTACTTACAGAGCAGAACACCAAATTCACACAACTTCTATTACAATGGAACGGCCATCCCAGTAAACCTGACCTTGTTTCCCCGACTCAGAACACTCGTGAGGTAATCAGCCGCCAAGCAGACTAAAAGTAGAATCATATGTCAGGAAAAAAACGAGCAAGGCTGTCTTTAATTGACAGCTGTTTACAGAAAGAGAGTAGGTGGTGTTTTGCTCAGTAACGTTAACCAGAGATCTTAAATGAACCATTTGGCTTTGTGAATTTTTTAAAATCGCTCGCAGGTTCCAGTCAGACCTAAAAACAACTCTTTTGGGGTTGCCATTAGGTATGGACTCAAATTTCACCTACACTCTAATTTGAATACACACATTTAAAATCGAAACCAATCCCAAACCCGTTCGTTACACCCGAGTGAGGCGCTGAAGATTGCTTGGGACTCATAAGCCTTTGACCTATAGCATACAGCCTCTCTCTCTGATGGAGACCATTACAGCAGCTAACTGCATGGCAAACAAAGACGAATGATAAGGGCGCACTGAGCGCGCAGCACGTAGCCCCTGATCACTGAGACCCCCGTTCAACATTATTGATTCATTTTAGAACCAAAGTAGCAAGCCAAAGGAACTTAACACCGCTAATCAATGCTGCTTAACACATTATTGAGCAACCACGGCTTCTTCAGACGTCAAAATTCCAAACAGGACCTACACCTGCAAAATGACAGCAGGGGGACAGGATTTCATTTAGCTGTCTATTCATGGAGTTTCCAAACCTGCAGTCTGTAAACGGAAGAGCAAATATTTTACCATAGTCTGAATCTGGTGAAAATGTATTTGTGTGTGCAGACCCTCTTTACATTTCTGTCATGTCTTCTGAAAGGCAGACGTTAATATAGAATCCAAGTGTAATTCAGTTTGTAATAACTAAGTACAGTAGTGCCTAAAAGTCAGAGACCACCATTCATTTATTTATTTAATTTTCTAGTGAAAAAAATTATGTTCAGGGGATATGTCTCAATTAAAGAAAGGATAATCCACTTGCTTCATTGGAAAAACTGCAAAACAGAGGTTTCCACACTGTATTAAATGTCTCGGGAAATGGGAATCTAAAGAGAGAGAGAGAGAGAAAGAGAGAGAGAGAGAAAGACAAGCAGAGAGAGAGACGAGACTGTGGAAGAGAGACCTGGTAGAGGGATAGACAGACATAGAGGAGAGACGCAGCGGGAATGATCGAGAGAAAAGCAGGAGAGAGAGAGAGAGAGAGAAGAGAGAGAGAGAGAGAGAGAGAGCATCCACTATCAGATAAAAGATAAAAGAGAAGGAGAGAGAAAGAAGGGGAGAGAGAGAGGAGAGAAGAGAGAGAAATGAGACGAGAGAGAGAGAGAGAGGAAGGAGCTTGTGTCCAGAATCTCATTAATTCAGAAATTCCACTGTTAGGGGGAGGAGGGAACAAAAGGCGAAAGACAGAGAGAAAGGAAAGCAAGAGACAACTCAGCGCTACGTGTCTGAATGGATGTAAAGCATCCAAGTAGCCCTTACTGAAATTTTCACACAGCACGTAGCGTATACAGTTGCTGAATAATCAGATTTGGCAGTCACAGGCCAAAACTAATTAGACCAATTAAACGCTATTTGCGGCCCAGTCAAACCCTGTGTTTTGGGCGGGCACCTTCGATGCACGATGCCATTTAGTCCCCAACAAACATTTACTCTGCAGCTTCCAGCACGCAACCTCTCACAATAAATTAACAAACAAATTACAGAGGGGAAACGTTGAAGAGCATGGCACAAATGGAAGGAAAATGAACTGGCTGAGGATATCAGTTCAGTTTCTTCCGTTAGCTGTGAGTCGGCATCTCAAACTCAGTCCTGTATATCATGCTGAAAGCAGGCTTGTCAGTTTCTACAAGCACAAGCAGATGGATTGTGAGCTAATTCTTATACACCATGTATATAATTCAGAGCGGAAAAACATAGTGTCAATTTAGACAGTCATTACACCCGTCATGAATTAAACTACAACCCATGTAGTTTTGGATTCATCATGGAATGTCCACACAGTGTAAATGGCAGCTGGTGAATTAAAATCTGAGAGGCTAGTCTAGGCTAGTTTTGCCAGACCCCCTCAGATGCATATGCCACATAGCGTGAACAGTGTTTCAACAACAGAGAGGCGGTCTCCGATGTAGGTCTAAAGGAGATAACTTACTCCTCTTATTACTGCAACTGTCACTGCAAGCCGACCCATGGCTGGCTACACCCCTCGTACATGCAACCAAATAAAGTGAAATCAGTGAAATGCCTCTTATAAGCAGAAAGACGAAGGTTAAAGAATGTGAATGTACCATTAAAGGTACAGCAAGGTTCTTTCACAAGCACATTCCCAGACAATCAAAAGGTTTTTTTTAAATAATGGTTTAAAACTGTAAACATTAAAGTCATGACGAGGTCAAAGTGACGTTATCAATATATAACTGCAATCCAACATGGTCCAAAAGTGTCCTGAAGAAAGGTACTGAGAATATACACCAGTGATATGTGAAGTACCACCCCAATGACAGTTTAGTATCTTTCTCTGAGAGTGCAGGACAAACAGAACCCAAAGAACGGATCTCAAAGCAAACCTTAGTGTCACATGCTCCAGTTCAATATGCATGTAAATAAATAAATGCATGAATAAATAAATGACAAGACAGATGAATAAATGAAAAGTCCCTCTCCCCAGAGCCAGGCCCTAGCCGTGCCTTTTAGAGCAGCCTCCACCTTTCTGACGGTACGGAGCGGTCTCTAATCTGCCCATCCATGCCAGGGATTACAGCCCCTCCACCATCAACATGACCACTGCCGCTCCGCCCCCTCCCCCACCCCAACCAGGTCAGCAGCTCCTCCCACGTGCTCGTCCTCTGCCTCAGATTTCTGTTATGACAGCAGATCAGTGAGCAGCATTGACGTGTGGTGCAAACAGATACATGACAATACAGTAGTTTACATACAAGTACTAACTGCATACTCACACGACAGACAGACAGGCAAGAGTCATATGAGGACAAGTTTGAACACATCCTCTACAGAAAGCCTAATGTTTACGTCAACAAAACACGTCACCAGAGGTGTATAAACTTTTACAAATGACTGCAGACAGATGATGATGAATGGACCAGCAACAACTGTTCAGATTAGAATAAAGTCGTATGGTTCTCTTCCCTCTCCAACAAAGTCACCATTCCTGAGATATGAGATTTTGTTATGACAGTCGCAATGAAAAATCCTATGTCCACAAATTGTGGTGTATATATAGCTCTCTCGCTGACCCATATTGATAACTGTTAATAATAAGAACGAAGTGAGCCATTTACTTCCTGAAAGCTTATTACAGAGCCAAAAACCACAGGGTCAGTAGTACAGGATTTTCAGCTGCCCAAAAATTGGAGACAGGTTATTGAGAAAGAGATTTAGCCTAATTCAGGACTAAATCACACAGCCAGAGGAGTTTAACCTATGTCCAGGAAGGGTGTCACACGGGGATGTCGATGTGTGTCACTACACTTGAGGTTGAACACTGAACTCCCCTTGAAGAGGACGCTCCCCAGATGTCAGAAGAGACGCACGAATGCAGGGGTATGAGATGCGGTGGAATTAAGAGGTGCAGGGAGGGAGGACGGTAATGATTAAAATGATACATGAGAGCCACATGGCTGAAACGCAGTGCTTTCTCTCAGAAGGTCAAGAGTTAATGAGACACAAGTGATGCTAAAGCAGTTGCTCAAATCAGTCCCACTGTTGCACAGTACACTGCCCAGTTGATCCACAGATAACTTCTGATAAACTTCTGAATAAAATTCTGATCTCTGGTAATATTTGCAGATTTAATTAAATAAGGTCTAAAAGAAACATTCCAACATGTTTAGTTAAATGGCACGTTACTGGCTGATACGACATAAACGGCCTAAAGAGCAGAGTCTTACATGAGCAACACTGAGTTTCAGTTTTAAAACGTTTAAATTAACTGAGATTATCAACAGAATGTGAGGAAATAAAGACGATAATGAGTCGCTGTAGCATCGAGTGCAATCAGTCCGACATGAGAGGAAGTCTTCTAATCTCTTGTCGATCATGTTGGTTCCACTCCAGGTTAGTTCATTTAAGTACAGGTACCATTATATATACCATTATAGCAGCCTCTGCTGCCCTCCTGCACCAGGAAACCACATTTGGCAGCAAACAAAAGAAGTGATGTAAACAGAAGCAAAACCAAAGTCAACATTTCTGTTACTTTCCACTGTTTGGAGTATGAATTTGACAGGTTATGTTACATTGCATCTTAAAATTAAATGACCATTGTATCAGAGGGGATGGAGCCACACAGAAATCTTTAATTAACCACAAGGAGTTCTTGGTGTTCAAACTGAATACTTCAGCTCATATAAAGAAGAAGTGACAGCCACTAAAAGTGCTTTATCAGTGGGATTGTCACTAATATCAATACACTGTAAAAACTACATAGGAAATCCAGCAGTAATCTATCGTATTCTGTACATACAGCAAGACACTTAAAGGCTTACAGAGGAGGGGATAAAAACAGGGGTCAGAGTGACTACAGGGCCTCTTTATTTCCATTCGTTAAAAACTATCATACCCTGTCATATTGCAGTACTTACCTATATTATTTAAAGCTTATCGCTAAAACGTGTTCTTGACCAGCTCGTCTCTGCATACTGCAGTACTCGTTACGAGTGTTTTTGTTGGATTGCTTTCATTTTCTAATATAAAGTGCATTTCATAGCAGTTTTACACTTAACATGTGATCCCTAAACCAAAGACAGTAGTGCACGAACATGATGGCACAGGTTTATGTAACTGTGGAAATGTACTTTGTATAAAATGTGCTTGGTAAAAATTAAGCACTGTTGTAATTAATAGCATGACGACACTGTGTTCTTTAAATAGCTATAGTGACCTAGATTCAGCTAAAATAGGTATCTACAGTAGACTGCAGTATAGTGCAATTAAAGCAGTTTTTTCTAAAACGAGAGAATTACGGTGCTGTGTGTGAAAAATACCTTACCGTAAACACAGCACATGTCAATAAAAAGTAGAGCAACAACCTGCACATTTGCTCTCTCTCAGTAAATAAGCAGCACTATACTAGTAAAACTACTGCCAGGTATTGACTGTAACCCTACAGGTTTTTTACAGTGTACCAATATCGATGGATCTCAAACTTGGCGCACGCTATTCATCAGCAAACAATGTTTAAAGAAAACAGGAAAAGCAAACAAGAAGAGCGGCGCCTGAAAAAACACCAGAGAAAGTAAATATAAGATAGGGATTTGCCTGTGTGTGCAGACATTTAAATATGGGGGACATCCGGAGCCCCTTGTAATGAGCTAAGCACAGTCATTCGTTGATATAGTGCTGAACAGTGATGCCAAGGTAAAAGGGAGCCAGGTGCACACACAGCCTCAGAGGCAATCAGCAGATCAGTGGGGAGCTGTTTTGCCTTCCAGTGAAAGCCTCTGGAAGCACATGGTATAAAAATAATAATTACTCAGCATTAAATTCACTGTCTGTAAATATACCCAGGGTAGCTGTAAAGCAGTGAGGAGGAGGGTGGAGGGTGTTGAAGAGAGAATCCATGTAAAATAAAGAAGCATGCACAAAATACCCACAGTGTAATAACCAGGACAAAGGAAAAAGTGCCAAGTACACTTTTTTATTCAAATAAAAATCCAGTTTGTTTATGAATCAAGTTAATACCAGCCTGTCAGAAGTCGCAGTTACTGCTGACAGTGGGGCATCTGACAGTTTGTGATCTTTGTGAGTTTATGTACCAAAAATTTATCATGTTTAATTTTTATATGGTCATTTCCAACCTATGGCTGTGTTAAGGCTGCAGGCAACCCTGATGCGCTTCTCACATCAGATCTTTTGAGACGAGTGTCTGCAAAGTTATTTGCAAGTGACCATATTGGACGCGTGTGTCCAGATGTTATCAGCCTATCTGCATAGATTGCTATGGTATCAACATAGACATCAGTAACTACAGAGCAAATCCTGGCACTTCCATCAGTCTGGATACGCCATTGTTTTTGTTTTTTGTGATGCAAAAGGCATTATGAAGTCCAATTTAGGGGCCAGAGTGTCCAGACTGAGACGCATTTTAGAATATCCGTCTGGAATAGCGTTTCAAACCACCTCCATATGTGGTTGGGATCCAATTAGTGATTTGTTGCTGTCCAGACTATCAAAAATCACTCTGGATACAATCTGGATATGCCCAAAATCAGATTTAGGCTGCCTGTCTAAACAAGCTCTTAAAATTAGAGAGGCTGTTTGTGCTACTGCACCTTTAAGAGAGTTGTTTATGTAAATGAGCTCTGTTCTGGCTGACTTTTTTTATTTCTTGACTGCAGAACAAACATAAAAAAGTCAGACTCAAAGCTGTCAGGATGTAAATCACTGTATTTGTTCTTCATGTAACTGCTTAATTAATCACAGAATTACCTGCTTGCATTCAAACAGCAAACAGCCGTCGACTTCTAAGGGTTAAAACCTGATAAAGGCTGTCTTTAAAGTGCAAAGACAGCTCGGCTGAGTACGTTTTCTCGCTCTCGCTGACAGAATGGGCGTTCCTGTTGACACTTGATCCCAATGAGAGTTTTAAAGAGCACCCACACAAACAGCCGATATTGAAAGTGGCAGGTTTATTTTCATTGCCCAGCTGGTACTTGAGAGCATTGCAGCGCAGCCTAGCACGCTCCTCTTTGGCAGAGCAGTAGCAAATGGCCTAGCAGCAGCAGACGCACCAAGTGCCAGCCATACAGCCTGCCAGCGCAGCACTGCCAACACCACAGCTGCCCACACTAGAGCGAGCGAGAGTGAGAAAGACTAAGAAAGTTCACCTTCTGGTTCATAGGGTCATATAAAAACATACTGCAGTCGTCGTTTCTTTACATTCACAGGAATTGCAGCAAAAGCAAACAGGAGGTCTTATTATTTCATCCCTCTGGAATTCCGGACAGAAGTCTTTCTTATCTTCATGAATAACAATCGTGTTCTTCTTCTTGCACTCTACTTACGGTAGTCATTTACGTTCATGGTATTTCACAGTATATACTGTATATACATGTAGCCTATGACAACCTGCTTTCTTATCTTTTCCTCTATATTCTATATTTTAGAATAACTGCAAAATCCTACCCTCTGTTCATACCGTTCTTACCACACGGCTTTGCACTGAGGTGTGAGGTTGGGTTCCCCTCTCAGTCTCTTAGGGAATTTCTCCTTGCCACTGTCACCCCTTTGGCTTGCTCACTGAGGCTTGGACCTGGACTTTCTGTAAAGCTGCTTTGTGAGAACGCCTGTTGTCCAAAGCGCTTTATAAATAAACTTTGACTCGACTTACTTCCATTCTTCAACATGCCATCGCAGGCCAAAAGGTGGGAAATGTCTGGGGTCTTTCTGCACATCAGGGTGAGCTCAACACAGTGCAACGCTTTAAAAATCACACGCCACATCCACTGCACTCTCCACAGTCAAAAGCGCTCAGTAATTGTGCCACAAAAAGTCACGCCTGAAATATAACCTGCGGAAAGTAGCCCGGAAAGCAGACGCAGCAGCATTATGTGTGTAATGGCAGTAATTTATGCCAATTTCTGGAGGCAGCGGGATTTTTCACAATGATTTCTGTTCGTGGCTGGACTAGGGAGGCCAAGCCAACTTCAAAGCAGCAGGGGAGTTCAGATCAAACAGCATCAGTGAAAGGGGCTTGTACTTGTGTGAATTCTGACAGGATGGCAGGGCCATGGTAACACCTCAACCAGTTCTGATGACTCCACTTCCGACACCACTCCACCATGCAATCTTCTTCACATGGGGCACCAAGGTATCATTGAATCATTTTGGCTATTAGAGTCTATGAGAGAGAAACACTACTTAAGGAATATTCTGGTATTCCATATTAGCAAAATATTCATGCCTTCCGGTTCAAGTTCAGCCACTGTGTTCAGGTCTGGCTTTGCAATTAGTTAATTAGATAGTAGCTAGCCTGCTGACCATGTATCACAACCAAGAGGCCATTAAAATGGCTCTGAGTACAGCAGCACAGTTGGGAGTGAAAGCATAAACCTAAATGACCCATGGCCAGTATAATTTAACCAAACTCAATCCAAACATTTTGATATTTGGTACATTTACATAATTACATGCAGAACTGCATTAAGATACTAAAACTTCCTAGCTATGCACACAAAAGGTGTATGTCCCATAATGGCCACGATGGATGTCTTCTAGTGATACAATGATATGCTCCATGTTTTCTTATTAGAATTCCTCCCAGTGCAACTGTGCCAACAGTTAAAAAATCAAATATGCTACTGAGCCATTGATTAAAGATGGGCTTTAAATATTACAAATGAAAAAATCACAAAATATTAACAATAAAAAAACATAATTACACAAATACTTTGCCACTATGTGATCATTTTCTGTAATGGCATGCAAGTGGCTGAAGTAGCATTCACAAGTTAACCCTGGACGTGAATAACAGAGGAAACGAGCGAGAGATATATAAACCACTTCCCTGCCATCGCTGGCCATAACATAACTACATAACCTCTATTCCGGGCTGAACTGAATTCTGACAAGCTAATGCCCCGTGTGGGTTTTTGCTTAAGTAGTATGATACTGCAGAAATACAGCATGAAGAAGGCGATGCAGTGAAGTGAACACAAACAAAGTTCTTTATTTGGAAACATATACAGCTTGCAAGCTATACTGACTATAAACCCACAAAACAGAGCAACTGAACTGAGAGCTGCAGCACCCCATCCTCACCAAGTCTGCTCTCTCCATGGTGTTATTTATCCATGATAGAATATCATCCACAAAAATAAAATACTGGCTTTTAAAGGCATTTCTAGTTACACCTGCACCTGCTACGGTTATACATACGCTGTGGGAGTGTTCTAAAGTAGCAGTAGGTTTAACAGGTACTAAAAAAGTGACTGTAAAGTTCCCAGCTTTCAGGTTCTGGACATCTAGCTTTCGGAATATGGTTTTAATGGAATACCTTACAGCAAAGATTAATAAAGCCAAGCAAAGAACTGTCTAATAACAATAATAAGGAGAACCTATATGATTCTGTTCATCAGCTATGCAGTGTCTCTCCATGGTTGGTTGGTGTAGCTCAGCGGATAACACCACTACCCACCAAGTAGCCACCACCCCACGTGGGAGACTGGGGTTTGAATCCCAGTATGGGTGACTATGCTGTGCTACACCAATAAGAGTCCTTGGGCAAGACTCCTAACACTACATTGGCCCACCTGTAATATGATTAACCTTGTAAGTCGCTCTGGATAAGAGCGTCAGCTAAATGCCAGAAATGTAAATGTGTCTAATGTCTGTCTGTCTGTTTATTCGGTTTATATAGTTTTCTTTTATTCCTGATCTATCAGTACATGTGCTACCGCCTTGCATTGGTTTTCCTTTATCTTCCCACAGCCCCGCTGTAAATGCTAATAATCATAAAACAAAAAAAATGTAGGGTTTTATTTCTCAACAACAATTACAACAACAACAACAACAACACCAGCTGCAACAATACACCCTCCCAAACTTGAAATGCTTTATAGTATTTATTCACAAAGCTTGACTCACTGAATCGAATCGGCAAATCAAATTGTTGTTTAGTGAATCGAATTATTCTTAATTTAGAGAAATCACATTCGAATCAAGCTGAGACACATGAATCAAATCAATTAGCTGTCAGCTTAAAGACAGACACACCTAATGCCAGTCCACCTACCGTTCCTCTTATATTTCAAGAAGCGCATACAGAAAATCTGCGTTTGTAATGTCAGTACAGGAGGGTACAATCTCTCCTTCCATTTAAATCACATGTGGTACTGGCACTGCTGAACCTTGGCATTATTATACACACAATTAGACAGTCAGCTTTGAGCAAATTACATGTTTTATTTAGCATACCCACAAAGGGGTGCTCCTCTAGTATTGCAATCACGTTTCACATCAGCACAAACATAGATAAACAAACAAATATATTTAACCACCAAACAGAAGCAGAAGGCATGCAGCACCCATAGGAGTTAACAGGTGGAGGGAGGCAGAGCGCATATATGTGGCAGGAGGAAAAAAAGTGAATGTACAGAAGAAAAGCACATATTTAAGCGGGTTAAAGTGCAATACGAGGGAAAGAGGAGAGGGAGACGATGTCAAACACCAAGAAGCAGAAAAAACGTCAAACAGAACAAAGCTAAATGGGATGAGAAAGAAAGAATACAACTGTGCATGTGTGTGTGTTCCTGAAGTGCTCAAAGCCACTTTTGAAACGACCACCTGGAATGGTTACAAGTAAGACCATTGAATCACTATGGGTGATCCTCATTCACTTTTGAATCTGAAATGCTCTAGTCGTTCAACCACCTGCTCTTCCGCTGGCCAAACCCTGCGCCTTCGACAGCACAGCCTGCAAACCACGCCACTAAATACACAGTCATCTGTTGCACTCCCATCCACTTCAGGTTTACTACCTCATAAGCTTGTCATCAAGGAACACCTGTGTCCTCTGTATAGTCAATAACACTGAGACAACAAGGAACACACACGCCAGCTTTAATGGATATTACTTATGTGCCTGTTTGGACCCCAGCTGAAGTGCAATAAGCAGAGTTCTAGTAAGGTCTGCTATTTTGTACCAGGAGAACATTCAGGAAATATGTTTTCAGAGAGTCGGCTATGAATATGAACGACTAGAAGGGTTGTTTATGCAAAATTTAGCTTCTTCAAAGCGGTGGTCCCACCGGGACAGATATGGTCTTGATAGTGAGAATGTCTAGGAACGACCATGAGAAATCTGGAGCTAAATGTGTGGGGGACAGTGGACATATTAGGATGGGATCAAACCTGAGGACAATTTAAACCAATCAGGTGCCTCATGAAGGCAGAGTTTAGAGCAGGGAGCACACATCAACACTGTCTGATGACCACTGTCGTTAGTTCTTGGATGTAATTTTTGGGGACTCGCTAAATATGTGTCACATGAGCAGAGAACATGTGGTAAGATAAACATTGAGAACTACTTCTTTCAGGATGACAACTAGTCTAGCTAGTTCTGTAGTGTGTTACAGCTGTGTGTATAGCTGTGGTGGATTTCACCCTAACACAGCAGCAATAAGTTGTCTCCAGATGTGTATTCTCATTTTGAGACTAGACTATCTGTTATAGAAGATTAAGAGTACACAAGTAGCACTGCTATGGACACTAAGTCACTTTATACAACAGGAACAGACATAAACATACATATTTATATTTATATTTATATTATAGGTCCACTCTCTCTCAGACTATACCTGTCTCATAATGTACATAGCAGAATTTCCACAGATCCCTTATGTCTCTGTATATTCTGTATTTTTGTGTATATTTTGTGTAATTTGAATTTATTTAATATAACTTTTATATTTCTTCATTTTAATATGTTTAGTATGTATATAGTTTTGTCCTCCAGTAGCGCACCAACCTGAGCCTCACCACAAGCATTTCAATGCATAAATATCCTGACATGTTGTGCATATGACAAATAAACCTGAAACTTGAACTTGAAACAAGCGGTCATAAAATAAAGCTAATACAAAAAACACACACCACTGGGTATTTTGTACGTGCTATGGGTATTGTCTATGTGTTTATGGTAGGGTCAGTGTCTTGTGCAAAGCAAAAGTCAGAGACCACCCTTGCCTCTTGTAAATTCTTCAGCATCAAGAAAAAAAAGATCTATGATATTGATGATATATTCACATACAAAGAAGTGTGCAGAGATATTGGTCCACATTTTCAAAGCTGAGTCTTAGAATTATGTTATAGTAACCCTAAAGGGGTCTGGATTTGAACGTGGACAGTGCATTGTTCTGTAAACACCAGCAGCTTCTTTGTTTGATAAGTACATCTTAGCAGGGCACTGGAGGTTGTTATCACATGTCAGACATGTCCAGTGGGTGTTGGATGATGTATTAAAATTTTTCCTGCATTCATGATGCCTTCAAACTTTTTTTTTTTTAAAGCTAGTTTCTGGCTGCACTATGGCACAGAGCAGCAGAAGTTATTTGTATAGGTGGAACGTTTAAGTTTATTTGAAGGTTCTTTGCAAACGTTTTCTCTTTTGCCACTGCTTAACATTGCAGATGTGGCCTAATTTTCAAGACAAGAAACCATAATCATTTATAACATGCACACTTGCTCATGTATTTAGGAAGGTTATGATGCCCATTGTGGGTACTTTGGCTTTTGAAAATGCTTTGGCAGCACGCTGAAGCGAGGCAAGCTTGTGAGTCCCACTGTCTGCACCGAGCGGTGGGTACAGATGTCATATTAACATAAACTCCAGATGCTCACGTCGAGACCTCTGGATGCCATTCAGAACAAAGAGAGCGTCGCTTCATTGGTCAAACTCCTCTGCTCTCTTGCTAAGCCTTCAGTGAATGCTCTTCATGTTGGACCTGAGGTTGCTCGCCAGGATGCGATGCCCAGATGTGCTTTAAGATGCAATAAAAATGTCAGCACAAACTTTTGCTAGCTATACTAGGTAATTCCTTTTGACATACGTACATTAAAGCAGCTGAGACTGAGGGTGTTTTGGTTGTACCAGGGTTGCCAGGTCCTCCAGTTCTGGGGCCCTGCCAGACCCCCAATCCCATAAAAATCCTCAGATTAGCTATGAACCATTTCCCAGATTTGAGGATTAGCACATTATATCCCATTATCTTTTCCAAACTGGAAGACCTGCGAAGCCCATTCCACAAGCCAAGCAGAGAAAAGGGGTGAATGAAAGGGAGAACATGCATCCATGGAAAGCTCAAGACCACCACTATATCAACAAGGTTCCAAAAAGCCTACAGTTAAAAAATTAGACACTCACAGCACACTCAAATTTAATACTTAGACCAAAAAGACCAAACAGCGCGCAAGCTCTGAATGAAGAGACGAAGAAGGCAATATTGCTGGAGTGAGAAGGTTTTGACTCATGGGATTCTGCTTGTTTTTCTGCCCCTGATCCACTGACACGCTGGGGAATGGGCCCTGTTATCAGCCTAGCCTGAGATAGCAGGCTTGATGGGGCGGCCGGTCCGCAGGGAATCCGGGGCTGAAGTTAATCAGACAGAGAGAGGTCTGGAGCATCCTGGGGGACTTCAGCCTTCTCCTCCTCCTTTACCCACAGCTCATCCCAACCTCCACGATAACACTCTTCACACAACATTAGCCCAGAGTCCACAAAATAGACAGAGGCTGTCCTCAGGTTCTCACAGAACCAGCCTGGCATTGGATGAAGGCTGCATATAAATTCAATTAGGGACGTGCATGTGTACCCTACTACTGCCATTCTGAAACCACTGCTGAGTATCTGATACGTGTCATACAGTACTTCAGCGGAACTGCAGTTTCAAGTTTTAACAGGTCTCCTACAGCCGACTGTACTCTAGTACAGCTAAACCAACTTCACTACTACAACTGACAAAGCGGGCTATTTTGAAGGGGTTATTGTGGTGCCAGTCAGTGATGTCAATTCCTCAACCGTTCGCTTGCTAAATTCATATTTTGACTTCCTAACAACCTTGTTATTCAAAAGTTCCAGTGACATTACATGGGAAAATACAAATAGGAAACCATGTACGGGTTTTGGGATCGTTCTGTTAACCGCTAGGTACCACAGCAGCGATTTTGGAAAATCCAAAATCGCTGCTGGAAGTTCTAACATGGACTGACTACAGCATGACGACATGCCGTAGGTGGTCTAACACAAAAATCACCTTCACTTGGAATGCACATCCCAAAACTGACTCAATCTGAAACGATAAGGATAACTTGGTGCTTGCTCAGCGGTAGTCATAAAGAGGAGCACTTCATAATAATTTCACACTGAATACAAACCACTACCTCAACCTGCCACAGGCGGATACACCCTGACCTTCTGAACCTTGTCGAGGTCAAAGGTCAAGGGAAACTGGTCATTAATCCTCTGACTAGAACTCAGGGGCAGGACATTTGAGCCTTTCAGTCTTGACCCAAGTCCCTGAGGTCCGGTAGCACAGAGAGCGGAGACAGAGTCTGCTTAGAACTCCCCCCCTCTTCCCCACCCCAAACATTTCAAACAAGCAATCTAAGCGAACAACAAAAACCACATCAAGCGTGAATATGGGTGGTCAACTTCCCACAGGAGGGGTCCTTAGATCTGACCATTCACAAGAATCCCAGGTGTCCACTGGAATGGGAGTTAAAAATGATTAGGCATATAGATTAATTGAACACACGTCTGGTTTAATTAAGCATGGCGTTTAATTAAGCATGTAATTAATCTTATAGTGGCAATGCACACACAGGCGCTCGCACACACAAAGTCAAATCTGTTGAAACTTTGGCAGTTAGCTGACATGGAGTTCTAACTGCGTCTCACCGGCAAGCCCCGCAAATTAAATGTCTGAGGCAAGAATAGAATCATAATCCATTTCAAGTCTCAAGACAGAGCGGCCCAGGTGAGGCACCGGAGTTAGCAGTTAGCACTAAATCTTAGCCACTTTATTATGCTGTGTGACACATAATCCGCCTCTAGAGTGTATTCGTGAGGTTTTAACACCGTTAATGTGGTGGGTGAAAAGATATTTGCACAATTTATATGCAACGCTAAACTTCTGCCAAAAAAAACAGGGCAGGAGGAAGGAGAATCCCCACGTGTTCCATGAATGGCAGGTAGCAAAGCGCTACCTCCTGGACAACTGAAAAGCGGAGTGGTAAGGAGGAGGAGGCGTAACCGATTTCAGCAGCATTAATATGGTCGTTTGCGCCCAGAAACCTGTGTCAACAAAGAGCGCCCTTTTGCGGGGATGAGGCTTTCAAGATGTCTGCACATGTGCCTCCAGCTGGACGTGGCCACCCTCTGCAGATGAAGGGGTCAGAAAGGTCAGAATGCTAACCACTATGTGAGGCAGACTGGGTAGCAGCATCAACCTCATTTGAACAGCAACTCCGTGTGGTTTTCTCTTTCTAGCCAGAGCCTTTAGAAGAGCCAGAAGATGCCAGGCATGAGGAAGTATGTCTCTTTATCAACACAAAGCAAAGGATCATTTAAACCACCAACACCAATCTGCACTTTCAACAACCGTAAATACCCCCTAGAATCGTCTTGTGTTCACACCATAAAACATCATTACCTACACAGTTGCTGAATTACACTTACAGTCATTTGTATTCTATTTTGACAGGTTTGATATTCTAACTGTGTTCCATTAGTTTCAAGGTCAGATAAAAACTTAAAGCATAAAAGAAAAAATAAATAAAGGAACTGACTGCAGAACAATAACTTTTCATCAAATTCATATACCACAAATATATTTCCTCTTCTGCTTACAATTATGCCTGTAAGACATATTGCATAATCCTCTGAACAGAATTCGTAAGGTAATTTCCACAGCTATAAGATTTCAATTTTATGTTTATGTCAAACAGAAATGAGTTGGGTGGGCTTTCATCAGTTCTTCAAACAGCTTTAAATAAAAGCTTGCCCGAAACGCACATACATGGGTCTTACAAAACGACAAGACTTCTGACAACTAAGAAGCACAGCTGATCAACCAATTAGGCCACTTTAGGTTTGTGCTTTAATGACTGCATTCAATATCCTAATCAGACAATAAAAATTATTAGTAGCAATTACTTACATAGCAGCTAATCAGCAGGTTCTTGATCGTGACAGACCAACTAACACTTGCAATTTGTGTTTTTGAAAAAATAATCAGTGAGAAGTCAATATCAAACTGCACCACGACTTTCGTTATTACCGATGATAACAACATAGACCCACACAAACGATCAGCAGGTTTCAACCAGTACTAGAGCTGCAACAGTCCAGACAGAAAGAGGACTCACATAGTCGTGGAACGCCTTGGCCTCACTGGAATGTTCACATGTCTCCCTCCGGTCTGGGGCTGCACAGTACAGATCCCAGAATACACTGCAAAAAAAAAAGCAATACAGTTACATGTGACATACAGTCCTATATTCTATACTAACACTCAAATGTTTGGGATCATAAGATGTGTTCAGAATGATGAACAGAGCCAGATGAACTTCACAACTCCTTAAAGCTTAATAATGAGAATAAGGTTACTATAAATAGATACAATAACAATTTACTATATTCTGATAGTGACAGTATATTATGGAGTTTTAACAGACTTAGCATATCGTCACTGTGCAATGAAAAACACGTATCTCCATTTTTGCTGATTTTTATTTTCATGCATCATTTGAACACAGAAGCGGATGTCTGCATTCTGTGACAATGTCATGATGTATGGACAAAAATGGCCAAAATGTACTGGTTCCAGTTTTTATCTCTACTGTAAAGTTGCCATTTTGAAGATACTTGATTTTGATGGACAGTGACGATACTTAATAACACCTGTATCTTAAAACAGCTAACAGCATTTCTGTTTACATTTCAATCAAAAGGACCCATATCATGAACATCTAATATTCCCAACTTGTTTTGTAAACAATCCTAAAGTTTTTAAAAGTACCATTCCCTCCTGTTTTAGACTGCAAATATAGCCTGCTTGGAATGAACTGTTTCTGTCAAGATTCAATTCATTTACACAGATCCAACTATTCAGCTCACAGCAGTTTAGCTCCGCCCAGTCATATTAAAGCTCCACTGAGTGCTTCAGCTCTGTAAAGCAGCTTTTTGAATAAAGCACAACACTAGGCAGCCAATTAGTACAGAGCTCATCTAACTCCATCTGTTAGGGGGCAGTTGTGGGCTGGAGGTTAGGGAACCAGCCTTGTGACCGGAGGGTTGCCGGTTCGATTCCCTGAACTATCAGTAGCGACTGAGGTATCCTCGAGCAAGGCACCTAACTCCCCGGGCGCCGTGGATAGGGCTGCCCACCGCTCCGGGTAAGTGTGCTCACTGCCCCCTAGTGAGTGTGTTTGTGGGTGGGTTAAATGCGGAGACTAAATTTCCCCACTGTGGGATTTAATCTTAACTCCATCTATTAGTCTTAAAGTCACTGGTACCACAAGTCATCAGAGAAGATTGAAACAGTTCGAGCTCCTAAGGCGTCCTCAATACAGCAGCATCATTCACGCAGTCAGGCTATTCTGTATATTGATCTCGGATTAGTGTCCAGTCATATTTATCACAAAACTCAAAAGCAGTGGGTCAGTCTTCTGAGTCCTTTGTCCAGTGCGCCTCAAGAGCTTTCATTCAGTCCGGTCAGTGTATTGGCCACTATCTCTGCGCTCTGTAGACTGCCAGGTGCACACTGCAGGTGACCGATCAATTAAGCATGATATTTGTTAATTAAGGGAATACAGAGCTTAAAGGCTGTAGATGAGAGCAGGTATCGCTCCACACATTGCGTTAATTACTTCATTGAAATTAAATACCTGTTTAACAGGTCGCCGTTAAATTGCTCTCACTCTCGCTCTTTAGACAGTGATTTAATAGATGCTTCAGAAAAGCTGCTGAACCAGGGGCTCCAGAGAACAAGACCAAGATGTTTCATCTCTCCAAGCAGCGATTTTTTTGGGAGCCATATGTCCTTTCTGCTGATGTGACAAAATTAGACCCCTGTTCTTAATGTTGGGAAGGAGGGGGTGGGTTTACATTTGACGTGACAGACTGCAAAAAGGGCAAAAACTGTAAGAGCTCACAGCGAAGCGACAGGTCGGCCGGGCTATGCCGGCTCATTTCGCTTCTATTTCTTGCTGTTGAGTAGAAAGCGCCTGGCTTGTTTGTGTTTGTAACCACGGCCGAAAGGACAACTTGTGACAGGTTCCATAAATCAAAGCCCGTGTTTATGAGTGGAATATGAAAGCAAGGTTAAACAACATTATGCTCATCAGACTACAAAACTGCAGAACTGCGGAGCGGAAGAGCAGATGAGCAGCCACAGCATTAAAGGTGCACAGGCCACAAAATCTAGAAGATGATTCCTTTCCCAAATCCAATGAGAAGGAAGAAGAGTGAGTAAAGAAAGGCTACATGACAAAGAAAGAACACTGAAAGTAAAAACCTTGGGTGGGCAATATTTTGACAGCTGATGTATTAGTCACCAAGAAAATTCCATGATAAGCCCACTATTGCATTTACAGGTGATAATAATTACACGCCAACCTTTCTGTTTGTGCACACACTGATGAATGCACAGAGTCCTTGAGCTAGACTCCCAACGCTACATTCACCTGCTATTGAAAGGCGTCCTGGGTGAAGACCTATTTGCACCAATTGTCGAGCATGGATCTTTCACACACGTCTTGATGGACTACACTGCTGTGAAGAATTGCATCAGAGATGGCTCACTTGTGTATCATACAGATGCATTACAAATCAGGCTGACCCAACAGAATGCAGTTAGGGATGTGCATTCTGACTAACCGTGATATTCAAGTTAGCTGACAGTTATCTAGTAACCACAAATGGGAATAAACAAAGAATAAACCTAGAGAAAGAAGGCCTGGGAATGGACTTTAAGTTGGCTTTACAAAGTCAGCTTATAACTCTTCAAAGTCAGAATCATAGCTTCATTTACATGCAGAGTTTTGCCATTTTGCCAATCCAGCTTAACAGACAAGGGTGTTTACAAGCACACTCTTCTCAATAATCTGATGGAAATTTCAATCAACACTACAAATAACCAGATTAACAACGACAAGCATATGTAGTATAGACAGTACCAACAGGCATCACATGAACTCAAGTAGCAGGACACTGCAGCGGTTTTGTTATACACCGATTCGCAAAGCCTCCATTGTTTTTTAATGTGCTCTATAGTTGGTGTAAACCCACTGTCATCAATTCACTTGTACACTTGAATGAACAACTTGTTACTGTGATCTTTACAGCCGTCCATCCAGGTAAGTCTTTTAAAGTTCAAAACATAAACTTCAGCTATGAGTTTTGGAATGACCATTTATAAACAGTTATGTATGTTCACAGCCTGAACTTTTAAAAAAATATTGTTTACTGAAATCCATATCAGCCACAACAGGGGCTTTAACATCAGCTACAAAAATCCATACGGTGCTGTTATAGTAAGAAATCCAACCATAAAATGCAAAAGAGAACAAGAGTACATAGACATGCGGAGTGAATGAGTGAGTGAACAACATTAGTGAATACATCCTCCAAGCCTGTGATGGAGGGGGGGGGAAGGAGCCAGACTAAGAAACGTAGGGAAGGAAGACAGAGGGGCACGTGGAAGGGGGTTTGTGAAACCTGCTCGGCGCCCCTTAGCCACTCCACAATAAAGCCAGGCTGCATTATCATATCTATCAGGCGCCGTTAAAGAGATGGCAGCTTTGTCAGAGAGCTGCCGGAGGGAGACAGCAGGACCATCTCAAATCCAATCAGCGTGCGGGGAAATGAAATAAGGCGCCAGTTACACTTTGTTACTGAAAAGCTGCAACTAGGCACACTTCAAGCTAGCAGTTGTAATCGTGCCAGCAGCCCGTTGTAAAAAATGTGCATTTAGACCACCCTGATTGAACCTGTCGAACCCATTTGCACTGGCAGTTTGGGGTACGGATAACACGTTCAGATGTTAATGTGAGGGCATGTAAGTCACTTTAAGCATGTCATACTCACTAATACCAGTTTCAAAAACTTAATTCAGCAGCACTCCAAAAGACCAACTTGCAACTACTGAATTCTGAATTATTTCTGAGCTGAGAAGTTTTCCTCAACATCTTGACTATAGAACCGCAGACTAACCAGGCTATTAGACAAACTAACAGGCTTAAAGGTTCTTCTATTAATATTCAGCAAGCCTTAAAGTGAAGCATGTCCTGAAGGGTTCACTGAAAAACGGCAAAATAAGTCAAGCACAAGTTACCTGGATGTTTGAGATATTGTCCTCCTTCAGTAGTTCACAGTTGTTTGGTAGCATACTCTAAACAAACTAGCTTACTGGAGAAAGACTTGTTTATTGGTATTATTAATGTGATATATTGTTAAAATGATTTCTTAATGTTTGTAATCTTTACCATATTTTATAGTGTCACCATTTTAAAGTAATACAAACAGAGAAGCCGTATGTTACAGCCGTGTTATCACAGGTAAGGGCTGTTCTTTGAACAAATATAAAAAATAAGAAAGTGTGTTTTCATGTGGCCGCTCACTGATCTGCAGAAATGTTCAAACTACTTGAGTAGCAGAGGAAAAAAGGAGTTGGCCACGTGAATCTATTTACGGTTTCTATGAGGAACATTAGACTAGTATTTTGCTTATTCTGAAATAAGCAAACTGACATATAAGGACTTGACTCCACTAAGAAAACACCTCCTTACTCAAAACACGGAATACCACGAGACAAAAACATTTGTATAATAAAATGTGCAGTCTGTCAGTGATCACAACAATTAAAGTATCACAACAATTAAATTTATCACAATATTAATACAATTCAATTAAAATCAACACTGTTATAACTCAATTGCCTAATCAATTACACTTGGGGTGAGAAGTTATACCGATGTAATGTTTTTAGAAGGAGGGCAATTAGAGTAACTTCTTTCTGTCTCATTTTCTAGATGTCTGTATTATCATCTGTATCTACTATAATACCACACCGGCCCCCAAAGAACACAAAGAAGCCAGAGCCAGGGGCGTCACCTGTGCCCTGTTTAACACGTCCACCTGCCCAACTTGACCTGCTAGCAAGCACACAAAAGACCTGCGCAGAGCACACAAACGACCTGCGCCATGACTGCTGAAGCTACAAAGCTCCCGAGCTGGTGTGCCTGTCAAACAGAAGTAAAACCCGGTTTACTATCATAGCTGACAACGCTCATACGGAGCTCTTAACACAACCAACGGTGTGATCAAACAATAAAAGGCCCAAGACAAAAGCTTTCATTAGGCCTTTTTGTTTGTCCTCATAATATCAGTGCTGCTCTCTATAACAGACTCTACAGAGGAATTGGAAATGGGTTTTTGATATGTGCTGAATCAGACAATTTAGGCCTTCAGACTTATTATTCAGTTCTTACTATTCTGACGCTTGTAAGCCACTAATAACTAAATAAAAACAAGTATCCCCAAAAAGCCAACTTTACAGGGGAGAGAAGAAACTCTGTAATTTAAATGTAAGTCTATGGAACCAGCTGGTTTTCCAAGCAACTGTTGACCATTTCTGTAGGTCCATTTACTGTGAAATCTTCCCACAATGTAAACAGAACCAGCTGTGTTGAAACATAAAGCGAAAAATCAACAAAACTGACAATACGTGTTTTTGTTTGGACAGTGACGATATGTCAGAAGCATGAGCTGAACTCAGAACACTCCTCCACCAGAGAGCAGTGAAATCCTGCAGCTTAAATTTTGGTTATAGTTCTTCGATATTTGGAGTTTGGTTTAGTGAAGAAAACAGAAAGAAAACTTTCTAAAAACTGCAGCACATCAAATGGGAACCTGTAGCACACAGGAAGGCAACACTTCTAACTTTATTTCATACTCTATGCACTTCGATATAGAGGGGTAAAGAATTTTGGAATTTTTTCCTTACTTCATCACATTGGCCACCAGTTAGCTAACTATTAACACATTTGTGGTTTCCACCTAAAAGGAGGTGAATCGAGTTGGAATGTGAGCAGGCTAGCAGGGCTGGACTGAGTATCTGAGTATTTAGATATTTGTTTTTTGGGTATCCATTCAGTTTTTGGACTGTTGATAAAGGTGAACTGTAAAACATTTTAACAACCAGGGTTTTTGCAATGACTCTGAAATGACTCAAGGTTATGGCCGCATAATACAGCTGTATTTTTTATTTGCTTTAAATTGTACCAAACAGGCCAAGAAGTCTAATCATTTCCTCTAGAAAACCCTCCACTCCTCCCGCATTCAGGCTTTTCAACATAATAACTCAATGTACAAATGAACCTAAAGCAGACCAACTTAAATTTTTTTTCTAAACTTAACTACATATAATGTGGCCACAACTAATGCTGTTGGACGGATGCCCTTCGCACCTATTAACAGTGCTCTGCGAGAAAGGCAGCCAGGAGATCGTATTTTCCACTGGATGCAGTCACGGTTGTGTTTTTAACATAGACATTGAATGCAGATTCTCTGAATAAACTCCCACACACCACAATTTATACCATAGAAGTACTTTCAGTTCCCTTAAGAATCTGTGAAAATGAAGAACCCCTTTAAGTTTAATGAAACTCCACAAACTATAAATGCTCTATACGATTTAAGACATCTAAGCCAAGAAGCATTTAGGAAGTGTGAAGAGTGGCACTAGATTTAAGAGCAGAGCGATGAGAATTTGACCATGTTAAAGATACATAAAATCTCCAGTGAACAAGTTATGTTCACTCTCTGCTCTGTTTCCCCTTAAACTTTTGTTTCCTGTGCTCAACCTGTTTGTGTTCAAATAACAGAGAGATTAGGTGGAGGGCGGATCTGTTTGGCCTCACTGTTTTCTCTGCCCCTCACGATGAGGAATGTCAGCTTGAGGCCATCTCAGATCTGAACCATGCACTAAACAGTATCCCTTTACCTTCAAAACTTTTCAGAGGTGGGCTTTTATTCCAATCAAATATCTGTACACTTTCTATAAAAGCCAATGTCGTTAACACCTGCACTCTCGCTAACTGAAACCCTTCCTAATATCCTCTCTTTTACGGCAGATGTGGAGGACTGACGCCCCCACACCCCTTCACCTCCACTCTGTTATTGCCCCGTGCTACTATTCAACACACACACACACACACACCCCAGACCCCCACCCCCACAACAGGAAACTGCCTGAGACAGAAGGGAGGGAAGAAAATGGAGAGAGGGATAGAAGAAGGGAGGGAGGGAGAAGGAGATTTGGCTGTTTAACACAAAGGAGCCTGGAATGCAAGGAGTTAATCCGTTTGAGGACTCTTCCGCAAACAAAGGACAGACCTCCAGACAAAGGTTGAGGGAGGAGGGAGTAACGGAGGGGGGAGGGGCCGGCTTTCCCTTACCATCTGGCCCTTTTGTTTGGGGGAGGGGGTTGGTGAGTAGGAGGGGGAGAGGGCAATGTTCCTACCCCCCAAAAGCCCCAATGTGACCCCCCCTTCTTCCATGTGCTATAAACCCAGACAGAGCTGGGTCACCCCCACACTCACGGCCCTCCCAATTCTACACCACATCTTCAATCAGGTCTGAAATTCTGAACCAAACTCGAAAGTAGCCTAATTCTCTGGCCAAAGCGCCCCAAGTTTTGAATTTGACTTTAATCTGACAATACTCTGTTCAAATTTGATTGTATGGGTTAAAAAGTCAGAACCCAAATTTTGCTCAACAAGATTCTGTCCGCTTCTGTCTTGCTTATAACCATGCAAGGTTCTATCTGACTGCAGCCCAGCAAATTCAAACCACATCCATCTATAACTCAAAAACATTTTGTCCAAATTCAGCTGTGGGAAGACAATATTCTGTTAGTACCGGACGGCAACCTGACCAAATCGGCTAGATTTGTCTGTATCTTGACTAAATTCTCTCTGTAGCCCAATTTAGCCCAACAAAATTTCATCCAAAACTGATTGCGACCCAGTCAACTTCTGTCAGTATCCAACCGCAACCTGACAAAATTCTGAACAGTCTGAACCCAAACACAGCCCGACAAAATGTCTTTCCAATCTGACTGGAACCCAGGAAAACTTAGTATGAACCCAACTCTAACCCAATCCTGCCCAAAATTGATTGGACACTATCAAAATTCTTTTGAACCCAAAAGTAACTTGACAAATTCTGGCTGGACAATGTTCTGTCTGAGCATAAACCAGTATCCAGTAACCAGAGTATGAAAAATAAATAAAGTTGGTTAATATCAATGATAACATACCGTCATATCGCCCAACTATATCGGGCAAAATTACAATTTGAAAACTGCACACTTTTAAATTGCTCTTGTGATATAAACACGATTCATTGTTCAAACCTACTCAGGCATGCCTTAGGAAAGCAGGGAGGAAGAATACACAAAGCAAAATCTGTTAAAACTCCAAAATCTGAGAAAACCAAAACTGAGAAACAATGTCCAAGTCCATAGATGAACTGTCCTGAGAGTTAGGCCCAGACATTTCAACCTCTACTCCATACTGTTGCCTCGGAATCCTGCACAGGGATCAGGATGCTGAGGCTGGAAGCTTATAGCCTGTCATCCTCCATCAAACTCCTAAAGGTTCCCTTTAGAACTAATATACAAAAGGTTACTGGGGCTGGTTACTTCTTTTTCACACTTCTCTGAAATACTGACCTTCTTTTCCAATTGTCCTATGTTTTGTGAATCTCTACTTAGAGGAACAAAAGACCAGATAGTTCTGTAGTACACTGTGCGGTACAGCACTGATGTATTTATGGGCAGTGGGTCACCTAATACAAGGAGTATTCCCCCCCTATAAACTCTATTTAAAGTAAAAAGTTCAGCCTGCCCGGTTTAGAAAGTGAGTTCAGGTTGGTTTTAATGGCAAGATGTTCATGTTCATCGTTTTTCACTCCAATGTACATTTATACTATTGATTATATAGAAGAGGATTCATCAGACAGCCACTGGGAATGTTGTTTTAGTGGCTAGTTGCAACAGCTCACCCTCGTGTCTCTGACCTGCAGTCTTTTAAATACTCCTCCCACCTTTAAAATGCACTGGAACATCTCATTCTTAAGATCTACTATGGTGCCTCATTAAATCCATTACTTAACTAACCACATCATTAATTGTGTAACTCCATTTCCACAGTACACCTATAATAACTCCAGACTATGCGCAGCTCCTCTCAGGGTATTTTTAGACTCAAACTGTAACATGCAACTTTATCATTGACAGCTTACAGAGTCCTAGTTGACAACTATGAAGTTGCATCTCATTTTTGGAGATGATAATGAGGTAGAGAATCGATACGTACCACCACCAGGAGTGCAGGAACCCGGGCGGTTCTCCTAGTGTGATATTCTTCTCCCATCGGATCTAAAGATAGAAAGTGAGCAGGAGAGGCAGAAAGAGAGAAAAGTAGGATGAGTATATGCCTTATATTGCTACAGGCCCATATACAGATCACCATGTTCTATTGATAAAAAGCATAGAAGACTACTGTGGAGTCAGTAGGCCAAGGTCTAGGAGTTCAAAACCAGCCCACAAAGCAAAACCTAACCCAAAACATGCATCACTGAGAAACACATTGCTTCAAATTTACCAGCTTCAAATCCATGCACTGGCTTATATTCCAAAAATACGTAAGTACCATTCTGTCTAGCAGTTTACTTCTTCTTCCTACAACTACGCAAAGGTCAGATAACACTACCTTTATTTAATTCCCAATCAAGCCAGGCAAGCAGAAGCGATGTCTTTAATAGAACACTGCACTGAAGCCTCAATAACTAAATATAATAGACATGTTCAGCATTTACTGTGTCCACCTTTTACCTTTCAGGTTCTTTTTAGTAGACTTGCTTTCAGTGTTTCATAGAAATCTGCTGCGGTATTTTCCCACACCTCCAGCTCAGACATAAAAATCGGCTGCAATTTCTGCTTCTCACTATCCAACGAATCTCAAACACATTCAGTAATGTTGAAGTCTGGATTCTGTGGTTGGCCAGTCCATTGTTCTTGAAAACCAGCAGCACCTGGGGATTCTGTCAGGTCTGAGGCAAGAGTGGAGCTTGATTATCTCCTTTCTTTTTATCTGAGGTGACAGATTTGGTGGTCTATAAGGTCGTAGATGGATGTTAGGACTGTTTTCAAACTCCAGTTTTGCAAATTTCTGTTTTTCTCCACTTATTTAAAACTATGACGTTCCTCTCATGTGTGTTGTCTTACATCTCATGTGATCTCCTCAGAAAAATAAAGAACTTGTACTTAATTATGACTGGAAATTAAATGGTGCAGGGTTGTCTCTTACTTTTGGACAGTGCTGTACTTTCTTTATGTGAGTCAACATCAGTGCACGTAGTTAGCTGTTAGATTCTATATTGGTGTACAGTAGTAGATGCTAAGTGATAGCTGAAAGCTTTAAGTGCATGACTTGCATTTTTGAGGTCCTGAGTGTATTAGTTGATTAAGGATGCTTTGCTATGTGTGTGTGTGTGTGTGTGTGTGTGTGTGTGTGTGTGCGTGTGCTGTTTGAGTGAAAAGTGGCCTAACCCCTGGTGGCTCGGGGTGTGAGTGGAGGGAGTAGCAGCAGTAATTGGGAGATGGAGGCAGGTGACTGCTCTCTCATTAGGCCCTGAATCACAGGTGTGCTCTCCTGCTGTGTACACGCAAAGGCTTAAAGACCTGCCCTGCAGGGAACAAGTGCATGTGTACATATTTACAGATCTTTTTTTTAAACTTTGCTAACTGTTTATTATGAATGTATTATGCTGTGATTTCGCAGCTCCTTTTTTGTGATTTCCATTTCATTTCTGGATGTGAGCGGGTAATAAAGCTGCACAACATACTGTTGCTTTGCCTTTATTCTTCTCGATATGCAGTACTGATAAGAAAGAAGACTTGCAATGACTTGGATTCTCTAACCAAACCCAGTGTTATTTTACTTGGTGCTGTAAACATCCTGACCAAGAGTTTCAGCTGAGTGTTTCTGTCCTGATGAGTCAACGAATACATGTAAACTAATGTAGCTTTAGTCAAAATAATACTGATTTGGCATTTATCAAGCAAGTCTCGACATGATATATGAGCTGCCATTCGTTAAAAAGGCATATAGTGATATTTAACACATGTGATAGTTATCAGGGATGCTCCAAAATAGCTGCAGCTTCACTAGAGATTTGGTCCAGAATAGCTGTGGTTTACTGTCACATTGTGATCACATTGCATATTTGAGGTTTGTACAGCTGTTTTGGTGTGTTATTGGTTTGAGCACCATCTCAGCTCACGATAATGGTCACATTGCTGCGTTCATAAACAACGTGCTATCTAGAGGGTCAATCATCCAGCCCGAAATCAGCAGGAAATACAAGATCCAACATATAGAGCATAGTAAGACAGGCACAAAAACTACAATTCCCAAAACTGATAAGGATTTCTGTGCTGTTATACAAAGAACCATCAGGACAGTTATGTTCAAAACTGGAAATCTCTAAAATGTGTAATCACCAGCCACTACTGCCTCAGAAAAAAAGGGGCAGTCGTATGCAAAAGTTTGAATACCCTCAGTAAAACGTTTTGTTGAAACTCTAAGTAAACACATCATACAGAGAGCACACTTAAAGAATAATGACTTTTGCAGAGGACTCATCAACGTTTAGCAAATAAACAGTAAATGTGGATTAATATGTAGATACGTGACCTATTTTCATTTAGATAACACAGCTTGTGATTTGTATGAATGTGTTATCTTACACATGTAGTGTATTTTTCTCAATACAATATAGTGATAAGCAATATGATTGCACTACCTGAGTTTTGTCCACATTGTGCAGCTCTACAGTTGCAACGTCTTGAGTCGGTGGGAATGTCCTTGGTGAGTACCCTAATGCTTTCACAGTACCCTAACCACCAAGTGCATGACAAATGCATCCCCCCTGGATGAATAGCATATACCTCAGATCTCATTTGATCCAAATCATATCGTGCACCCATCTGCTCCAGGCACACTGTTTCTGACACTATCGCTTGAAATCCCTAAACGCTTTATCGGTTACCTGTTTATTAGGTACATTTACCCGGTATATACACTCTTTTCATGGTGATTAAATAGAAAACACCTACCACACAAAACTAGCTGTAGACCCTCTGATGCTGCACAATGTATCTATCCACCGCTGGCCAGACAATATTCGGGTGGCAGATCATTCTTACACAGGACTTACAGAAATAGTAGTGGCATGGCATGTCAATGGGTGTTGTACCGTAAAATGTATAACAGGCAGAGTTGCACTGCCAGGGTCTTGACTTACACATCAGTGCCAGTTTGGAGTTGATCAACCAGAATCACTATAAATATCAGTCAGTGGTCCAGTGGTCAGAATTGACTACTGAAAGAGGATGCTAACAGGAATTGTTTATAGGGGAGGAAAGCAAATACACAACTACAAAGTGAAAAAACAGTAAATAAAGGGGCCTGTAAGTGAAGAAAAGTAAATAAAAGTTGCGGAGAACTGAAGAGTACAATTCAACACAGTAATCACTATTTAATAACGTTAAATACTCACTGACAGCAAATAGGGAACTATAATTGGCATTAGCAAATCTCAGGCATCTGTGACAATGGCATTCCATTCTGACTGTGAAGGTCCCTCATGCACAGTAAACTCACCAGTGTTAAATTAACACTGACAGTGTACATTGGACCCCCTGGTGTGACTACACAATGTAAACCAGTTTAACCCTGCAGGTGTTATCTTTATTTATTGCACTGTGTGGTTCTGTATCAAAGTCACAAGCCGTTTTGCCATGTTCTATATCAGTATGATGTTTTATATAGAAAAAAAGAAAATACAGAAAACACAGATAAACTATAAGCAATATATAACAGGAATAAACTTGGTGCTAAGTATATTGATGACCGATAGATGACTGTATTTATAATCATTTTATAAATTTAAAAAATGTAAAAAAAAATTTAATCAACTATTAATAATTAGTAATTAATGTGATGTTAAACATTTATATTGGCACATACACTAACACATGTATAACTAATATATTTCAAAGTGTCCATCACAAAATTTCACATAGCATTACGTTTCAGGAATGCAGATTACTAACATCATTAAGGATTAGTGTAAAAGGTACAAAACACAAATCACATCAAATCACTTGTATTAAAAGATAGTGGCTTCCCCTAGCTTGGGTTTAAAGCACTCCTAAAGGAAGTGATCTGCTGTGATTTTGTCTACTATTTGAGGAAATAATGGGAAAGATGTAGACGGTAAAGTAAAAAACACACTTGTAGATGATCGATTACATGACACGTCGACAATCTGTGCTTCTAAATCAAAATGTTCACTGAAATTTTACAACAGATAAACTTAAGCGAGGTGTCATGAACAGGGCCATGACAATTTACTAATGTCAGGGTTAACCTAGACACAGTTATCATTAAAAAACAGGTTATTATAGAAAATAACATTCTTCAAATAACAACTTCTCAGCCAATCGGATTATGCTGTTGGAACTAACAAGACATCTTGAACACTTTTTATTTAATACCTTTACTGTACTTGCAGGAGTACTCTAATCACTGAGCAGATGCTAAAGTACAAGCTGTAGGGACTGGTTGACTCCAGTCCTTTGAATCGTGATGATACATATCGCATCATTAAGGTGCCCTGCAGAGCAACCCTCAACATTAACCAACGTATGAACATATCACATGTGAGGCATGCATGACATTATCACCTTAATGGACAAGGCCACTCAAACCAAGCTACTGAGTGAAATGCTTAAGAGACAGTATGCTCTAAGATACTAGTGCAAGTGAAGTGTTCTGGTGCCAGTGACCCGGGATCTGGTAGCCCCCAGCAGTCACTAAGCAACACTTAACTCTGCAATTAATCTCTGACTGTCTCTCCCAACTCTCAGCTTAGCACTTTATCCATCTACTAACTGGAGGCTTCTGAGTCGCTGTGCTTTGAAATTTACACGCATGGCAGATAACGCATCCCGCAAATCAATTAAAACATCATCAACTTTCAAACCTTTCTTTTTTATCACCTATCAAATTTCTACATCTCGTTCGAGCAGGTGATCTAACGGGCAAGCTACACGATCTTTCGTCTCTGATAATGGCATTGAAAGTGAACTTTAAGCCGCTTAACTAAAAAATCACTGCATAGTCATCAAAATTACCAAGCAAGAAACCATCCAAATACTCGGAGCATAATTATGTTGTATCTCATTCTTATATTTCCAAGCAAGATCGTTCCACTTAAAGAACATCAGCGAGAACAGGCCATTAGATAATCACAGAATATCAAAGAAAATCCTGAATGGAATATGCAGCAGGGGACATGAGAGAAATATGGGTTATGCTGTTAAAATAGTGGTCATGCTAACAAAGGCCATCATTTCTTATCGGCAACAACAATAGTAACTGATGGGATTCCTTTATTGGTCTTGAAAGGGATCACTGTAGAGAGTCTAGAGGTTAAAAGCATATGATTAGCCAATTGTACCTATTCACCCTTCTCACAGCAGAGATTTAACCAGACTTTTAACATGCAGTCGAGTTTAAGAGCAGTTATGAGCAGAATGAGCACTAGCATCACCTCCACTCTGGGCTGAAGGGTGTATAGTACTCATATAGTGAGGAAAGCACTGACACGGGCTACGCCAGCAATAACGGCACAGACAAAAGCGCCATCACAACTGCCAATAAAGAGCAACCCACTTCAGATCAGACCTGCATTACCTGCACGGGTATTAATGCTTCTACAAATCCTCTAAACATTTAGCAAAGAAGTAAAAATGAGTTCATTCGTTCATTTGTTTTACCCATGCTTCCAGCTCATATTAACTAATACAGCAGCCGATGTCGTATCACATCCAGCGAACACGTCCAGTACTTGTTTATTGCTTTGTTTAAAACATAAGCAGCACATGATTTTATTACTGGAATTTAAATTATTGGTCATTATAAGGTCTACACACAGACACATCTCAATGAGATGTTCTCATTCTCACTATGGAATTAGCTACTCCCATAATGTGTGTTTTAACTTTGGATCTTTTATTTAAATTATTGCAAGAACTGAGCACAAGATGTGGCAGAGTGGTAGAGTGACTCACAGCAATAAGCAAGAGGTCACAGGTTCAAGCGTCTTTCAGATACAACAGAGAAACACAATTAAGCCAAAGACCTTCAGTTTGTAATATCCCTTCCTCTGGACTTGTCATTTCACCCTTGAATAAACCAAGCTGAAAGGTGTTATGGCACTGAAGTCCTTACTTTAAGGTCAGAGTATAGAACCGTTTAGCATCATGCATAACCACTTATACAGAGAGAAGAACATCACAATGATGTACTACAACTCTCTGTACTATAATTTTACAATAAGCACAAATCCGACCTTGTGTCCGTCTGGGAGGGTTTTCTATCATGACCTGATGGATCATAATCTGTGTTATCCAACATCACCCTGCATGTACATTTGCAGTGGTCAGCTGGGAGTACTGGGAACACCAAAGTTATAGTGAAACGAACTCATCTTAAGATATTGTTTATAATGACAGCAAATTAGCTGATGTTGAGTTCTATAAACATGCAGATGTTGCATATTTGTATTTACCTGCTGTATAAAACTCTGTTAGAGCTCCTGTGTCCTTAAAGCCCACCACCTGATGAGCCCAATGTGCTCTGATGGGTCAGCTCAATAACTCAGTTCTGACGGATCAACTGCCAGAGTGGCATCCTATTTTCACAATGTCGTTGGTTCTGCCATATCAGTTTGAGTCAGAAGGTCGAAAGTCAAACAAGGCAGGTCATAGGTAGAACACGTTTATAGACCTAATGCACCATCGCAAGGTAGATGGGAGCAGAATGTCTCGAAGTGGTAAGCTTGTTTTAGCTGTCTGTGAGCTGTGTCAGCGTGTGCTAAGCTTTTACATGCAGAAACACTGCATAAAAGACAGGGAGACAGGGAGAAACTGAAAAGGCGTTGTTATCTCCCCTTGAAATCCCTAAAAATCTAAAAAAAAAGTGTTTACAGTGTACATTTTTTACTATTATTTTTCATAAGTCAAGTCAAATGAAAAGTCAGCATTTCCATGTGTAGATTTACAGCCAGTTATTGTCATCTGAGACGTATTACTTTTATAGTTATGTTAAAATGTGAATTTCCCCACTGTGGGACTAATAAAGGATTATCTAATCTTAAATACAGGAGATTGCTGTAATTTAATCGTAGTCTATCGCTGTGTGCAGCAGAATACAGCTATAACCCAGTAATCCTGTGGTTCAGGACATGGCCGCGGTGCTTTTTTACTGATAATAGTTTACAGTGAAAATAATGCCACTAGGTAATTAACTGTAGCTTTATACTGGAAGTTTTACAGTATACTCACACACTCAGTGTTAGCAACCAACTACAGTCAACTAGAGTAATTAAGGCCTAGTGTACACTACACAATCTAGAACTGCTATGCTGCTCACACTATTTAGCGCTTGGGACGTGTTATTTGTCAATGTAACAGTGTAGACTACACCAGCAATCGCAGACTCACACACTACACAATCTTTTTACCTGGAGAGATCCGTGACAAAACAAGATGACAGAATCCTACTGTCTCACAGAACAAAATGCGAGAAGTGTCAATCATGTGCCAAACTGGGGCTTGAGAAACTTCCCATAGTTCTTGTTTATACACGAATTTGTTCGCAAAAAAGACGGAAGAGTAGGCAAAATCTCTTTTCCAAAGCCCTATAGCCCATACAAAAAAAAGTGGCCACTGACAACATAAAGAAGAAAGTTGTTTTAAATATTTAGACCAAGCCCAGCAAATATGATGAGCAACCCCCACAATTCCTTTCTCCAATAACCTTTTTAACATGTTTGTTATGATTTGGGTTCTAGCATCTCACATTGTCTTTGGCCGCTGCTTATCAGTACAACTAGTACTCATCATTAAGGCGAGAACCACTATCACACAAAATCATGGGGCACACTGAGCAAGAGTCGTTTGTCACAGATCCCAAAAATTGGCCTACGACTGGAGAATCAGTCTAAAATCGAGCAGTTGGCACTCGCCTTTAGCCACAAAAGGCTAAAGTCTTTTGCTTGCTACTTTAGAGGCAGGTCATACTTTGAAAACTGAGATGTGAGATTCAGTCATTTGGCTTTATTTTATTTTACCCTTTAAAGAATGTACAGATTTTATAGTACCACTGTATTGATAATATTATACTGCAAGAGATGTATAATTAATATATAATTATCAATGACAGAATCTGAAGATTATGACTTTTACTAGGGTGGTCAAACAGCTAGAGTGTTTTGTGTGCAGTTAATTGTGATTATTTGCTGACTCGAGCCTACAGAGAGGTGATTTCCTTTTACAAAGCAGTGCAGGACAAAATTAACCTTCTTCCAAATGTATTTACTGCTTTCAGTAATTCAGTAATGCTACTTTCATCATGTGAACTCATGGTCCACATGTACCTGAACATGAAAATCATGTTGTAGGTCTCCCACTGTCCAGTCTAGTTGAAGGGCCTGAAGGAGTTGCTTTTAAAGCTGTATTTAAAGAGAGTTACACTCGCAAAAATTCTTATGCAGTATAATATGCATTGTGCAAGCAGCTGGGCTTTAGCCTGGAACTACAAAGTGTAGTTCAAAAGATCAAGCTAAGAAAATGTGGCCTTAAAACAGACGTCACGTTAAGCCATTATTAACACAATAACTTACATTTACACATTTAACCTCACATGTAATACTTTTAAGAAAACACAGCCTCATACACATCAACAATGGCGAGAGGTCATTCCCGTTATAGCCGGTTCCTCATCACTAAAGTAAAGACTAAACAGTCATTACTGAAGATAGAGATACTACTAAAGACACAATGTCCAAAATAGTCTGCAGGTAATGCCGAGCGCTTCCACAGATAGAAGTTGTTTTTCAAACCACATGCAGACTTCATGCAGTCAATGGCACATGTTCAGAGTCTTACTGGACTTGACTCTTAGATGACCCCTAATGCATATTCCATCCCATCGCTATACAATAGTTTAGAGCACCATGCATCCGTTCACTTGAGGAAGTTCATCTCCATAAAGCACTTACCTCTGACAGGAAGGTCTGTGCGGATTTCTGTGCACCAACATGCAGCAAGTACTCGTACACGTATAAAGCTAACCTGTAAAACAAAAGGACAACAGGACAACAGTCTTAGTTCACTTTAGGGATGTTAGTGATTAAGCGATGAACTATTTACATACATAAATGTCCGACTGATGCTTTGGTCACAAAGTTAATATTGCACAGTTGACGTCTTAATAGGCAGGTTTTTCATACAGACTGTTTATGAATTGTATGAGGGCTCAGGAGGCTCTAGAAGCCCTACCTCTAGACAATTCTGACTTTTGACTCCTGCCGCTGGAGTTCAATGTAATTGACAGCCCCAAAGCAATTGATAAAGGGGGATATACCAGAGATTAAACCATCCTAAATGTAGTTTACAGCACTACCTGAACTAGGATATGCAGATGCGTGATACAGTGCTAAGACAGTTGTTTAAACTGTGCATATGCATAACTTCAAGACAGCTCGGCCGAACCCAGGGTGAGAGATACAGGGCACACTGTAATAAACCTACTCTTACTCAGTTCTCAAACAGCAGAGGATGTGTACGATCTCAATAACAGTGCGGAGGGGCGCGTGACCAAACCAGAATAGAAGAATTGCTAAACTAAACATTTTGCTGCCTTTGAAAGCTAGCATCAGCATCACTATGGCAACTGAACAGCCAGCCAATGCTGGATTAGCAAGCCGACATGGGAACATGGGTATGTGGTAAATGTAAGTCAGTTACATTATGTTCATATCTGTGGTCATATCTGTTCGGTTAGGGTGAGTCTTTACATACAGTAAAGCCTGAAGTCTTGTTTGTATAAAATGCAGTGCTGCACTTGGTGTTTTCCTGGGTCAGTGATTTTAGGTTCGTCGGGTAACAATTAATCACTCACAAATAACGAGCGGCTATATCTCATAAGAGTTTGGTAACGTTTGCATCCCTGGTTCTCCTTTTTCACATCACACCATGCCCTGTGTTACTGGGTCAGTCCAGGGTGCTCAGGTGGAAAAAACCACTGTTCTACTGGATGTCGCATTCTAGGAGAGAAGGGGAGAGCACTTGAGCACTTTTGCATCAAAGATGTGTAAGGAGAAAGTAGGACACTACCAGTCAGCTTCGCTCACAATATCCAAGGTGGACCGACGATGTAGAACACAAACTTAGTCAAGTAGAATGAGGATAATATATATCACAGCAGCCAAAGAAAATCACACACTTGCCGGTGCTGAAACTTTGCAGCAATATTCTGATGCATTTTAGCCACAATGCTAATTATTACTAGCAAAATTACACTTTTAAGGTCCCTGGTTTGTCCTTATTCTGCTGCTTATCAGACACACCACAGAAAACCACTTATTAAGCTGTATGAGTAAAGAATGGGTGTCTAGAACCACGACAGGTCCTAATCAATCCTGTCTTCAAACTCATTAAAATCAAACTGAAGAACCCAGATCAGAGCTCTTGTCCAGCATAGTCAGCATTGGAAGACAACCCAAAGAATGTTTAGCACCGCATTGTGAAACGGGAGAACACATCCCTGGCTGACACAGAAAGCAGGGAATCCACAGGAACATCCCAAACCTGGCAATTCCCACTCTGTTTATCCATCAGCCATCTTGCTTTGGGCTATTTCAGGCATTTGGTCTCACAGATTTCTCACCACTAAGCTGGTATTGACAAAAAGACAGTCTCTCGGTTTTCTCACCACTGAACGATATGAAGCGTTCTTTGAATTGACCATGGGCAACAGCCCCTGTTGTGGAATACGCTGCTATGTATACAAGACTATGTGAAAGTCCAAGCTTTCTTCAATTTCCAGTCAAAACAGACATTAAGTAATTAGCTAAGTTATTCATTTTTTAGCCTCAGAAAAAAGCAAGAAGGATTTTACAGAAAATTACACAGAAGCCTCAACAATTACACATAATAATACTCTTTTCAGTGTTTAGTGTTTCAACCCTTTATTGCAGCTTCCAATCTTTCCAACAGACTTGCTTTCAGGATTTACAAAGAAATCAGCAGGGATATTTCTCTACATCTGAAAAGTTCAGTCTTAAAAGTTGCATTTTTGCTTCTCACCATCCACACAACCCTAACACATTTAACGATGTTGAAGTCTGGATTCTGGGGGACAACTCAAGCTACATGTCCTTTCTCTGTCACATCTCTCTCTTATATATAGACTCATTATCATAACAATAGTTGCACAAATAGTCACACCCAGAAGGGATCAGCCGACAGCAATGAAACTTGGTGAGCAGGTTTGACTTCATGAGACATGCAAATGATTCAAGCTTCACACACATCAGCGACACATCTGATGAAGGCAAGGACAGGTCTTCTAGCTGTACCTGACTGATACAACAACCACATTTGCAGATATTCAGCATGTAGTAATTCTCACATACTGTTAATGACAGCACCATTGGCAAACGACTGCATGACACAGGACTACACGCAAGAAGACCGTTACTAAAACTGCCCTTAATACCACGCCACAGTCGCCAAAGCCAGCAATGGTGTCGTGCCAGGCTGTCATGGAGCGACTCAGAAAGGCAGCTCGTCATCTTCAGTGATGAGTCCCGCTTTTGTCTTGGTGGAGAAGAGAAACGAATCCGTGTGTGGAGGCACCGTGGTCAGCGTCACACGTCCAGAATGAGTTATCGCAGGACACCATTAAGAACCTCTACAATTCCATACAGAGACGTCCGCATGTTGTGTTAGTAACCTAAACATGGCGGCCCGACAACATTCTAAGAGATACTACTTTTGTATGAGTAGCTCAATAAATATTGCTCATATCAGTCTACATATATCATCATGTATTGTTCCTGGTAACCGTCATCTTCCTTCCCAATAGGACTGTAATCTGACTCTTCCTTCAGGGTGCAACTATTCTTTTGTGTATAAGTTATTGAATTTGTATTCAGAAAATAAACAACATTTGAAATGTTTTAACTGGAAATAAAATGAATGAAGGGTGATCTCTGTCTTCTGCGGTACTGTACAGGGGTGTAAGGAAACACTGATATACTCGAGTATCACAATTTCATGTTTTGCCATCATATATTGATTCTCAAAACAGAGTATCGTTAATAAACATGGGCATAAGATAGTGTGTTTTTAATACTATGACTACTATAGTAATACTACTATACAAAAATTCAAATGTATTGCCTACAGCATCACAATACATTGCGAAGTATTGAATCGTAACATCTCAATTAAAATATGTATTGTATCACCAGCTCCTTCCCAATACACAGCCCTGGTACTGTACATTTCTCAGTCTGTGTAGAGTTTAGCTCTGGAGGACAGTCCTGTCACCATGTCAGGGAAAGATTTTGAAGGTCACATTTTAGGAGGGCTCCAATGTGCATCCACATCAGTGTTAAATTCAGTTCTGCAGGGTTGAATCTGTGTTAATGTAACTCTGCAGCACTATATTTTGCACTGGAGATTTGACTGTAGGCCTGCACTTGAACTGTAAACGAAGATGAAGTATGTACTCCATTTACACTGTTTTTATGGCTTACTGTGTGTCAATTGGAATAAGGAGCGTTTTTGGTCCTTTTTGGGGTCTACAAGCTTCACAGCAAGGATAAACCACAGCCTTGATAGTGTTGTGTGCAGAGCTGCTTGAATGTCAATATGGCTATGATAGACAGGAATATCTGAGCCAGTCCTGCTTTGTGCTCTGACACACAGCACGGGCTCCTCGCTGTGTGTCCAGTCATATCAAGGTAGGCTTCTCCTAACTTAACCTGAGAACACGTCCTGACATCTAGCCTGGGGCTCCCAGTTGAGGCTCGTTTTAAACATAAAAGGGGCCGAGGCAAGTTTTGCTAAGCTTAAGCACAGACAGCCTAACTAATGAACCTTCCTGTCTTCATTTCAATAATTCACTAGCTGAGTTGGGTGCGGAGTTCTCCAGGTGGGAAAGACAGTAGCATCACCACGGCTGGGTTTGCAGATATACAGAATGGAGGAAAGGACATAGCGTCTTTAGCAAATGTACAATGAATTACTGAAAGAATGTCAAGGTGAATATGGGTGAATCTGTGGTATCACAGCCTGATAAAGCGATATGCTTAATTGTGCATCTAATTTCTTGAAGAAAATTAGGTTTACTGAAAAGGTTCTACCCTAATGAAGGAGCAATATCATAGCATAAAGGAGAAATCATTATTTCATCCCTGAAAACACACGAAGAAACTAGCAAGACATTTTAAATTCTACAAAGATTATTTAGAATTCTTATTACACAAATATTCATCCCTGCTCCAATTTCATCTTGAGCCCTAATCATACCATGTGTCTTGTCTCACTAGACTGATCGTTATGCAGTTGCAAATTCTGCTGCATTTGATTCCCCAGGATTTTCAGTCTTCGGACTAAAGCTTTCAGAGCCGTTGTTCGGCAACTGAAGGCTGATAGTTTCATTCCACTGGAGTGAAGTAATGCAAGACTGGCTCAAAGTTGCAATGCTGATGAAACAGACTTATGTGTTGATAAGCTGTCTTCGTGTATCCCATATTAATCAATCATTCTGAAAAGCGTCTCAAGAGTCATCCTCAAAGAAAATCAGCAAACAAACACAAAAGCAAAAATCAGTCCTTAAACTAAAAGCCCCTTCTGTATGTGCCATCTAAATATTTGGAGTCCAACAGTGCCCTTGTGAGGCAACTCGAACCATCAGAAACGTAACCATCACAGAAACCCAAAAAATTAATTGGCTGCCACATCTACGTCTGAGTACCACATTTAAATGAAACGCAGCAAATCAGACGTTCTTCATGTGAAAACTGTGGTTTTGTATGCGTGTGCACTTCTCTTTATATGTTGCTGAAAACACCTCTATGGAGGAGGCAGGACCATCTGGAGAAAATCAAAACCATACATTCAGCCCTGCGCTGCCTCTTTACTCCTCCAGTAAAGCTCTACAGAAAAGCCCAAGAAAGTGATCAAGATGTAGAGGAGGAAGAAAAAGACGACTGCCAAAATATAGGCTATTTTGCACAACTTCACACTCAAGAGCTGAACTCAGAAATCCCCTCCGTTTCAATGCTATGTCCCCACATCACTCACTGATCTTAATTACCAGACTTGCATTCTGGAGTGAGGACAGAGCAAAACACGTTCCCATAAAAAAAGAGTGATCTTTCAACCTAACAGAGTCCTCTAGCATTCAAATGAGTACTAGGACTGTTCACTTGCCCGAATAGCGGGGCTGCTTCGCCCTCTCTAATAGTGTTAAGCGATCAGCCCAATTCCAGCAATGATTTTCCTGTTTGCTCCAGGCCAAGGTCAGCATTGAATGGTACCTAAACCTCTTTGGTATATTTATAAACACTTAGCAAGAAACCAGCTTTTTAAAAACTAGTCTGGTAACAACTGTGAAAAACCTTGGCCATGGCACAAAATCAGCTTTAATTCAACATTCGGAATATCGACTTGCTGTGATCATTTTCACACAGTGTACACAGATACACAATACAAGGCTATGCTACTTCCACTGGAATAAACCGTAACAGAGATAAAAAGAAAGTGATGAACTTCAATGAATCTACCGAGAATGGCTATGAAGGTAGGGAGTCTAAAGGCTGGACTTGTTCTCACCTGTGCTAGCGTAAAGCCGTTTTTCCAATAAAATGTCAAATCAAACTACTCGAAACCACAGAGCTAATCAAACCTAGGAGCTTTATTTAACATGAGGTTAGACTGCTTAAATTTGCAGTTAAATCTGCTGCACTGTTTTCTGAATCTGAACTATTTCATAAGTAGTACGAGGCTTTCCCTTTGGACACTACTTTCCCCCGGACTTAACAGTGAAACTGAAATGCACAGTAAAAAAAGCAGCGAAAAGCATCGCTCCTTTCATTCATGCTTTACACAGCCTTAACACACATTTCCATTAAAATAAATGGTTATAAGTGACGCCTCGTGGCTTCTTCAGCTGAAGGGCGTGATCTGAGGGTTCTTCAGCTGAAGAGAACAGGTTAAGTAGGACTTCTATATATGCACTGAAGGTTCATCTGTAACTCATAAGGAGAGCAATGAGCTAAAGTGACACTTTCCCTGTAATCTAGTATGCACTGCTGGGAGGTCAGCTGATCACCTATACCTGCACACTGGCATTGGAGGTAAACATCAATACTGAATTGTCACCTAGTTAAAGGGGCACTGCAGCCAAAATGGAACATGTACCCATTTCTATGTGTGTCGTAAACATACCAACTCCTCTTATAGCTCTTTAATGTTGAAACAACCTATAGAAGGAGATTTCCTGACTAGATTACTAGGAATATCCCCCTCAGATGAAGTCTCTAAAGGTAAGAGTACATTTTAAATAAATAGATTTTTTTTTCAGTCAACCAGTTAAGGTTCTGTGACTAGCCAGCACCACAGATGTATTTATCAGCCTATATATCTAGTGTCTATGAGTCAGGATTTGGTGAGTGATAGGGATAGGGATTCCAAATAGGAGTATGATATACTTAAATAATGCATGCTGGGAATTGTGGTGAGGGAACACTGATGGACAACAACACAGAAATTGTTGGGGCTGAGGGGTGAAACTTGCAAAAACATTACATAACATAACACAGTAAAGGCTAGTTTCAGGCTGAACCATCACTTTAACTGCATTGTGTGTAATTTCGGTGCTTTAGGTTGCATTGAAAATAGTCTATAATCTAAATAAACAGTTATAATAATAATACAATTTAAAAAATAATAATCTCTCCAGAAACAAGGTTTAACATTTTACTGCTTAGGAGCAGCTGAACAGAACCAAAAAGTCCAATTACAACAAACAATGTCGGAATCTCAATTTTTTTCCCAGGAAACATTAACAGTGCAGTATTAACTGAAGTACAGGTCCATTATCCTTATTACTGCAGTCTTAAATATCACCTGATACCTTGATATGATCATGGTTGATTACATATGTATGTTCTATTCATTTTATTGACTTTGTAATCCAACAGAAATAAATACTGTATAAAATCTGCGTGCTGTTAAACCAGGTTGAGGTAGAACACTCTCTAAACGTGTTGTATTTCACTGTAGGACATGAAAAATGCTGGATGTCAGCACTGGCCCATATTTCCCATACTGGGGCATCCCTACTAAGACTGATACTACCATGCTGCATGTTCTACAAGAATACCAGGACTGCTGCCACCCTCGTGCTTACTAGACTGATTCTCGCTTTGTGTGCCTGGAAAATTTCAGATGTGACTAACAACTTCTTCTAAGTGTTTCCATACAAAGACAATCAAACAATGAAACATTTAAAAGAGATGTTTTCATTGATAAGTGTCCACCACTCTGGATCATCAGTCCGTTGAACCTCCTCTCACAGTTAATGTTGTTCTGGATTAACTTTCTTCATCATCACGCAGAAATATTTACCCATTCCTTCAAACACGACTGCTCAAACTCTTTCAAAGTAGGCTGGAAAGGTCCAAACACACCGAGGTCAGGCCACAGACTTGCGGTTTCTACCAGAGGGATGCGAGATTTGTGTACTATCCATACTCCCATCAACCCTGAGAAGCATGCCCACAGCCACGCTTCGCGTTGGCAGTGGCTGTTGAGGAGCACCACATACAACACTTGGGTCAAAATGTTCCATGTTAGACGCATACTGGCAGCATCTCATGACTGACTATGGTTCGGCTAACTTCTGTGACTCACAGCTGACTTGACAGTACCTTCCCAGCCCAGTGGCCAGCAAGTTTTTCCAGGGACCAGTTGATCCGAGCCATGTGGTGTGCTTTCACGTGTTTGTCAATATCTGTACGACACGCTGTACGCAGCCTCTGCTCGGGATGCAAACCCTTCCAAAAACGTGTGACTGGATCCCTAGTTTAATTAGCCTTTCGCCTTTCTTTCGCCTTTCGGATCTTTTCTTCTCCATCGTCCTGCAGGGGAGATGCCTTTATCCTCACACAGGGATTCAAAGCAGGTGACCTGACGTCTTCTCCACGGAGGTCCATCAACAAACTGTGAGACTTCTTGAGGGATGCTGCTTCTGAATATGTAACGTTATATCTACTGTATATACACACGCTGAGTCACAAAACTACTACGTCAAGCCTAGCATACCACCAGTAAGTCCATTCATTCTTGCAGTATGTACAGTACAGTAGTTGGGGCAGCAATACAGACTTATCTTGAATTTGAACTGGCTGCTGAAAGGTTTGGCCCTTCTTCTGCTTATTACAAGTGCTGTAGCTTAATGACTGCTGGAATCCTAATAAGCACATAGACCTTTATTTATACAGCACTTATCTAGAACAGGTCTCATAGTGCTTTATAATGCAGCACAGTCAAACACAGAAGTAATATTAATAATAACAATTATTATTATTATTATTATTATTATTATTACATTCATCTGAGGACAGTCTTCTTTCCACGACACTCACTGATATAACCAGAGACAGGTCTGCAGAACTTTCCCACTGAAACCTTTAAAAGTCTGATGTTTCAACTTCCGACAACTTTTCTGCGCTGCTTTGTTTTACAGCCACACGTGCAGCTCTTCACACGAACCAGCCACATGGACAAAACCAGCCCGGTGATGTCCAAACACAGCGAACGGTATCAGCCGAGCGCAGCCTTAAACCAGCAGCAGCGGTCGGTCCTCAACCCGGCACGGGCACATCTCCACCAACAGCCCGCCTAACGTTCCTCCGGCACCAGCATCAGAGAGCGGTTAGCCTCGGGGGTCTCAGCCCCTTCCAGCGGCACGAACGTGCACAGTTCTGCCCTGAAGAGACGAAACGGATAATGAACACTACCACTTCCAGCAACGGAAGACCCGACTGCGGGGAGACTCGCTGTAAAGCATGGCTCGAACTTTGAACCACGTCTTAACACTGAACCGCGGTAGAAACTCCACAACAAGCCCCTCAACGCGTCTCAACAGCAGCCGCCGAAACCGCCAACTAACTTCAGCCACACCACACAACACAACACAACTAACTTAGCTAACCTCAGCTAACTAACCCTGCAACTTCAGCCGCGATCGCTGAAATACAGCGGGCAGTTTGAACTCTTCTTCTCCAACTAGTTATTACACCGTTTACGAAGTGGAAACAGAACAACAGCGAGCTACAGTACGGCCAGGCTACAACCAGAAAGTTAAAGAGACGAGCCGGGGGCAGAGCGAGCCACCCCCGGGGTGCCAAAGCGTGTTACTGTAAGAAGCCCCCCTCAAACAATAGTAGAGCAGCACTTTAGAAAGTTGGAGCTCCGTTAACGGGAGTCCTAAAACAGCAATTCACTTACTTTTCTCTCGCTTGGCTATCAGAAGGGACGACGGCTCCTTTACCTTTGGCGTACATGCTGGACTCTGTTTTAAGACTTTTACCCACTCAACACCTGTCAAAGAAAGCAGCCAGGAAAACGTTATATCTCCATAGCTACCCCTTTAGTGTTTTTCCTCCCCCCCTCCTCCTCCTCCTCCTCCCTCCCTCCCTCCCTCCTCCCTCCATCCTCTCCTCCTCCTCCTCCCCCCCTCTTTTTTTCACATCTCCAACATTGGCCACAAATCAGGCACAGTTTCTATTGGGGGGACTTGAAACAGGTCGCTGGAAGGTTTTTTTCTCTCCCTCTGCCGCTGTTCCAGGAATGCGCTCTCCCTCCCTCCGCCCTGGAGACGGTGGGGGCCTCTTAAAGGGGAACGCACACTCCTTGTTTACTAGACTGAACGGGGGTGAACTGATCAGGGAAGAAAAGTCGCCGCACTGCCTCAGGCCTTCATGTGTGACTTTGAGACTTTGATGGCAGAATTTAGGCCTATGCTCTGAAGCTGGATGTGTAAGAATCTGGCCGGTCGGTGACACAAAATAATTTGGGCAATGCTGCATTTAAAAGAGCTGAAAGAGCGTGCTGCCCCAGGCCTCCGTCGGTGACTCTGAGAATTCGATAGACCTCTGCTCTAAAGCAGGATGTATAAAATTTGGCACACTGCTGCTTGATGATATGAAATGTTTTATAGCATAAGCGCAGATTGGAGGGGACAGAGGGGTCATGTTTGTGTTCAGAGGGGAGCAAACTGTGCAGTAATTCCTGCATCCTAGTGTGTTGTGACTCCTTATGTTGTTAAATCTGTTAACTTTAATTTAAAATTGCATTTATCCATTTTTTAAATGACAGATTTTCAAACAGCTATGCTTCAAATCCATAGATATCACTTTTTTTTCTGTATGTGACGTCCTTTCCCCCCAAATAGCAGAGATTTTGGGCAGTTTCTGACTTTCCAACGCTACTGGTGGTTGACTACCAAGCAGTCTTGCTTTGAGTCTATATTTGTAGGCCAATTCTGGCAAGGATGTCTTGTCTTGGTATATGGGCCACAGCCATTAGTTTTACTCACATTAGAATGTTTGGGTCAGATCTGGATTATATACTGGGCCAGAACAAGTCTGAAGATGTAACCCACACAAGATACTGTAGCAATGTGAGATACAGTTAGCTTGTTAATTAGCTTTAGCCTTTGTCTGGTTTAAAAAGACTAGCTGTAGCTGTGAGTAACAGTGTTAAGCTAGAAATCTGCAGGTCCTACTAAAGTAGCTAGCTAGTTGAGTAGAACTAGACGATTTCGCTGCTTGCGTTTAACTCTTCATTACATAACTGTTACATGAATTTGTTGTATGTGTGGATCAACGCTGCCCACAGGACCCTGCTGGCTGGATGTTTTTGGCCGGTGGACGATTCTCAGTCAAACACTCCAGCAGCACTGCTGTGTCCGATTCACTCACACAGTACAACACACACTAACACACCACCACATGTCGATGTACATATTGAAGTATACAAGTAGGTGTACATACACAGCACTGTTCAATAAAACTAGGCAAGCTGCAGTCAGTTAGGAAGCTCTACAACAAAAACAAACATGGCCGCCTCATGCCATACTGAGATACACTACTTCTGTATGTGTAGCGTAATAAATACTGTCTAAAAATATCATTATTACCGTTCCTGGTAGACTTTTTCATCCTTCATAATTGCAATCCGACAATCATATGATGAGTCGGGTGTTGAAATACGACATACCCCACTGTTTTAAGGACAACCTGAAAAAAAACTTAATGTTTAGACCATGTTCCTGATTCGTGATTAGCATTACTCATCATGCATTACCTTTGAGTAGATTTGTCTCTTTGTAATCTTTGTTTAAAGTGTTGTGATTTTTGCCTGCATCTTTTGATTTGTGATTACATCACCGTGCACCAGTGGTCCACCTATTGTTGAGAGAAGCTAAGGTATCAGCTAGCTCAGAGATCCTCACTGATACTGCGTTTCACCCAGAAATGTGTCACGGTTTGGTAGGAAAAGAGGTATGATATGCATTTCCTGCTGACTTTAAGTGCTATAGGACTATATTTGTAAGATGGCATACTTATCAGAGCAGTAGTCGCTGCCCCAGGCCCTCAGACTTTGATACTTTGATAGGAATGTGGACCTGTGCTCTGGAGCAGAATGTGTAAAAATCTGCCATATTGCTGCTTGATGACACAAAATAATTTAAGTGTTATATGGCAATTTGTAAGATGATGCATTTATGAGAGCAGACATCTGCCACCTCTAAAAATATCCTTTTTCGTGGCCGTTGATCTTGCTTCTGTTTACATATGCAGCCTACGCGCTGTCTTTAAAGGGAAAGTCCTTCCGTTCCGAGTTGAAAGTTTTCAGGAAGGATTTATCGCTTTAGACCACATCTATTTTCTCTGTGTAACAGACGTGAGGAAGACTTTGTACTTTGACTGAATCTGAAATGGCTCCCTATTGCACGTATAGTACATAAAGCCTAAAAGCAATTATTTCATGCCATATGTACAGCACTGTATAGGGAGTTGGGAGTCATTTCAGATTCAGCCTCTATGTCTGTGTTGCAAGACTTAGGAGCTGTAACAATACATAAAAACTGAACCCGCAATGGGCTGCGCGGTTGTAAGAATATGAATCACAAAGGGTGGCGAAGAGGCCCCCAAATACAATCTAGGGGCCATTACCACATTGGAGTCCTTTATAATCTTACATCCACACATCATATGATGAGCTAATGTTGAAATACGACATACCCCACTGTTTTAAGGACAACCTGAAAAAAAACTTAATGTTTAGACCATGTTCCTGATTCGTGATTAGCATTACTCATCATGCATTTCCTTTGAGTAGATTTTTCTCTTTGTAATCTTTGTTTAAAGTGTTGTGATTTTTGCCTGCATCTTTTGATTTGTGATTACATCACCGTGCACCAGTGGTCCACCTATTGTTGAGAGAAGCTAAGGTATCAGCTAGCTCAGAGATCCTCACTGATACTGCGTTTCACCCAGAAATGTGTTACGGTTTGGTAGGAAAAGAGATATGATATGCATTTCCTGCTGACTTTAAGTGCTATAGGACTATATTTGTAAGATGGCATACTTATCAGAGCAGTAGTCGCTGCCCCAGGCCCTCAGACTTTGATACTTTGATAGGAATGTGGACCTGTGCTCTGGAGCAGAATGTGTAAAAATCTGCCATATTGCTGCTTGATGACACAAAATAATTTAAGTGTTATATGGCAATTTGTAAGATGATGCATTTATGAGAGCAGACATCTGCCACCTCTAAAAATATCCTTTTTCGTGGCCGTTGATCTTGCTTCTGTTTACATATGCAGCCTACGCGCTGTCTTTAAAGGGAAAGTCCTTCCGTTCCGAGTTGAAAGTTTAAGGAAGGATTTATCGCTTTAGACCACATCTATTTTCTCTGTGTAACAGACGTGAGGAAGACTTTGTACTTTGACTGAATCTGAAATGGCTCCCTATTGCACGTATAGTACATAAAGCCTAAAAGCAATTATTTCATGCCATATGTACAGCACTGTATAGGGAGTTGGGAGTCATTTCAGATTCAGCCTCTATGTCTGTGTTGCAAGACTGCTGTAACAATACATAAAAGCTGAACCGCAATGGGCTGCGCGGTTGTAAGAATATGAATCACAAAGGGGTGGCGAAGAGGCCCCCAACACAATCTAGGGGCCATTACCACATTGGAGTGGTTTATTATCTTACAACCACACATCCGGGACAGCTAATCTTGCTCATAACCACTTCTGTTTAAAAAGACTTCATTCATTATACGTAAAGAAGTTATTCCAGATAACTGACAAAATATATGTACATACAGTTAGTCCTTTAATTACGATACGACAATAAATGAGGTAATTATGACCGGCTAGTGTGCTTCCTAGACGAGCTAACATTAGCTTTATATGACAGGCTGGAATATTACATTACATTTTGTGAAAATCTCCAGTGAATACTTGCTGTTGAAAATGGCCAATTAAAGAAAATAGGTTGCAGGTGAATTTGATCTTTTTGGTCATAAGGTGGTTTTAATCTTCTGGACTGATGTTCGGAGGTGATCTTGTGATCTCAAGTAAACAAAAGTCATTTTCATCAAGATCTCAACATATTTTTCTTGTCATCTCAAGATAACTAAAGACATTTTCTCAAGATTACAACTTATTTCGGGTTCATATAACTAGATCTAAAGAAATACAACTTTTGTTTTTTTTCTGATCTTGATCATTATTTGCCTTGTGATCTCAAGATAAGAAAAGTTGTTTTCTTGAGATCACATCCTGTCTTGGGGCTACTGGAAAGGATGAATATCCTCACGCAGTTCCTGCTGATATTGCAGTAGAATTGGAATTAGAATTGAGGTGGAATTGTGGATTTGTTGGTCGTCTTATATAAGAGTTTCTTATGAATGTAAAGAAAGTTGTAATGAATGTACCGACATTGCATTCACTTCTGGTTGCATTCTAACTTATCTATAAGATGTATTATCAGGATTATAATATTATGTATTACACGTATTATAAGAACATAAAGGCCTTGTTACAGTTTGTGGGAGAAGGCCATTTAAGAAAAGAACCTTCATCTAGAACCTTTGGAGTTGAGGATGAAGTCTTTTGGGCATGACCTGACACTTGAACTTTACTGTGTGATGGAATGAACAAAATGTGGTTAGCTGCTTTTGGTCCATAGCAATTCACCTAATCTGTGGGGCATGCATGACTGCTGGTGGATTGGCTCGCTTGTCCTTATTGATGACGGGATTGCCCACAGCAGCAGCACAGTGAATTCTGTCATATACAAAACCATCTTCAGATTCAACAAAATGCCTCCACACTCAGAGGATGATGCTTCACCCTACGGCAGGACAATCACCTAAAGCAACACCGTGGAGCTTTTCACCTGACATGAACCCCACTGAACATGCAATTCACTTACTGAAGACAACACCAAAGACAAAATGCCCTCTAAGAAGCTGGAACTGAAAAAAGCAGTTGGAGCAACACCAGGGCAGAAGACCTAGTGTGTGTTGATGTCTTTGAGTCACAGACCTCATTCATTGATAAAGACCAAACATGACATTTTAATTAAGATAAAACTAATCAACATCAGCGCATTTAATAAATATACTGAACTAAAAAGCGTATGTGATTATTAAGATATTCATTGTTTGTAGATTCAGTTGAGAAAGTGATTTGCTGTAATGCAAAACTTTAATTAAAATAATTCACACCTTGCCTTCCTGCACAGGTACATATTACTGTATACCGAACTATAGCCATAGAAAACTGCTCATTGTATAGAGAATGCTTTATATCATACAACATATAAAATATGAAAAAAATAGAACAAAGTCGCCCAATGCTGTCTGTTTTCTTACCTTCCAAGAGTAGTTTTAGCAGTAGATTTGCGACATACTGTTGGATGTATGTGTGGAGTATATTTAGATATACCTGAAATGTCACAAATGTACTGATATACAAAGTAAAAATTGTCTACTTAGTAGATTTGCACCATGTTAGAATCTGTCAGTGTCCCCATCAGTCCCCAACACATGTTACTGTACTTTATATCACTATACCAGCACTTCCTTTCAGCAAAGTCAAATAACATCTACAACTACAGGGGTTGGACAATGAAACTGAAACACCTGGTTTTAGACCACAATCATTTATTAGTATGGTGTAGGGCCTCCTTCTGCGGCCAATACAGCGTCATTTGGGCAGCCGTGGTTTTATGTTTTTTGGATACAATCCGGGTTAGCACCCGAACATCCCTCTCAGACAGCTTCCTCTTGCGTCCACAGTTAATCCTGTTGGATGTGGTTCGTCCTTCTTGGTGGTATGCTGACATTACCCTGGATACCGTGGCTCTTGATACATCACAAAGGCTTGCTGTCTTGGTCACAGATGCGCCAGCAAGACGTGCACCAACAGTTTGTCCTCTTTTGAACTCTGGTATGTCACCCATAATGTTGTGTGCATTGCAATATTTTGAGCAGAACTGTGCTCTTACCTGCTAACTGAACCTTCACACTCTGCTCTTACTGGTGCAATGTGCAGTTAATGAAGATTGGCCACCAGGCTGGTCCAATTTAGCCATGAGACCTCCCACACTAAAATGACAGGTGTTTCAGTTTCATTGTCCAACCCCTGTACTTTGACATTCATGAAAAAGTAATGTGAATGCCAACATCATTTTGCACAGGATTTGGGGAAATAAATAATATTTTGTTAAAACGTATCATGAAGTGCTAATCAGTGAACCATCACTAACTTAACATCGCTAGTTACTTAGCCACACATTCAAGCAGCAACCAACAGTAGTCAGGGATATATTCAGCTAACATTAATGTCTTTTACATTATACTTGTTAGAAGTCTCAGTAAAGTGTCAACTATTGTACCTCCCTGGTAGAATCATTGTGCCTCCCCCATCCCCCATTGTTCAGTTCATACAGTACTGGTATGCCTGGAGGTACCCTCAAAATTCGTTGGTCCTTCATAGCATAGCGACTGTAATTTCACCTGAGATCTTGCCTGGGAAATCTTTACAATATACCACAGCACAGTTGTAAGGCTGTAAACTTGCCCACTTCCACAAGTGTTCGTGGAAAATAGTAAATTGTCACCCAAAATCCAAGAGGAAAGAGGAGATGAAAGATCTCAGTCAATGTATGAAAGATTTCTTTACCAAATTAGAGAAGAGCACTTCCTGAGGAAGAACTGTTGAAACAAACCTTTCACAGCCACTGAAGTTAGAATCAGTGCCACTATGGCAAGAGAGTTAGCAGTAAGCCAACAAGCAGCAGCCAGCCAATATGGGACCCTGTGAATACTAGGGGCACACTCGACATACTCATCAAATAAAGAAGCTGCTGATGCTCTCAGAACAATGGACTGGCAACTCCAGAGTCCAAACTTCAACATGACTGAATGTGTTTGGAATCGCTTGGATCCTGATAAGCAGAAAATGTAACAAAGGAGGAGTGGAATAATATCCCTACAGATTCCTCCAAAAACCTAAAAGCAAGCCTCTGAACTCTCCGAAAGGGAGCTGTAATAAGGGCAACTGTTGCACACTACACACTAAATACCCAAACAATTACAGCATGCTTAAGCATTGAGGAGTCTGTATGAGTACTCGTTAGATCATTGTAGTATAACGTGTACGTGTAATAGCTGAGTTGACGGGTCTCTCTGGACTACAGTGTTCAATACTTACATTTGAATAATTATGTCATGTGAATTCACTCTACAGTAAAACATCAACAACTCCTCAAAGTGCTGCCCAAATAAACAGATTCTTTATATTATCCCTTCATTCGGGAGCCGTCCTTACGAAACAGACCCGTGATGTGCCACATTAAGAAGAAAGAAACCCAAGCAGTGACTCACATGTGTGGCACTGTGTGGGGCCCAGAAGAGGAAACGCTCACGACCCCCAAACCCCCACACTCATCCCTCCCCCAGTCTCTCCAATGACTCAAGCCTGATTCACACCAACTCTCTGATCTTTCACACTCCCTCACTCCAGCTTTCTGAAGTCTAACTGGCTTCATTTGCTGTCGTACAGAAACAAACTTGGTGTCTTGAAAAGTGACCATCTACCAAAAACGCTGCCTTTAATCAGCCTGGCAGGTTTGAGAAGCTCTCTGTCTTCCTGCTATCAGGCAGGGATCCGGGTTTTTACACCCTGTTGTTCGGCTCTAGGCACCAAGTTAGAAGCACATGCGACTTTAACCCTAGAGCAAACCGCCGGCTTGTGGTAATAGCTTCTGTGCAGTGTTCACAGATGATAGAGCCTTTCACCATACCTAATCAATACGAGGTAAAGTGACACATATCAAGTTCATATTAATAAGCTAGAATAAACTGTAGGAGTGCACATTCCTAACATCACAACCACCCAGTGTGATCACTGTTCTATTAGAGTTGATTTAAGGCTGAATTTTCACTTTTTAATTTGATTATTTTGGTGGGATTCAGGATATTGTCACTGTCCAAGGAAAACTAAGCATCTTAATGTTTTGCAATTTTCATTTCTCTACATCATTTAAACCACCGCATAGCAAATGGTGTGATGGACTGGCAACCGGTCCAGGGTGTTTCCTGCTTTCTGCCCAATGAGCACTGGGATGTCTCCTGCAACCCACTACAGCCCCATACAACCCCATCTACAGCAGTAAAGAAACCTGTCAATGGAACCAGACTTTTCCAAGCGATTTGGGCCATGTTAGTCTCTATATGCAATTTAAACAGTGTGAACAACAATGCATGAAAGTAAAAATGTACAGAAATGGAGATACATGTTTTTCTTATGCAGACTATATGCAGTTTATAGCAATTCATTTATTCACATTGTTCAATATAAACGCCATGCCGCAAGCTTTAACACTGGAGCCCACGTCACTTACATTGCTTTCTCCACTCTACTTTGCTGCTGAAGGCGTGCTGTAGACTTTACTCTAACAGGAGACACACGCGCTGTTGCCCCTTTAAGAGTCTGCCTTCGGTACAGCTCAAACTGCAGCAGCCCTCACCCTCACACGTGTGTGTCTCTCTGTGGGCTGAGGCATGGTCCCATGATGTGTGTGTGTGTGTGAGAGAGAGAGAAAGAGAGAGAGAGAGAGAGAGAGAGAGAGAAATGTTCTTTATGCATCCCACAGTAAGACTGATCAGAGTGAGGGACGGAGTAGAAAGGCAGATGGGTTATTTTAAGTGTAATAATGTATTTGAGTTATATATGTATATATATATATACTCAGCATCTAAAAATACATCTAAATATAATGTAAAAATACATCCAGATAAAAGGGTATATATTCATTTAGATTATTTAGTCATTTAATATTTAGGGGTTTAATTCATCTAATGTTTACATCGGCAGTGAATTTCCGCCTCGAGGTTCCTGCAAGTCAGAGACCCTGGGCTAAAGCCCCAGTGGCCTGGTTGGTAATCCATTTCTGCTTGTATATATAATTATGTAGATTATACGTGTGTTTTCAGTATCGCTACCAGACTATACATCCTATACGTTGGACTTAATATATGTATAATATGTGTGTATATATATATATATATATATATATATATATATATATATATATATATATATATATATATATATATATATATACACGTGTGTGTGTATAATATATATGATATGTATGGTAACATATACAAGCTGAGAAGGATTACTGACCAGTGACCCCCCTGTCCAGGATCTCTGACTGCTAGAATCTGACCGCCTTGGGGAGAATCTGACCACAGGGCTTGCATATTTTTATAATGGACCTTACTAAATATAATATTCATGTTGCCCTCATGTAGTATAGTAGGATAGTATAGGTAAGTGCACTGAGTATAGTAAGTGTATATACTAGAACTAAATGCCATATGTAAACATATTGTTTACATAAATGTGTCCTCCATGTGTTCCTGCATTTTCACTTGAAACTTCAACAAAACATTCAACAGTCATTTGACTGGGATCGATTACATTTTTGCATATGACTCTATACATACAACATATATGGTAATAAATTATATAATATGCATATGCATTTTAGGTGTGCTTACTGAAACTATATACAACAAGTCTGCAACACACACTGCCCACATTTCGCACATAATCCTGTGTAAGACAGTTTTTTGACTGAACACCACTGAGCTGCCTTACTGCTCACTCACCCTGCCTTACCTCAGTGTGATTTGGATGTGTGAAGCTGATATGGTAACTATCTGGTAGTCCCTCAGACAGTAGAACATGACTACTGAAGAACTAGACCATTGATATCTGATGGCAGAAGCACTTCTGTTCTACTCTGGCCCTGATAGCTTAGCTACCAATATCTGTTCTACCCTCAGAACCAAAAAACTGAATGGTGCCCAAACCATTCTTTTCTTCCACCCCTCCTTCTCCTCAGTCTCTCACAAAGCCGCCCACGCGTGTGTGCTTGCCAAACCCAGTAGCCCACACAGACGCGTGTATGTGTGTGTGAAGTCTGAAGTCGCGCCGCCTCCCTCTTTACCAATCCCATGCCCACAAGACTCCGCAGTGCTTCTGTATGACCCCACTGTGCCCACAGGGAAGAGTGAGCAAGCGTGTTCGCGTGTGTGCGTGCCTGTGTGTGTGCATGCGTGCATCGAGGGGGGAGGCAGAGATTTAAGTGCAGCAAAGGAGGTTGTCACGTCAGCCAAGTGAGGACGAGGCTTGAATGTTAGTGCTGCCCGGCTCATCACTAATGTACACTGAACGTAACATACAGTATACATGCTTTGTAGCTACATCAGATTCAACAGCATATTCATGGCTTGGCTGTCATAAATGATTTGCCATCTATTGGCTGAAAACTCCCACAGCAATTTACCAGCTATCAGACTCTGTATCAGTATCAGGACTGTAACGTTAGAAGCATGATGCGCTGTTCCTGTCCAAGGTAAATAAAAAGGATGGTCTCACTTTAAAGAGCTTATATTACAGAAAAAAAACAAAGGTCTTGAAATACAAAGCTCACTGCTAATAAAACAGGTGATAGCAGGTGATTAGTAGATTTGATTTGATCTGTACTGAATACTGAAAACAAAAAACTACTGAAAGCAAAACATGAAATATGATATTAAACATGTAGAAATACGCTCATCACTAAAAATAACTTGGACTCTGAAGGAATGAACTGACAGGAATGAAGCTTGGTGGGTAGGTTTGACCTCATGAAACATGCAAACAAGTGTGGAGTGACCCGACAACCATGATCGTAGACATTCAGCGAGCAGTGGATGCTCTATAAGACATCTGTTGCCAGGACCATTCGCAAACGGCTGCACGACCATGTCAGCTTCACCAAAGACAGCAATGGTGTTGCGTCTGAGAATGTTCAAGCTGCATTGGGTTATCGCAGTACACCATTAGAAACCTCTGGTATGTTGCAAACATGGTGGCACAACATCATACTGAGAGACACTACTGCTGTATGTGTAGCTCATTAAATATTGCTCATATCTGCCTAAATGTTTTATAAATTATTGTTCCTGGTAACCTTTAACTCAGTTGTTTACTTATTGAAAAATTATCCAATATTATAATATATCCAGAACATATTAGAATGTCCACCAACAAAGATCACTCTGAGACCAAGGTGTATAATAGTCCATGAGGTCACACAGGAACCCAGTGTATCTTCTAACCAACTACAGGCCTATATCACAGTGGCTAATGTTAATGTTCACCAGCAGGAGAACGTGGAACAACAAGGATCTACATGACAGAGTTGTAAGGAGACAGACACTGTTCTCCAAAAGTGCAAGTTACCCACCCAATTAACAACACTAGTAACAATGACAGCGCTTTGGCTTTTAACTTTACGCTGGTAACAGTCTGGGTGCTCATTTTTGTCTTTGGCCCACAGTACAAATTTCCACTGCGCATCAGTCGAGTTTTAGTTGAGCTTAAGCCCAGAGAAGTCAGCAGTGTTCCTGCAATGCGAGAAGTTTGTTAATGTGTTCCTGTGCGGTGAACCTCAACTCATCCTTGTTTATAATGACCTGTTTAAAATGTGTTCTGAACTGTTCACAACGTAGTCTAGTCTGAAATTCTCCCTGTTCCAGCTGTTTTGGAACATGTTGGAGGCATTACTTTTGTCAAGCATGTTTATATACAGCAATGAAGTTGGCAAGGTAAACATTAAATGTCTTGTCTTTCTAGGCCTACACTTTGTGCCGCATGGAATTTAGGGTTGTATGTTAATGCTGTCAGAGTTTCCCTAGACACAGCACTGCAAAGGCAACACAGAAATCATCTTGGTTATGATGTCACAACCATCTCCAGATGACCATCCATTCGGCCTACAGCAGTTTTCTTGTCCGTCCAAGTAGCAGAGATGGGGTGTGTTGTAACAGCAGGCAGGCTGTAGCAGCGTTATTGGAGTGGAAGATGTGGAGAAAACTGTAAATGTTGTGCGGCTCCTGTCCCTTGGTCTCGGTGTACCTTATTTTTCTTGTGAAAGGGTAAGCCAATCAGATCAGCGGTCATCTACAGTCTTAAAGGCACAGTAACAAAAGTGTTTCATTCAAAGTGATAAAGATTAGCATTAAAATGGCATGCCTTTGAATTTACACTTAAAACCGATAAACATGAATGGACTATGAAATAATGGATATGGGCCCTTTAATCTTTACTCTGCATGTAAACCATGCTGTATATATGTGCAATATGTAATATCAAGTTCATGTTCAAATAGTTTTGGGAAATAAGAGAAATGGCTCATTAGAATATCGTCTACTCCTGCCATCAGCTGTACGCATTTCACATTTAGCAGAGGATGCTGGGAAATATAGTGAGGTCAACAAAGGGACAGGCAGAGCAAGAGAGAGAGAGAGAGAGAAATACAAAAGAGAAAGATCAAGAGGAAGACGGACAATATCATATTCTTCCCTGCAGCCATGTGAAAATGACTACTGCGTCAAGAAGCAGTTAACATAATTCAATGAGACTATAAAATAATTAATTAAATAAATACGTGAATTAGGAGGCACACGTACAGCTTGAGACTCAGACCCCTGTGTAAGAGAAGCAGTGCATTGTACTTAGTCAACAAACGTGAGTTTGCCATCAATCTGTTTAAGAATATAAAGCCCGTTTGGAGAGGATGAACGTATAAAGTGATTCTAATATGATGCGATTACTCCACAGCTTCAGAGGGTTCAACTAATTTGAGTGGAACTGTAACATGTTTGATGAACAGAGCTGTAGATTGATTCCATAATGACTGAGAACGCTAAAGAACATTCAGAACGAAGTGATCAAATCACTGGGAATTATTATTAACACAGTACCAGGCAAATGCTAGAGACCACCTTTCATTTATTTAACGTCCAGTCAAAACAGCCATTAAGTACTTGCATAATCCACTTGCATGAGGAGAGCAGAATGTCAGAGGAAAATAACTGACAAAGGAGTTTTCAGAACATGTTTTCAGAAATGAAACAGAAAAGCTGCAGGTGTTTCAGAACATATGGATGGTCCACACCTCAACATCACTGAAAGTGCTTGGGGTTACTCGTATCATGGAGATCAGGGGAGAAAATATATCCACATATTTCTTTGAAAAAGTAAAAGCAAATTTCCCGAAAAGGAGGCAGCAACAGCAGCAACCTAACACCAGTATCGTGTATCAGGCTGATACCGCACTGAATGACTTGTGTTCATGAAAACTGATAGATACTAACATACTGATACCAGCTGATACCACATGACATAAGTGGCATGCCCACTACTGCATCGTACGAGAGTTTGCTCACACAGAGAGGTGTTACTGATGGTGTGGAGGTCAGATACAAAGTCGATGGTCACTCAAACACTCTGTTGATCCAGTAATACGCAGAGCTATTTGAACCTGTTCTGCCATAACAGGTAGAGAGTAGAGGCTAGCACAGTCACAACCACAGCTCATTTCCAGTGCACATTGTTAGCTCTGTGTGTTCAGTACTCGGTGCACAGCGTGTTGTATGAATGTACACTTGTACACTTGCGAAGAGCTTTTCTGATGTTTAACAAAACCTAATCTTCTTCAGTGCAGAGCAACTCATTCCAGGGTAGGTAATGAAGCATATCTAGCTAATGCAGGTTGTTTAAATCAACTAGACTTTAATGGTTTGACATTGTACTCATTTACACTAGTTGAAAGTAGGTAATTTATGGCATCAGACTTGGCATTGCTAAGTACTAAAAATATATACTCGTACTCATAATTGGTATGATGAACCCTTAATCTTTTATATTTATATAATCAATAGCTTATAAACGTATTGGTGTTGCTAAAACAAACCCTTTAAATCTAAAATAATATTTTTGAAAAACACTTTCTGTTGGAACAGGCCTGTATATTGGTAGATATATGTATATATATATATATGAGTATATATGAGTGACCATATATATATACATATATGTGTGTGTATATATGTGTGTATGTATATATATATATATATATATATATACATATATACATATATCTACCAAAATATATATGAGTAAGAAGTGTCGTCTTGTCCTCATGCATTTGTATGCATCTGAATACAGAGTCTCAGATGGTCCAGGATATGGGAGAGAAACTACAGTGAAATCCACTACAGTGAAAATGATGAGCCTTTGGCCAGCATGCTGCTACTCCCTGACCCTCAGTATAACATACACACAATGAAATCTCTATATTGATATTAATAGTGGGCTGTGACTGTTCCGTTCGGGTTTTTAGCTGTGTGCGTTTAATAATGAACTTACTGTCATTTGGTAAAAAGACTTTATTAATTATTATTCTCTGAGTTATGTTCACTGCTTACTGCTTCCCGAGGCATTAGTCACTTTCAGACTGCTAAAGGGAGGAAAATGATCTTGTGCGTGTATGAACATCACTGTCTGTCAGTGTGTCTGTCTGTGTGTGTGATTTTAAAGAGGGGTGTGTTGCGAGACTGGAGGAGAGACTGAAGGAGGCTGACGTGACCTACATCTCTGCATTCATTAGCATAGGCCCCCCCTTATGATACGGCTGATGATGAACCGAGACCCGTGTCATCGGGGCGGGGCCGCACGAGAAGGACATTTACATTATTTACATTGGGCCTTTTGTTTGCCTTCTGCTGACCCCTCCTCCCCTTCCAGATGGTTCACTCTCAGATAACCCTGAGTTCTGACAGCGTTAATAGACAAATGAAGTACTGGGTTGTTCCTTACTGCATGTTCCCCCTTCTCATGCTCTGAAGAGAGAGCGCATTATTTAATAAAGGAGAATGTTAGTGATGGTGCTAAGGAAACTACAGGAGCTACAAAGCTAATGTAGTTAACATGTAATGGAAGCTTATAACCACAAACTAGAAACACGTTTATTTTAGTTTTGTGTGTCTAAATTAGTTAAACAGACAGGCGCAGATTCGAAATTCATATTTATGTGGGTAAACTTAACACATATTTACTATACACTCATAAGCGAAAGAATAGCTGCACAAAGAGTTGCATCCATAAGGAATCAACCGACAGGAATGAAACTTGGTGGGCAGGTTTGGCATCTTGAAACATGCAAAGTTTCATCCTCGGCCATACAAGTCCTACCTTTATCTCGGTGGAGACGACCAATGAATTCATGTGTGGTGTGTGGAGGCACCATGGTCAGTGTCAAGATCCACCCCTACTGCACAATCTTCAGGAACTGCATGGGATGGATTATTGCAGGAACCTCTATAACTCCATACCAAGACATCTGGCATGTTGTGTTGGCCATACTGAGAGACACTGCCTCTGTATCTGTATGTGCAATTTTACATTGTTGTATGTTATTCCTAAATTGTTGCACAACCTCTTTGTGTCTTTACTTCTGAAAGACTCCGCCTTTTTGTCATTTTTCTTTTATATTTAAATGAACCTAATTAGTTGTGGGGTGTTCCAGTAAGTGGTTTTTATAGCAAGATGACTTTTCCAGTCTTTTGTGGCCCTAACATTTTTGTAATGTGTTGCTGGCATTAAAGTCAGAATGGGCACATGTTTTTCAAATCAATAAAGTTTCTCGGTTTTGACTTTTGCTCAACTTTGCATTCTGTTTTTATTTACAGGCTTTTAAGCCAGTAACTGTTGAACAGTTAAAACAGCAATTTGTAAGATAATGCGACCTGTTAAATTCATACCTCAAACAATAGGTGGCATTTTGATGTCCACCTCTATCGTGGGAAACAAGACAATGTCCCTTGTCCTCAATGTTGGCATTAGCAGCCGTTTACCTACCAGCCTAAAAGAAATATTGTGAATTCAGCATCACCGTAAGTGTCTCCAGAGTTTTTTTTTTGTTAGCTACTGACCTTGGATTCACAAAGAGAGTGGGCAGCGGTGGTCATTATGGTGGTCACTGGCCAAGAGCTTCAGCCATAGTTGCATTAACTTTCATAGCCTACCTGCCCTTAAATAATCTAAATGGGAGCATGACCTTCAACATAACTGACAAGAGATTAGAATATGCCATTGGCTAGCTTCTGGTTCCTAAAAGTGTATGGCATGGCCTTGGCCCTAACTAACCCTCCTACAGAGTTCTTACGTCTGGCACAACTGGCCCAGCTAATTAACTTATTCAGAAGTCCAAGCTTAGGTCCATTAGTGATGGGGAGAGCAGAGCTGGGGAACGAGGCTTTAGACGCAGGTTGGAGCTGAAGATACATACATCCATACATCCATTTCTCCACTTTTGTATATAATTACTATTAATTAAATTAAATACTATAATTAACTATTTGAGAACAACGTGTGATGGCAGGCAGTTTGTCAGTAGAGTTGTGGTTTTATACAATTTTATAGATTACAGTATGTCATTAAGTGTCCAAAACCTACTTTGAGACTTAAATTAATGTGATTAAATTTGCATAATTGGTAAAATATAAGTTTCAATACAGCACACAAAATCTACATCCTCCTTTTGCCAAAGGAACAAATAGGTTACTTTGCTTGATAAAAATATCATTTGTAAAACAGCACGGTCCCTTAGTTTTTCAACAGCGACTTTCTGAATTGGGATTAGACAATCTATTTGAACCTGGTTGACTAAGAACCTGCCAGACTAGCAAATACAACTGTTGTACAGTCATAAGCAAATGTTTGGCTGCCTCTGGTTAAACTGCACTGGTTAAAGTATTCACTCACCCTTCCAAATCATTGAATTCAGGTATTCCAATCACTCCCATGGCCACAGGTGTATAAAACCAAGCACCTAGGAATTCAGACTACCTCTACAGACATTAGTGAAAAATGGGTCGCTCTCAGGAGCTCAGCAAATTCCAGCATGGTACCGTGATAGGATGCCACCTGTGCAACAAATCAAGTCGTGAAATTTCCTTGCTAGTAAATATTCCACAGTCAGCTGTCAGTGATATTACAAGAAAGGGGAAATGATTGGGAATGACAGCAACTCAGCCACAAAGTGGTAGGCCACGTCTGGTCAGCGGATGCTGAGGCGCATAGTGCACAGAGGACGCCAACTTTCTGCAGAGTCGATCACTACAGACCTCCAAACTTCATGCAGCCTTTAAATTACCTCAAGAACAGTGCACAGAGAGCTTCATAGAATGGGTTTCCATGGCCGAGCAGCTGCATCCAAGTCTTGCATCATCAAGTGCAGTGCAAAGCATCGAATGCAGTCTACTCTAGAGCAGTGTTCTCCGGAGTGATGAATTACATTTCTCCGCCTGGCAAGCCGATGGACGAATCTGGGTTTGTTGTGCATTGTGCCAAGTGTAAAGTTTGCTGGAGGTGGGATTATGGTGTGAGGTTGATTTTCAGGAGTTGGGCTAGCAGTTCCCAGGAAAGGATTTTATGCTCCCGACTTTGTGGGAACAGTCTGGGAATGGCCCCTTCCTGTTCCAACATGACTGTGCCCAAAAACCATGGATGAGCGAGTTTGGTGTGAAAGAACTTGACTGGCCTGAACAGAGTTCTGACTTCAAACCAATACCCAATACCTTCGGAATGAATTGGAGCGGAGACTGCGAGCCAGGCCTTCTCGTCCAACATGTGTCTGACCTCACAAATGCGCTTCTGGAAGAATTCCCATGAACACATTCTTAAACCTTGTGGACGCCATCCCAGCTGAAGCTGTTATAGCTGCACAGGGTGGGCCAACATCATATTAAACTCTATGATCTAAGAATGGGATGTCACTCAAGTTCATCAAATCGTTCAGATTGCCTTTGTTTACAACTCAATGACTGGATTAGATGTACAACATGGAAGATGTTTAGTAAAAAAAAATCCAAAAACTAATGAAAATAATCAACAGAATGTGAAGAAGTAACCGGTACGCAGAGATGACTATGTATCTAGTGAAGATATATCTAATGAAGCCTTCTAACCTGCTAGCCCTGGGCTGGCCTGCCTCATTATACTACATTGTACCTCAAGAGGTGATAGTGGCTCATTGTAATGTTCAGTCAAATCAATTAGTGATGAGAGGACAAACAAGTATGGCTGCTCTGATAGCTTTTTCTAATCTCTAATCAGTTATGTTGAAGGTGCTGCTCCCAGTTAGATTATTTAAAGACCGGTAGCCAATGAAAGGAGGCGTAAACCCAACTATGACTGGGTTTTGGCAAGCAATGATTATCACCATCACCACTTGCTCTCAGGACAAAACCACGCTCAGCAGGAAGCAAACGAAATGACATAAATACAAGAAAACAGGAATTACCTCAGCTACTTCCACCTCTGGAGATGCTCCTGGTGAGTAAAGGGATGGAGTTTGATGCTGAGACGTTTCTTCTAGGCTGGTAGTTACAGCTGTTAATGCCAAAATGAAGGGCAAAGACTGTGCCCTTTTTACGATAGGGGTGGGCACCACAACTTTGTGGTGATATGTTGTCCCCCTATTGTTTGTAGTATGAAGTCAACAGTTTGCGTCATCTTACAGTTTGTCTTTAATGTCAATAAAGTAAATGTCTAATGTAATCTGATGCAGGACCGCTGTTTCCTGATAAACGGAAGTGCCATTAGAACAGGACATTATCCTATGTAGTTATCCTATGGCCTTTTCAAAGTGCTGTAACTGGTGTATATTTGCACTAAGTGGTGCTTCTAGTGTTGCATTTTCCACTGTATTGATCAAACTATTGCACATGCAGTGTGTGGACATTCAGCACAGAAAGGGCTGTGGTCTCTGAACCTTGTTTTTAAGCACACTAAACATGGACGGTACAGTGTTAATCTCTCTCTCTCTCAGCAGTTGTTCCCAGGACAGCCATTAATCACGAATGAAAATAATGGATGTTCTGCACACCGGCAACACCATCTATTATCATGCTCTCTCTCTCTCTCTCTCTCTCTCTCTCTCTCTCTCTCTCTCTCTCTCTCTCTCTCTCTCTCTCTCTCTCGCTCACAAGCACATAAAACACGTAGTATCTGAAAAAATGCACTGCTAAGAACAAAATGCAGATATTCCTGCCCAGCGGTAATGGTGCATTGCTGATACTTCAGTGTTGTTTTCATGTTTGCAGAAGCTGGTGGAGAGATGCTGGTCAGTCCCAGAGCTGACACGCCCGCCATAGGCTGTTATGACTCACAACTGCATTCAAATCAGCTCTGGCACACAATCATTAACCCTGTAGTCTCTACCCATCAGTAAAGTGGTCCTTTATTCTGGAAAAAACCACCTTCAAAACAAAGAAATGCACGTTCACAGTCTCTTACTCTGGAGTCTCACCACTATGATCATTTGGTCTTCAGTACTTATATCCATTTTAAGGAACTAAAGATTCTGATATACAGTTATATATATACAGCCAGTACAGTTTTATATGATAAGACTGTAATTACTTTAATAGAACAGGAGGTTGTTGTTATTATTATTATTATTATTTTAATTATTATCACTGCTATTGTTATTATTAAAAAAGCAACTGTTTAAGGTGGGAAAATTAAATATACGAACAAGACCATAAACAGCTGTTGTCCTGACACGGCACATGGCTTAAATATATCTATATCTTGGTAAGGGTAAAGGTAAAGGTAAGGGCAAAGCCTCACATGCAGACATTATTAGCACCCCTTGATGTCCCAGGGTATATTTAGTTGCTGTTCTAAATGACGACACCCTTACAAGTCCTTGTTTGTAATATTTGTCTCTCGTATTTATTTTCAGAGCTACAGTATATGGAATCTGTTTGATTTGAGATTAAAAACTAGTTACATCTTGAACACAGCACACTAAAATAGGTGGACTAATATATATGCTTGCTAACTGAAAGGTTTCGCCTGTGGAGGACTTGTTTTGCAGGCTAATCTTGCAAATGTACCATATATAACTTTAGCCTACTGTTAATTTGTAATATTTAACTTATTAGATTAGCTGTATTTAGAACTAAAAGTTTGAATTTGTCATTAAGTTACATAACTTATATGATATTAGCCTTACCACACCAACTTAATATCAACGGAAAAAGGCCAGTTTGCTCTTGCTGCTTTCATGATGCATTGCTTCATTGTTATTGTTGCAAGGTCAATATAGGCAATGCGTTTGACCTTGGGACTGGGAAAAGGGGCAGGACTGCCAGATGAGTAGAAACACTTGACTTTGACTCTCATCTCTACTGTGCAAACTCCGTACAAAGTGCACGGCACAGGGTATTCGGACATTTAAAGATCTATTCCGCACCTATTCCGTAGTAAAAAGCAGCCAACATTGCAAATCCTTCAGTATAAAACAAAGTCCTGTCTTACCTGAAATAACTTGGTGCTGTAAATCATCAGACTAATCATCATTGAAGACTTTAATGTTTTCAATGCCCACATCAGCTTGTGTAGTAAAAACCATGGTACCAAATTTGCAGAAAACATATTTTTTTTTGCCTTTGGAGTTTAAAACAACACAAGTTAAGGGATATAATTTTAAACATCACCAGTTAATCCTTTAATCACAAACTGGAGATTTAAAATCAAAAACTGATACACTGATAACAAAGACAAGAAGCCAATGTAATAAACTCTGTAGAGCACTGCCTGCTGTCACAGCCAGTACTAGAAAGGACATAAACACAAACTTGAGTACTGATTACTTTAGAACCCTATCCTACACTCTGAGTGGATAATTCTTAAAGCAGTAGAACCTTGGACAGTACTTTCCTTCACGTGTTGCTCTGTAATGGTTCTGAATGCAGCCAGACAGTGATGTTAACTGTCCCAACAAGGCAGAGCTGTTGAACCACAGCCTGGTATCAAGGCAAAAGCGGCAGTGTACTAAACCAATGTCAGCCATATGAAGGGGGGAGGCACTCTTTCGATTGTTTAAGGTCTATAAAGCATGTTGTTTTACAATTACATTATATTCATAGTTATATTCACAATAAAATACTGAAGAGACAACACTCTGTTCTTCCCTGGAAAAGGCAGGGTAGGACCCCCTTGCCCCACTGTGATTTTCACCTATGGTTAAAAATATTCAAAGAGAATATGAATCATCTACTACTGTCATCCTAACATCCACCTTTTTGTTAATCTATATATGTGACATTCGTTCATATAGATGTAGGATGCTGCAAAAACTGCACCTCTGATCTGATTATTTCAGGGCTCCCTGACTCAGTAATGTTACATCTCCCAGTTTTAACTATGACTGCTGAGACTTAATATCGGTCAGTTGTATTGACCAAACAATATGTTAGCCAAGCTCGTCCCTGTAGGAGCTGGTGTTGTGGACGTGGCCATGGTCTGTTGGTCTTTAGAATGATCCTGGGGGTTCACAGTCCTCAGACAGAGTCTTGTTTAATGAGTTAATTGCTGCTGGGTAAGTGAGCCGGGGGTCGGTGCAAACTCTCCAAATCGAGCCATAACAAAGGTGGGGGTAAAGATGGGAGACACCACAACTGTAGGCCTGACCTGGGGGCACTGCAGTAGTACTGCTACGTCTCTCTCGCTCTCTCTTTCTCTCTCTTCCCCCATTTTTGCTGTCTCCAGAGAGGGCCTCTGTTTTAATTGAATGCGCTTGCAGCGCTCAACACAAAAAAAACAAAAAACAAAAAAGGGACGTGCACTCCATGCGCCAAAGCTGTGTCCAATTACTCCAGCGGGGGGATGGGGAGGGCACAGGAGCGAGAGGGGAGCAGAGATTACGACCCTGAGAGATTAAACCGGAGAGACTGGGAGTCGCCTTCTGAGCTGTCCGGCAGGATTGCTTACAGTAGGCCATCTCCACCATCTCTTAACTAGGACTAAAACCACTGTCCATATGGCAATCATTTGGTGCTCTTGTTGTTGTTGTTGTTTTTTCTCTTCTCTCCATCTCTCCTTATTTTTGCCTCCATTCATAACCCTCAGTACCCCCTCCCCATCTCTCTGGCATCCCCCCGAAGCAGTGTGTCACAATAACAACAGCATATTTCCCTTACACACCCATTACTTGCACAATGACGCTGAATGGATGCAGATAAATAACTAGCATCATCCAACAAAGAGAGGCGCTTAAATCAGAGCGCATCCCAACAAAATTATTACAACAGCAGCACGTCAATAACGAGGCCGCCAACTTCCAACGGAATCTGGAACACGGCGACTGATAATCAGCCCAGTAAGCCGGGTTACGTCCATGTAAATAAATCAAAAATAATTGCACAGTTGATCCCAACATTTCTACGACAGCCAGGCAATTAAGATGAACAGTGCTTGGCAATAAGACACAACGTTCACGTCAGATCCAGATTTATTACTCGAAAGGAAACTTCAGCGATGACAGTTTGTGGCGGGATTTTACATTATCGCAAACGCTCCTCTAAAAGGCCCTTTAAACAAACATTTCCAAAAAACTAAAATGAAATCACTTTTATAAAAGTCATAATAAAGATTTTATAAATGATTTATTGGGGCTACTAGTCCTAAAGTCTGTAATCCTGGAAGTGCCACTATGATGTTACCACATAGCAGTTTTCATAAACAATGTTTTACTTACTGTACAGTTTTATGTACTGTAAACACTGCAAACACTGCATATAGACAAACATACACAGTGCATACAAGTCGGGACAACACATTTTGTGGTTTGGGTAAATCTTTTTAAAATTGTTTGAGCAAGATTAATGTTTTATACAAGAAACTTGCACATCCCAGTACAGAAATGAAAACATTTTATGAACATTTCAGCTGAAAGTGAGTGAGTGAGTGAGTGAGTGAGTGCTGACATCACAACATACCTTATCGGAGGGGTTGCCTGACTGGCTGTTTGTATCAGTTGTTCAAAAAACTGAAATAATAACGGAGAGTGTGAGTAAACCTGTTTTTGACTGTAAACCATTAATATCAACGGTTTTGCAATAAATAATCAATATAGCCAACTACAATCAATGACCAGACTGGTTGCCCAGCAACTTTTTTTGTTGTTTATGTCATTGTGTGTGTGTTTTTTGAAATTTTTGAAATTACACATGGGCAACACCTTCATGACCAAAACCCTGCAGAGTGTTGGAGTGCTTCACTCTCAATTCAGCCAAAAAGGTTGTGAACTGCAACATCTGCAAAGCTGACCTTACTAATTAATGTTAATGTAAAAATGTACATTATGAGCTGTAAGGTTTTCTATTTTGAAAAATATTGTCCTTTGTTAATGGCACTGAACATATTGGAGAGCTGCACAGGAAGGGGTATATATGTAAATGTAAAGACACTAGCGTTAAGCGGGTTCTAACCTGTGTCCCCACCACGAGAAGGCTATAGATATAATGATACAACTTTTACAAAATCAGATTTTTTACTAAATCAGGTTTTTTCCTCCCCGCTGGGCTGGCACATCAATGGTAGCCCTATGGCCAACAATGTTTCGACCACAACTTCTGCATTTCGCAAGGTTGAAGCCAGCCTCATCCAGGTATATAAAAGTGTGGAGGGTTCTCTTGATTGAGCTCCATGATACGCTGCAGCACAATACGAGTAATGAAGTACTTATAATGTTCATTTCAGACAAGAATCATTTCAGTCATAGCACATACGTCAGTATGCACAAGGGCTTTACCTGTACATACAGGTACCGTAGCTCTTTCACCCTGTCACCATTTCTTTGAAAAGGAACTTTGTACAGCTGTTTCATGCTCATCTGATGTTGTTTCAGAAGCCGGTCAATGATGCAGATGCTTACAGATTGAATATTTTGACAAAATTTGTTGTCCTGTAAAATGGCTTGCTGGATCTCCCTCAGCCTTATGGCATTATGACCATAGCACATATAGCCTTCTCTTGTTGAGGTGTGAAAATGGGACCTCTGCCACCCCTGTGAGCTAGTCTTGCAGTCCTATATGATAAAAGTATTAAGAAATGCAAAACATTAGATTGAGTAACATTTCAAAATTGATGTCAATGTCCTCTCAGCCTTCCACCACGCAGCCTTACCCCTCTTCTTGGCTGTTTACCCTGTACATGACCTTGTCGTTCCATTGTGAGACTTTGGGACACTACAATATTTTGTGTGTGTATATATATATATATATATATATATATATTTGCCAATTGAAGGTTCATGACATGCACCTCTGACCTATGTTTGAGAGCTATTTGACCACTGGGTGATCTAAACTTTCATTCCCCTTCTTAACTGAAAGCCAAGATTTCCCTGAGAACAACTAAAGATAATCAATTAAGGATAAGTTACCAAGATTTACCAAAAAACGTTTAATAGAAATTTGCAAATTATGAGATTCTGCTAACATGTTCAGCACTTTTGCATGGCAATGACCTAAAGCCTACATGTTTTGGAGAGTAAAACAATTCAGCAAAGAATCAGCAGAAGACATTTTACTAAACATGACATCAGCAATTGATAATGCAAAAAACAGCAGACAGTTGTACACGACCATTTGCATGAATGTACAAAAGCATTTGCAAAATGTGAAACACAATGGGAAATGCTAGTATGATGTGCACAAGTGACAAGGAGATGTGAAGACTGAATGAACAGTTTTGAGAATTTCAATTCTGATCTGAGAAATGAACCAAACTGACCGAGAAAAACTGTAAATAATTTTTCAAAAGGCACTGTCCCACATTTACAGGTCACCAAGAGCTTTAATCTGTAGTTGGAGCTACCAAAACACACACACATATACATAAACTCACCATATATATAAGAAAAGGTGCATCCAGAAGGAATCCACCAACAGCCATGAAACTTGATGGGTAGGTCTGGCATTGTGAGACATACAATAGATAGATAGATAGATAGATAGATAGATAGATAGATAGATAGATAGATAGATAGATAGATAGATAGATAGATGGATGGATGGATGGATGGATGGATGGATGGATGGATGGAAGGAAGGATAGATAGATAGATAGATAGATAGATAGATAGATAGATAGATAGATAGATGGATGGATGGATGGATGGATGGATGGATGGATGGATGGATGGATGGATGGATGGATGGATGGATGGATGGAAGGAAGGATAGATAGATAGATAGATAGATAGATAGATAGATAGATAGATAGATAGATAGATAGATAGATAGATAGATAAATAGATAGATAGATAGATAGATAGATGGATGGATGGATGGATGGATGGAAGGATAGATAGATAGATGGATGGATGGATGGGTCGAAGGAAGGATAGATAGATAGATAGATAGATAGATAGATAGATAGATAGATAGATAGATAGATAGATAGATAGATAGATAGATAGACAGCTGCGGTGCTGTGACTCAGTTGTACCAGTGAAAGGGAGTGTTTAACCGCTGTGGTGGGACTCCAACTGAAGCCTGTTGTTTCTTTTCCAGTCCAACCTGTTCAGGTACTGTTTACATAAAGACTGCGACAGACATATGTCTATGTCTATGGATTCTGCACAGAGCAGCGATTATTCTATTAAACTACAGCATAATAAAGATACTAAAGTCTTAAGCTTTAATTTGAATAACTATTGTCAGGCGTATAAATTACACTGATGTGCAAACACATGCGGAAGGAACACACGAAGTCTAATGTAAAGTTTGTTTTCCATTTCGTTTTGCCACTTTGTTATTTTACAGCTTGTAGATTTTTCAACCATTGGCCAAACCAGCAAATTATAGAGTTTAGTACAGTACGTCTTCAGTGCAGAAGCATAATTGTGAAAGCTGCTTTCTGTGAGGGTGAGAGCCTAGAGGCTGTCCATCATGCATAGTTGTGGTCAGCCACCTACGTCATACGCCATGACGCTAACACTGCTGTCCACCCTTTACTCTTGCAGAAGTTCCAGGCCAGCCCGACTGGTCTCAAATGGTTGGATGAGAAGTGTGATTTGAGGCATACTGGTGACCTTTGATCAGTCAGAAATCAAATTTAAATAGCTTCCCTGTAACTTTAGGAGCAACCCACCAGCCAAGGCATGTTTGATGTCTGCAGTGAAGCTACACAGATAGTCAAGACCACTCGAGGCGAGTCGAGACCAAGACTTTGCAGTAGCCAAGTATGAGTTAAAACCAAGATGGCGAGTCCGAGACAATACCAAGACTACCACCAGATTAAGATTTTTTTGCACTTCTTTGTACAGTAAACTTTTACACTAACTCCATTAGTCATTATACACCATATATATCAATAAACATAATTATATATTTGTTACATTTTAAGTATGGAAAGTAAAAGTAGCATGATTTATCATGGCTCTAATGTCCTATTATCATTTCTGGAACAAGACTCTTAATCAACTGATTTTAGGTGAAGAGACTCTAGTGTCTCCCTCAGTCCACCAGTCTTTTAATAGAAGGATATTAATTAGCTTGATACTGATGTCTGTTAAAACACTGAAGGTAAAACGGTAAAACGGTAAAACGATGCTCAAAACAAAGTGACTGCTGTACTCTGATTAAAGGGCTTGCTTTACACTTCTGTTGTCTTTACATGTTACATTTTTAGGCCCACATAAGCCAAAAGGAAGGACAGATTTGATATAATGTAGTGCAGTAAAGGGATCTACACAAAAGATGAGATATCTGAGTTTGTAATATATGGAGTTAAAAAGTCCCCAAAATAGACATACAGTTAAAATACATGATAACACTACTTCATTACAGAAACCTGAGTTACTGCCCAGCACTCTAGCAAAGTAATAATAGCTCTCAGATCTGCCCTGGGGGAGACTGTATGAATTTTGGAATAATCATCATCAACCAGCAACATCAACTAACAAATAATATTCCCTTAAGCCATCAATGAAAGAATCAATTAGATCTTCCACCAACATATTTTATTTAAACACGTAGAAACAGGACTGTCAAATTTTGTGTAATATTTTTTTTCAAAGTGAAAGTCAACTTTATTCTCATTCGGTGCATAGCTGAACAAGACTGCGTTTCCCCAAACTCTGATGTGCAAATATAAACATAGTGCAAACACACGAGACATACTAGGAACATAACAGTGCAGACGAGACATAAGTATAAACATAGAAGAGGGGGAGAGTACCAAATAAGAAATGATACATTACACTTTCAGAAATATTCCACTTTATATAAAAGCTTATAGCCGATAATTTTAGAAAAAATTAAGGGTGACATACAATAATATATTATTGCCACAAGTTAACACAACTCAGTAAGTCTTAATGAAAAGTCAGAGCCATGCTTTGGTCAAAGTACCCCAAGAATGAATGCACTACAGCTCCCTACAGGTCTGAACAGCTCAGAACCATCCATTAGAGTAACTGTTCCTTTAAATGATAATGAGACTCTACACACCTCTTCCACAGGGTGTTACAATGCAAGTACAGTTTTCTGCTCCCATAGCAAGAATCACAGTGGAGACACCTACACCCCTCATCTCATTTTGCTCTCATGTTATTCACATGTTGATAAGTTGTTAATTCTCCAGACATTCAATTAACAAACTAAAAGCGTTCATGTTAATGTGGAATCTGCTGCAGAATTATACCTCTGTTAATATATGAACTCTGATGTTAGTGTTAGGTAGCGCTTAAAAGTCAAATAAACATTCACTCATCTTCCAAACCGCTTCATCCTACTAGGTCATGGAGGGTGCTGGACCCTATCCCAACATTCAAAGGGCAGAAAGCAGGAAACACCCTGGACAGGTCACCAGGCCATCACAGAGCAGAAACAGAAGAAAATATTATTTCTGTGGTCTGTAGGTTTGTAATAGACTGTCGGTAATGCGCCATACTCTATAGATTTTATTGCCAGTCTTGTACTGTACTGCTACCCCTTTTGCATAGCCACTCAGATAAGTGCTGTGTGGGGTGCGGGGTGGGGGGTGGGGGTTTGAGGGTGGTAGAGTTACATTAATGAGTCCTCACTTGATGTAAGAAGGGGAGAATGGCTTGTCCAATCGTATGTTGTCAATGACAGCCCCAGAACACAGAGAGGGTCTTACTTCACTGTTTGTAATGTGGTAGGGTCTCCAGATAACCACATGTATGTGCACAGGAACTGAAAAGTTCTTCATAGTACAATATGTCCCCTTTAATGTTAGAAAAAAAATTTCCAGTTACCTCAGACGGGGCGTTGGCTTCGAGAGCTATTTCCAAGTCCACTTTACTCTGAGATTGTGACAAGACTGTTATGACCAGAACAGGGCTAAGGGTTATTCAGACCAGGCTTGAGAGCAGACTTGAATATTACAACAGCAGTAGCTGACAAACATTAGAAGCTTATAGCTAAAAGCACTATAACGTAAAGCCTTTGTCTAACATGACAACTGACATAAACCTACAGAAGCTTTTATGATGGTCTACTTCATCAAGCATAAGTTATCATATACGCTGCTTTTGGGATTTGCACTTTTGCCGGTATCATGATGAGTAAGGCTTTAGGAATACACCTTCAAAAATGTCTATATACATTTAATGGCCATAAAAGTCTGTATATGTAGGGGTGTGCAGGCTTATTAACACTGCCCTTCAGTAAAACGTAGACGATAACAGTGGCATAGAGTGCCAGAAACCACAGGAGTAAATCTATCTGAGACACAGTTTGAGGCATGTATATGATGATACATGTGATCATGTGATCTTCCAGTTTGCACAATGCTAATTTTTGAGGTATAAGCTGTAGTTATTTGCTGTTAGCTATATTATTGGTGTAGTGCCAGTACAAAATTAAAGTAGCAACAAACATTAGCTCTTCTGACTGACTACATGCAGTGGGGAAACTGCGCAAATTTGGTCTTTCACCAAACCGTCACTTTAAAGGCCAACCAAAATATGATTTACTGCTTTAGCATCATTTCTGACACCAGTACAAACAACTTCAGTTCGAAACTGAACGTGCAGCGACCGATAGCACAGCAGCATAAGGGCGATGCAGAAAGCTGTGGTATCCATAGTGATAGGAGACGGGGGTGGGGGTGGAATGCTGCGGGGGCGGGGGGTGTCAGCTCCTCTCTAGGCCTCGTAATTAATTCTGCTCGTGGGGGCTGAATTTGGGTAGGGGAGGAGCTAGGATAATTAGGGATTAGAGGTTATGTTGTTCCATTTTTTATGGGATTATTTACACACTAGTTTTTAATTACTGTGACCCAGATGTCATTGAACACAACCTCTAACCACATCTGAATTGGTTTTTGGCCTCAGCATTCAGCTAAACGACCTAGCCTTCGTTAATTACCTGCTCATCGTTGTTCACAGGTTTGGAATGTGTGGTTCATTGAGCTGGATTTGCTTCTGGTTTGAGTGTTCACTTTCACACCTGATTATTATCCCTTAGGAGACATTCCACTTCACTGTGGGATCACTTCTATCTAAGAGTCCTTTACTGTCCACACTGTGCTCATTAATAGTAATGTCAGCTTGACTATATAAATCAAGGTTGTCAAACTCAGGCCTTGGAACCATACAGCCCTGCAGAGCTGAAGACGTTTCTCATTACTCAACCTGCAGTAGCTGGGAAGGTGCTTTAAGATGCTACAAGGCTTCTCATATAAAGCAACTCAAACGGTGAAGAGTCATTTTATTAGTTAAATATGTAAATATGTCTCAGTATATGCTAATGTTCTAATATAGTCCAAAAACACAACATGTTAGATGTTCCAGCATGGAGTTGTAGAGGTTCCTAACGGTGTTCTGCAATAGTCCATCCCATGCAGTTTGAATATTCCCACAGTAGGGGTGGAGGTGGAGAGACAGCAGGCCTTCTGGGCTTCAAGTGTTCATCTTGGCGCTGACCACGATGCCTCCACACATGGATACGTTGGATGTCTACACCAAGGCAAAGGCAGGACTTGCCACTGAAGATGACCCACGACCATTTACAGTCACTCCATGACAGTCAGGGATGACACCATTGCAGTCTTTAGTGACGCTGACATGGTGTTAAGGGCAGTTGTTGTAGCGGCCCATGTGCATTTAGTCCTGCATCGTGTAGCCGTCTGCCAGTGGTCCTGGCATTAACACAGAGGGCATCACTGCTTGCTGAATGTCCACAATCATGACTGTTAGGTCAGTCAGGTAAAGAGATAAGGCCCATAATTGCTTACATCACATGCGCAGCCAAGCATGAAGACATGCTGTTGTTATTACCAGCGAGGCCTGTTAATGTGTAACACTGATGTAAGCTACTGGGCTATGACTGATCTAGGATGTGAATATCTCATGGTACAGGCTATTGTATACAAACTGCTATTCAAATCCTTCATGAATACATTTAACAGAACCTGCCCTGGTAAAATTAACCCAGCTCCAATAATGATAAACACAACTCCAGAAGACCTTGGTGGTTACCTAATTAGTTCAAGTATGTTAGTGATGTAGAAGGCTGTGGCCATTTAGGACTGACACCCTACCAACTATAACTATCCCACCAAACAGGAGGTTATTTTAGGACCCTCTTTATTTTTCCACACAAAAGAAATGTAAAATCACATTTCAGTACGTCATTATCGACAAGCAGTCAGGAGATGCTGCTGTGTAAAATGTGGCAGCATGTTAAAAACCATGCTAAACTCAATCATCCAAACCCCCCAGGTGCTGAGGCAGCAGCATGTGATTCCACTGAGCTGTAACTGCCACACCACCCCGCTTCCAAATGCCTCTGTTTGTCAATATTGGCATATAGGATGTTGCTTTTTCTCCCCTTCCTCTCTCTCTCTCTCTCTCCTCTCTCTTTCTTTTTCCCCTCTTTCTCTCTCTCTTTCTCTCTCTCTCTCTCTCTCTCTCTCTCTCTCTCTCTCTCTCTCTCTCTCTCTCTCTCTCTCTCTCTCCACTGTATCCCATGTGTCAGTGAGGAGCTAATCCACATCAGTCTATTTGCCCTCTTGTTTTGTTTGGTTTCTAATTTCACCGCTGTTGGAAAATTACACATAATTGCAGCCTATAAATGCTACCCCCCCCTTTCTCTAGCAGCTTTCCCATCCCCCTCAGCGCCTCTTCCTCTTCCGCTGTAGCCAATAAGTGTCACTGTTGTAGAAATTCTATATCCTGAAATTGAAAGTATCCTACCTTTTAAGAGGGAAAATCCATAACACACAGACTGACAAACTGGCATGAACATAGACATTTGAACATATTCAGGTCTAGCCAGATATACTGTATATACCAGTGATGCCCAAACGTTTTGTCTTGTGCAATGTTTGTGGTGGGTTAATTTCCAAAATATATAGAACAATATGCAAAGGCTTCACTTTTTTCATCATTTGTTGTGTTTGCTGGTCACCCAGCACTAACTAGCATAACCCAGCATGGAGCAGCATGAATTCCACGCTCTAGGGTCATTTTTCAACTGGGTTTAAGAAGCAAAACAAACAACATAGACCAGCATGGTTGTTCACCAATACACCAAGCACACTGTGTGTTTTGGATGCTGGTACGCTGTTTAGCAGTCCTGGAAGCTGATAAGACAATCACCAGCAAAACCAGCATATCGTCGCTGTCCAACGAAAAACAGGTATCTCCGAAAGGCAACTTTACAGGAGAGGCCAAAAACCTCATTTATTTTGACTGGAAGTCAATGGAACCAGACGTCTTTCCAAGCATTTTTGGGCCATTTCTGTTTGTCCATTCTTCATGAAATCCCCTCACAGTGTATATAGCAGCTCATGTGATCAAATGAGGCATAAAAGTTAAAATCATTAAAAATGAAGATTGTCGGACAGTGACAATATACTGTGTTCTGATGCTGGTATGCTAGTCCAGCATGAGCAAGAGGGTACCAGCAAAACTAACAAGACCAGTATGGACCAGCATAGACCAGTATAGACTAGCTTAGCTTTATGAAATGCATGCTGGACTTTGCTGTTTTATCAGCAGGGTATATATTAATACACTGTAGTTTGCACTTTAAATATACAAACTTGAAATCAAGAATAAATAAGTTCAAATATGTTCTCTCGTTGGGTCAGGGAGTGGGATTAGAGCATCTATCTGAAGGACCAACTATCAGTAACCTTGACACATACCAAGTAACCCTGACACCTACCAAATTAACTAGGTATTAATAGTTTTTGCCAAACATGCTAACTAATTAACTTCATAACCAGATATTAGTGAAAGTTTACCCTAATGGTTACCCTAAGAAAGTTTATCCTAATGTCCCAGTGTGAGACGAATCTACTAGACTACACACAACAAACACGCTAACATGGCTAACAGTGACTGGACGTTACGCCTACAGATACCAAGGAAGTAACCAATCCAAATATGCTAACATGACTAACAGTGACTGGACATAAGTAGACTACACACACTGACAATAGCCAGATATATAATAATTACTTTAACTAAACATGTTGCGTGGCTAATAGTGACTAAAAGCTAGTACTCATCAAATGACTTTATACTAAGTGGTGACATCTCTCTTTCATTTAACAACATTAGCATGTCCTGTTTGAACTGTTCCTTCTAGAAACAATGTGCAGCTTGCTGTAAGCTAACCTACTTTGGTATACTTTTCCATTTTCATTCCTGTTCGATGAGATATGTTCTTGGTACAGTAAGAGAGGACAAAGGTCAAGCCACCTGTAACAAAGGAAGAGCTGGCACTCCGCCCCAAAAGACACACTACCTTAAGGCCATAGAGTTCAGCATATTTTCAAGGGCTCACAGATTTGTGATTGAGCAGCAGTGTGGTTTTGTGAATAAGAAGAAATGCATTCAAAACAGAAGCTAGACAGTGCAAGATCTTGGACGAGAGCCACTTTAAAGCTAAGTGAAGTGGGAGCAGGGAGAGAAAAAGAGAGAAAGAGAGAGGGAGAGCAGTAAAGAGGTCATGGAAGTGGTTATGAAAGCGGCTCTGACCTAATCTGCTGTGTTTACGGCTCTTCGCAGTCACAGAGATGCATGATGGAATTAGAGTGGGCGGTGGCATCGGATCGGAGCCGAGAAAACAGACAGACAAGACCCTGTGTGCTCGTTTCTTTTACATATATTAGCACACAATTTCAGGATTAAACTTTTCACATTACCTTCGTGGCCTACATGGAGCCATTAATCAATTGCCTCTGTTATGACAATATAATCTATGAATTTATATGAAGACTACCATTGGATATGTGTATAGAATATTATATAAATAAGATACTGTACAATAATATATTGATCATTCTTCCACTGTAGAAGAGAAATGTGTACAGTCGGACCAACCATGCCATTTGTGGGGTTTCTATGCCAGTCATGATGGATGCCATATGCCACTTTTTATCTCTTAGAATTAAACAGGCTGCTCTTTTAAAGGAGCAATGTGTAAGATGATCCAGCCTGTGGACTGTATACTCCAGACCATATAATGCAACATGCCACCAGAAAGTTGTGGTGTCCACCCCACAGCTGCTTTCTTACCAGCCTAGAAGAAATGTTTTAAGTTCATCATCAGACTTTTCAGCATCATCCCTTTTTACGTCTAAGTTTTACTTTTATTTCTATCACTTGCTGCCCAGTGTGGATGCTTGCCAAAAGAGGGGGGCAGTGGCTTCGGGCATTATTGCATTTATTCTTCCCTTCATTGGTAAGCTTTTCTTAAACTGTGAAACTGGAGGCAGAACCTTTAACATGATTGACAGGAGGGTATAAAACCCTGCTGGAGCAGTGTTACTCATGTGTGTACTCATGTGTGTCAGTCATGTTGGACTGAAGGCGGACTCAACACTATCACTGGTTGAGGTACTAGGTGGCATTACAAGACAGAACAAGCCAAGGCTAGCTGATTAGCATGCTCACCTCAGCAGATATCTTGTCTTTGACATACTGTCAAAACAGTTATTTCTTCACATTCTGCAGATTATTTGGGGTAATTTTGGAAAATTTTAATCTAAAAATCGTACCTATTGCTCCTTTAAGGCCGACAACTTTGTTCTGATTGGCTGAGCTGTATTGAGCATTATTCAAAAAGCAGTCTGGGCTGGAAATCTCTTTCTAACAATGTGAATGGGCAAAGCTAAACTGTAATTGATTAATGGTATGGATGTATGTAAATGCCTCAGTTTTTGTGAACTCACAAAAATGTTTCATTTCCAAAAGACAGCTTTTGCAGCGTTAAGCCAAGTTAAGCCAAGTTAAGCCAAGACATGTTCGTTGCATCTTTTGCAACATGCAATTATGCAACTTTGTACTGGCCCAAAAAAGCAACAAGACCTATAATAATTACACTTTGTGTTGAAGCTTGTTATCATCCTAATGACAGTTGTTCTTTTGTTCATCTAGAATCAGATGCTTTCAGCTAATTAGCCCACAACCCACTTTCAACAGTGTGGCGATTAGCAGACTATCAGCAGCGGTGTGTCAAGTGAAGGCATGCATGCTCCTTGCACTTGCCATCAAAAGCATATCTCCCTGAGAAACAGTAAAGCTCTGTGCATGGCCATTTTAAATTCAAATTGCTATCTGCCATAACTACTCATCTCATTTAGCTCATGACTTCTCTCTATAGCTCAGTGGATAACACCACTACCTGCTAAGTAGCCACCACCACACGTGGGAGCTTGGGGTTTTCGAATCCCAGGCTGAGTGACTATGCTATGCTACACCAATAAGAGTCCTTGGGCAAGACTCCTAACACTGCATTGGCCTACCTGTAATCATTAACCTTGTAAGTCGCTCTGGATAAGAGCGTCAGCTAAATGCCGTACATGACTCAGACTACAGATATTACCCCACCACGGATAGAGTCAAGACTAATGATATCATGATGTAATGAGCCGAAAAAACTTGTAGGGACGGCAAGAAATGGCAAATATATACTGCTGTGTAAAAGTCAGAGTCCACAATTTTGTCTACTTAAATGGAACCTCGTTCTCTGTTCTCATTTCCATAATTTTGTTTCTACTGAAATAGATTTACATGCTTCCATTTTTCTCAGAAACACAACATTTCCCTCATACTGTACATCTGTATTCACACTCAGTTCTCTGTTAGAGCTCCTGTCTTTAAGGTCCGCCTCACAGCTACTCTGTTCTGAGCAGTCAAATGTAAGAGCAGCATCCTGATACAAATTCTGCCCCCACATTACTGTGGCTCTTCTTACAATGATGTCGTATCATGATGTCATGCCATATCAGTTTGAACCCCATCTTAAAGGTCAGGTAGAACAAGTTGGTAGGCCTGATCCACCTTCACAAGCTGGACTGAAGCAGGAAGTTTCAGAGTGGTCAGTTTTTATGGTTTTAGCTGTGTGTGTGTGTGTGCGTGTGTGTGCGTGTGTGCGTGTGTGTGTGTTGTGTAAGGCCGTTGAAAGGCTGTCGAAAGCTCGCCAGTACACAGGTAATAAGGATTGTGTTACAAGATGACATCACCTTACACCAGAGGAAAGGACTGGAATTCCAATGAGGTATATTGGGCAGTTGGGAAAAGTGGTTTGTGTGAAAGACAGCTTCACCCTTTGGCGTGTACTTTGGGTTTTATAGCTTTTATCATTTTTTGCATACACAAAAAGCTAAAATAAAACACTAAAGGAAGCAAAAAATAAATAAATAAACAAAAGCAAAATAAGTTTCCTTTATTTTCAGTCGAAACTAATTCAGGTACATGTCATTTATTTTTCAGCATCACAAAAAAAGGTGAACTCCTCCAACACTAAATGTAAGGCCAAATCGACCAGCATTTTATTTACAGTAAACCGTAACATGCAAAATTAACACCTAAAAACTTTTAGCTTTCATTTTTGAATGAGAAGAAAAAAATCACACTCCACTTTCACTTCATATGTGAAAAAGAATTCTCATCTGTTTAAATCTATCCTTCCACGATGAGAAGTCATCGTTATGGGTCTGGAAGAACGTGTAGCTGTCAAGAAAACAAATAGACAAGAAAAAAAGATGTTTGGAACTAGAACATCAAAAACGCGACATGTGAGATATGAGGTTTTATGGACAGATGAGTCTAAATTAGAGACTTTGGAAGTAACAGGAAACAGTATGTACATCTAAGCATCGCACGACTCCCAACAAACACCACTCAAGAATTATGGAGGAACAGAGATGTACAGCAACATCTGGAGTTGGCGATTTGTTCTTTAATTGAAGGCATCATGAAAGTTAACTAGTAATAGTTAATATTAGGACATCATACAGTGCAGCCTGGAAGATGTTTCAAATTCATGCTCACGCAGCTGGCAAGATGTGTCTCTCATACAAAGCAGTGTTCTCAAAACGAAGTACTGACCACTCCGAAGTCCAGACCTCTGAATATGTTTAGGGTTAATTGACTCGCAAGATGCAGAAAATGCAACTTCTGATTAAACTTCGGTTCTGTGGATTTCTTTGAAAAAGCAAGTCTCTCGGGAACAAATAGAAGCTGCAATACAGGTAGAGAGCGGACACCCAAAATCCTGAAAATGAGATTTTACATGTAGTTAATGATCTAGGCCTTCTGTGAACTAGATCTGATTTTGTACTTTTGCAGTGCTATTGCAACTACTGATCTTTAGATTTAAAGAAGTTCTTTCCTTGATGCATAGAGCAACATAAATTACACAAAGCGTGCCGCATGTTATGCACACATGAGTATGCAAGCATACTGCTTCTCATGGCCACACAGTGTGCAGTTCCAATTATTATCAAGTAAATACTTCCCAAAGTCTGAAAATCATTGAGTAACATTTAGAATTGTCACTACTGAAACATATATTGTCTGCTATTAAATCAACTGTTCAATGGTTTATTTAGAATATTATGACTTTATATGTGTTTAAAGGTTCAAAGTACTCATCATGTACTGGCTGGCATTTGTGAGTTCTGCTCAAAATGAGCAAAAATGTTCACTACAGAAAAAGTCACCAAAAACAATATAGGTTTGTTAGTGTTATGATTTGTTTGGTAGTGACTAAAAGGAAAGGTTCAGTAATGTGTTTTAATAAATAAATAAAAAAACCATCATTAAAGCACTGGGTTATTCAAAGCAAAAATATTTTAAGCTAATGCCCATTTAAAAGTCTGAAAAAAAAAAAATTGAGAACGATCCACATATGTAAAGGTTACGTAAACAAAAACCAAGTTTGAGACATTCATGTTGCAAGAAATAACACTCTGGGATGATTTCCCACCACAAATCATAGAGGAGGTGTCCAAGGTGGTGACTTAATAATTAAATAACACTCAAATGGAAAATATTGCAGAGCACAGACCTAAAACGTTCCTGTTAGTGCTAACAGAGACATTTTAAATGAGGAGAGTGGTCACTGGTTAAAATACGAAAGCACATAACACTCAACATTGCCTCCATCTATGGAGAATCCAAGAAAACCAGCCAATAAGCGGGTCAACAATACTGTGGTGAAAGTGGGCATTGAACCCCTGCCAACACTCATTCAAATATGTTTCTGAAACAATAATTAGACCTTCAGTTTTGGGTATTTTGCTGTCTCCTCATTTATAAGAGGACACTGGTCTTGTACAGCTGAAAAAACTGTCTTGTGGTGTTGCAAAGATGCCTACCGACTGGACAGTGGACTTTCCTTGAAGGATTTTGGTACAACGACTTTAATAATATGCAGGTCCATGGAGTATACAGTGAACAGCATAACACATATTCAATAACAAAAGCAATGGGGATTGAATACTTTGCACTGTATATAACACCTTGCTGCAAAATGTAAGAATCACATAAGCAGGGAACTAAACAAGACTTAAGGCAAATGTGTAGTGATAACAGCATGCAAGTTTGTAGCATGCCCTGTGATAGGCTGGCAGCCTGTCCAGGGTGTTTCCTGCTTTCATTTACATTCCTGGCATTTAGCTGACGCTCTTATCCAGAGCGACTTACAAGGTTAACCACATTACAGGTAGGCCAGTGTAGTGTTAGGAGTCTTGCCCAAGGACTCTTATTGGTGTAGCACAGCATAGTCACCCATACTAGGATTCGAACCCCAGTCTCCCACATGGGGTGGTGGCTACTTGGTGGATAGTGGTGTTATCCGCTGAGCTACACCAACCACTTTCCTCCCATTGAACGCTGGGATAGGCTCCAGCACCCCCCGGAACCCCCAAGGATAAATCGGTTTAGAAGATGGGTAAGAAAGAGTGAGTGAGTGAGTGAGTGAGTTTGTAGAGTGTATTCCTTAGTTACCTTAGCCTACAGAGATTTCAGAGTCTCGTCTGATCAGCATGTTTAAGGGAGTGTAATGTTTTGGCCGGCTCTTTCCTCGGCCACTAGAGAACATTGCTACTGTGTGTTGTGATAATACATTTCTAAGAAGCTATTTGAATGCAGTGCAGCTGAGCATGCGTGCTTTCTCCCTTATGCACTGTTATGTGTGGTGTTGCATGCTGGTGGATACGAAAGCAATAAGAGGTCTGTCTTAGTGTTTTGCATTGTTGACTTAGCTTCTCTGGTCAGGCCAGCTAACACATTCTGCCTGTTCCCTTTCTGGGCCTCAACACCCCCCCAACCATACACACACACGCTCACACACACACACACACACACTCACACACACACACACGCACGCACACACACACATACACACATACACACACACACACACACACACACACACACACACACACACACATGCACACACACACACACCTCCCCCCTCTGAGTAGAGGAGTCATGTGGACAAACCGCAGGCAGAGAGATACACACAGAGCCAGCGCTCCGCTCTCTCTGATTAGTGCAGAAGGAACACCACTGCCAAGCCTTCTTAGACTCCCATATGTATACATATGTAAGCACCTATATTAAATAATAATACAGACAATGTATGTATTATCCTTCATGCAATTATCTAATCAGCCAATTGTTTGGCAGCAGTGAAGTGTATAACATCATGCAGATACTGGCCAGAAGCTTCAGGTAATGTTCACACCAGCCATCAGCATGGGGAAAAATGTGACCTTAGTAAGTTTAACCATGGCGTGATTGTCTGTGACAGTAAGGCTGCTGATCTTCTGGGATTTTCATGCACAACGGTCTCTAGAATTCACTCAGAATGATGTAATAAAACAAAGCAGCACTTTTGCAGATGTAAATCTCATGTTGATGAGAACGGAGAATGGCCAGACGAGTTTGCGCTGACAGAAAGACTATGGTAACTCAGATATCCAGGCTGGTGGAGGTGGTGTAATAGTGTGGGGAATGTTTGCTTAGCACACTTTGCCATTGTTAATACCAATCAGTCATTTCTAGAACGGCACTGCATATTTGTACTGATGTGCCTCGCTTAATGGTCACAACTTATCATCTGCTAATGACTACTTTCAGCACGATAATACCCCATGATATGAAGCAAAAGCCACCTCAAACTGGTAAAATGAACACGGCCTTGAGTTTAATGTTGTTCATTGATCTTACCAGTCAGCAGATGTAAATCCAACAGAGCACCTTTGGTATGTGGGAGATTTGCATCATGCAAGTGCACCTGAAAAATCAGTCAGCGTGGACCAAAATCCTGAGGGAATGTTTCCAACATTTTGTGGAATCCATGCTGTCAGGAATTAAGACTGTTTTGAGAGAAAAGAGAGGCCTCACCCGGTATTAGTGTAGCTTTCCTAACTGTGTAAGTATATAAGTACCTAC